>PVJA010000150.1:89247-187191 GCA_004027025.1 Myocastor coypus | reverse complement strand
TTGAGTTCTCTTATCCTTACATAAGAAAAGAACAAATTATGAGATTGGATTACTAAATTATCAAGGACTTGAATTTTCTTGGTTTCCTGTAGACAATCTGTGTATGTACAACTGAAGACTGGTAACACATTGTCCCTATCCTGGTTTACATCGCCAGTCTCTGAGATGTCGTGGCGATAGCTGTCACCCATCCAAAAGCTGGATGATATTCTCTCGGAAGCCCATCTGTGAAAAATTTCTATCAGATGGGAGGGTCACCACTGAGCAACATGCTAAATTGGATTTACATAAACCATGCCATCTTCTCCACGTTCAGCTTGCGGTCTTGTTTCCATCGTATCTGTCCTGGTTTCAGCTTCGTGTCTATAGAATATCACTTGGTCATGTTTGAGCAGATGGCACACCTTCAGATCGGCTTCCCTCCCAGGGAGCAGAGTGCCCATCACAAGGATTGTGTTATCCCAGGAGGACAATTTTAAGGCAGGGAGTTTTCCACTCCTTACATCCTTTGCTTGCAGGAGAGGAGAGTGAGCTGAATAAGGTATTGCTCATATCTAATATCAAAGAACTTCAATCCTAGGTAGCAAGGAAC
Organism: Myocastor coypus; assembly: GCA_004027025.1. Taxonomy (NCBI): domain Eukaryota; kingdom Metazoa; phylum Chordata; class Mammalia; order Rodentia; family Myocastoridae; genus Myocastor; species Myocastor coypus. The sequence continues at coordinate 186,599 of PVJA010000150.1, read as the reverse complement.
AAGAGACTAAAGACGTATGGTATAAAGTAGCATCAGATTGTCCTCTTTCCTTGGGGCTGGTTAAAAAATCTGTTATTTTTACTCTCATGTCCTCAGGGCGAAATTCTTCAAGAGTTGTTTTTCCAGCTTACAATTATTTTTTCCTTAGACTAATTATCAAGAAATGGATCTCCTCTTCTCCTAGATGAAGATAAGTTATTAAGTAATTGTGACATGCAAATGAAAGTTCTTATTTCTTTATTCAATGGTTACAAATGAGATTTAGACATTTCACAAAATGGAGTACAAATGAAAGTCCACTTCAGATTATTTCTAGCCTAGTTATTGCATCTGTTCAGTGACATTTTCTGTTGATGACTACATTTTAGTACATATTTCTTGGTATAAATGTATTCTTCTTTTGTATCCACTGCATACAACTATTTTTACTTGCAGGAAATGAAATGGGCTGTCATGCATGGTCACTTGCACACCTATTTTCTCATAAAAACTGGGTGTGATGGGTAAATAGAAACCCACCGGTCGGTGGTTGGAAGTTAGAGGAGGAATTTTAGAAATGACAAAGAATGAAGGATTCTTCATGGAAATGGTATCAATTGGTTAAAAATGAAAATTTAAGAATGCTATTGTCAGGCCAGCCAAATAGCTCAGCGAATTAAAATGTCTACAAGCAAGCCAGGGTCTTGATCCCTGGGCCTGCTGTGCTGGCAACCCTGCCACCTGCCCCGTGCTGGGAAGGCAATTGAGACTGGGCATGGTGGCTCCAGCCTGTAATCCCAGCTCTTGGCAGGCTGTAAACAGGCAGATCACTAGAGTACAATCTAGTAGTAAGACTGTGAGCACTCTGTAGACCCTTCCCTAGAATACAAAACAAAATGAAAAACAAACAAACAAACAAACAAACATACAAACATGCTAGAGTCAACTGTAATCATTTGGAATCAACATAAGAATGAGACAACTAGCCGGGCGTGGTGGCTCACGCCTGTAATCCCAGCACTCGGGAGGCTGAGGCAGGAGGATTGGTGCGAGTTCGAGACCAGCCTGGGCTACAACAGTGAGCTCAAGGCCAGCCTCAACTGCATAGCGAGACCCTGTCTCAAAAAGACAAAAAAAAAAAAAAGAACGAGACAACTACCACTGTTCTCTAAGAATTGGCATGTGTAAATATGGAATATGCAAGGTACTTTCACTTTTCTAGAGATACATTAAATAATTATTCCTAAATAAAAATGATTAGACTCTTTTTTTCCTTATAAGCAGGCATATTTTTCGTATAATAAGCTTCTGAGTTACAGTCATTATTACAGCCAGGTGTGCTGGAGCATGCCTGAAATCTCAGCACCTTGGAGGCTGAATGCAGGGGCATTACTGTCGGTTTAGAACCAGCATAGGCTATAATGTGAGTTCCATGCCAGCCTGAATTGCAAAGCTAGACCCTACCTTAAAAAAGGCAAAGGAAAAGAAAATAAGTATTAGAACAAACAACCCATTCCATGGGAAGAACTGAGAACAACAGGATGTCACACTAATAGTATTTTTGGCAGTAAGTTTGGGGTTACAAGGATTATAATGTACCCTTTGACCTTTGAAGAGTCAGAGGAATCATACAAGCTTATAAGGAATATATATTTTTGTTTATTATTGTAAAGTCAGAATTCTCTATCTACCTGTCTATCATCTATCTATCTATCTATCTTTCTTTCTTTCTTTCTTTCTTTCTTTCTTTCTTTCTTTCTTTCTTTCTTTCTTTCTTTCTTTCTTTCTTTCTTTCTTTTTTTTTTGTGGGACCAGGGATTGATGTCTGACTTACTTCTTTAAAAATTAGCTCTTTCTCTGCTCTTATAAAAAAACCCTTACATTTATTTTTTTCTGTTTTTTATAACCACAAAGCTGATGTCTTCTCTCTGTCTCTCCCTCTCTCTCCCTCTCTCTCTCTCTCTCTCTCTCTCTCTCTCTCTCTCTCTCTCAGTGCAGAAAATCAAACACAGAGCCTCTTGCATGTTTTCCAAGTGTCCTACCACTACTTTCTAAAACAGGTAAGTCATTCTGCAAGTGGTTTAGAACTTTCTTCTGCAAGATGCTCGTTTCAAACACATTACCTCCATACTGTCCCCATATCAGGATTCTTAACCAAATCATATCTATAAAATGTTTTTTGCAATGTAATGTAACATTTATGTTTCTGGAAATTAGGATATAAATATCCAGTGAGACATCAAGCTGCTACTTTAGGCAATGAGCGCACTGCAGTCATACAAGAGTCAAAATTACAACTCAGCAAAATGCACTAAGTATGTGACACAGAGAACTGAAGAGGGAGAAAGCGGCTGTGTCCGGGCAAAGGGCTGGCTAGTGTGAACTCTGGCTACTGGGAAACATCCTCTATAGCCACAGGAACATTGCTCCAGTTGTTTCTGTTCCCAATGAGCGAATCTTAGCTTTGCCCACTGTGAACATTCTGAAAACAAAAGCTCCTGGGGAGAGAAGGGGACGTATTTGTTATACTTACCCTATAAAATGGGTGAAAGGAAATACCTAAATATTGTCTGGGCACATTAACGAATAAGTCTTCTCTGAGAATATGTGCGATTTTTGTTTAGAATTTAAAATGGTAGCAGTTAAAATTGAGTGAGAAGATCTTTGGTAGAGGTAAAGAAAACTAGCTATTGCTTAGATTTTGGCCATCTGTAGCTGTGAGATTTGGTAAAAGTCTTGGCGAGACAGTCGAAGATTGCTGTGTTGGTGGGGTAAGAGGTGAGGGCTAAAAAATCAACCTCTGGGCACAATACACTATCACCTTTTGTATCATGCCATGCTGCTTCTCAAACCTGTGTTTCCCTAAATGGATCTGTCACAAGTCCCTGATACAACCACAGAAGTAGGTTGCTTATACAAAATGAGAGAAATGTCACTAAGGAGAAAACCTACCTCAATCCCCTTGATTCACTCACTCTTGGTTGACTTACAGGTCACTAAGGTGGAGACCACACAGCTGGGTAATATATGACCAGTTTCCCACTAGCTTTGCCATAGAAAACACTTCTGATGTAGGGGTCACGATAATAGTTGGTTAGGTTACTTCTTGGGGATCTGAGGCTGCTTTTGCTGAGAACGCAGGCTCTTCACATGGGCTTCCAGAAGTTGCATGGTGAGTGTAATGGGATAAAAAGAGCTGATAGCTCTCTCTTTGCATTTTGTCTGTGTCCATTATTGTCTTAACCTTTGGGTCAGAATCTACTTAGCTCTGCACGTAGACATGTGGCGTGTCTTTGGAGCTCTGATATTTGTTCTTTTTATTTCCTCCTCCTCCACTGCTGTGTTTTTCATTGCTTCCACTTTGTCATAGGCCCACCGTGAAACACAAGCCCAAGATATTTGCTTAGCATGGTGGTGTCATTTAGAAAAGAAATTCAGCAATTCCAAGAACAAGTCGACAATGACCACCTGGTGGGCAGAATCTCCCACATGAAAAATAAATTTTTGGAACCCTGACCCTGGCCAATGGAAACATAGCAGACATGAGCCCACCTTAGATCAATATAATTTACTGCTGTCTTTTTTCCATGAATAGCTTGATACCTTTCTCAGTCACTGCTGGGTCCTTTCAGCTGACTCCCCAATTCACTTGATACCCCTCTTCCCTGCCCCCAGTAGCACTGCCTGTGTGTGTGTGTGATCACAATATTTGGTTGGGTTCAGTCTGGTTCATGCTGTTTCCATGACAATGAATCCCATCTGGTACCACTGGGACAACGGGGAAGTCTTGGGGAAGAATCTATTTCTTCTTTTCCCTGTAGATATAGTGGACACAATGACAGCCTGCCAAACTTTGCAAAAACTGCATTTCAATGTTTCTAAAATTTCTTTAGGCCTATAAAGGTCTACTACTCTTTATCATGACTAACATGAAAGCCTGGTTGATGGATTTCTCAGAATTTTTTAATATGACAAAAATCCCCTACGTGTAGAGGATAAATAATGAGTGAGAGCCGGGTGTGGTGGCTCACGCCTGTAATCCCAGCACTCGGGAGCCTGAGGCAGGAGGATTGGTGCGAGATCGAGACCAGCCTGGGCTACAAAAGTGAGCTCAAGGCCAGCCTCAACTGCATAGCGAGACCCTGTCTCAAAAAAGACAAAAAAAAAAAATAATAATAATAATGAGTGAGACTCCCCAGTGAGATATGCAAGTCTACAATAGACGTAAGATTTGCAAAACAGACTTGCAAATCAAGGTAAGCAAGACTGTGAGAAAAGACCCTATAAATGACAAAGGTCAAATTTGATTTATAGTTTGCAGTTATTTGCCAGAAAACTGCAAATGCAATATGTCTGTACATTCTCTGTTCAGGTTATAGGCTTAAGGTTCTTTTACCAGTGGTTTAAATAATGGATATTGTCAGTTGTCTCCTACAAAGGAGTTAGAGGTTACTTGAGCTATGATTTTTATATCAGATAAAACACCTAAAGCTCCCAATGGTTCTTATTTGCTTGTATTTCAAACTTGAGAGAGAATGGGAGACATAAAAATATGAGATAAATGGGCCTTATCCAAAGCAGGAAGGAGAGACGCACTTGGAAACAAACAGGACAATCTTTTTTTTTATTCCGTAAGAAATGAAAAGCACTTTGTCTTCTCTGCTTGAGAAAATAGGCATCCTGGATTTTCTCTGTAAGCAACAAGACAGAGAACTGTAGGCGTCAGTCAAAATGGGGCTTCACAAGTAAAATCTGTACTGAAAATTCTAGAATTTACATAAAAACTTCTGACACAATCTTGGCATTGAGCAAAACGTCCAGCTGAGTGAAGGCAGCAGGTGGAGTTGCTCTCAGTAAAGGTCGGAGGGAAGCAAAGCAATGAATCCCTTATGCCTAGAGCAGTCCTATCAGTCTAAGTACCTCCTGGGAGAAAAAAAAAAAAAAAATCTTCGGTACCTTGGCGCTAAGGGCTTTTCAGGTTGGAAACTTGGAGAGAGGTGTATCTTTAGTTTACGAAAGTCACCTACCTTTGAAGGTACTAACGCTAGAAACACTTCGACAATATAATATTTTGTCCCTTTTGAAAAAAAATTAATTTCACATCGAAAGGTAGGAGATATGAACTATTTCAGCAAAAGGCACTGTCTCCATATTTTTGCAGCTAGCGTTAGGGACTGAACACTGTGGCCCCCATTCCTATGTTAAATTTCTACTTCCCACTGTGGATCTAGTTGGAGATGGGACCTCGAAGGAAGGAAGATCATAAAAGTGGGGACCTAGTGCAAGAAGATGCGTCTTTATCTGAAGTGACACCTGAAGCTGGATTGCGCAGTCCGCTAAGGGAGGACACGTCGGAGAGGTCGCTGTTTACAACCCTGAAGGAAAATGCTCAACAGATCTCAGCCTTCCTGACACTTTGATCTTGGATTTCCAACCTCAAGAGCTCTGAGAAAATAAGTTTTCTTGTTTAAGCTGCCTAGCCTGTAGTATTTTGTTCTAGTGAGTTTGGCACGCTAAGATAGTAAGTGACCCAGTTCTCCTGCTTATTTGCCAACATCAAAATACAAGGTAGGCAAGTAGTTGCTAGCTTTTAGTTGGAAATCTTTGTTCTACTCTTTTCAGTGTATGATTTGTGCATTTCTGTAGTTAAGTCTACATAATATTTATCAATTTTAAACACAGTGGTAAATAGCAGAGCTAAGATAAAGTACCGTATGCGTAGATGAGTTTTTCCCCCTCTTATGCTTTATACTGAAAATTTTTCAGTTGTTTTCTGGCTGTTTCCCCTTTTAAGAAGAAAAAAAATAATAAACATTAGTGAAACATACCCAACTTCCTGCAGCCAACTCATGGGAAATGTCTCTGAAATGGGTGCTGCAAAGCACAGATGTTTTATTTCAATGCTGGTTTTTCGGGCAACAAAGTTATCACTCTTTGATGTCCTAGTCAGCCAGCCAGCTGATGTTTGCATTATATACAGGAGGAAGGAAGGAAGCACACAAAGCCTGGCAACACACGGGGCTGCTGGAGGACTGGCCAGGGCACTGATCCGAATCCTTCAGCAGCTCTGCAAGGCTGAGATCTGATGTCTGAGATCGGCATCTACCTTTCTATTTTTTCCTCTCACACTATCATTAGTTCAACATACCATTCTCTTCTTAATGTTTTATCAATCCTATGTTCTTAATTTTTTCTATTTTATCTGTCGTTCTATCAACCTAGTTCGTTTCTAAGAACTACCCTGTACACCACTGCACACATGGTCTCTTACCTCTTGTTTCTCTCTAAACTAATCAGCAGAAGTCAGTGCACCTTCTAAGAGTAGTAGCATTAGTGTAGACCTCCATTCCACTTACAGTCTTAAGAAATGTGATCTCTCAGTGACTATTTCTGTACTTTCTAAGGTGGGTTGTGAATGCTTTTATTACCCAGCAGTGGGAAGTTCTGTCATCCAGTACAGTGTCCCTTGGTAACCTTACGAAATTTAGTGGCAGTCCACACAGCAAGGCTCCAGGAGCACTGGGTTGAAGTACAGCCAAGAAACAGGCCTTGTACTTACTCTTTTGGCCTGGAAACTGTCCTGGCACCCTGGTGTGGTGACACTGGGGATATTTTCTCTAATGCTATTCAGAAGTTGTCCAGGTTGTGTGACTCATGGCTTTGGTGCTAGCTAAAGCATCCTTTCTAACCGAAGTGTCAGTTACTTTCCAGAAAGATTAAACTACCCCTGCATACGAATGTTCAAACTTCACGGGCCATCTGGGGTTCTGGCATCCTCACGTGAGGGAGACCCCAGGTGGATCGTAAATCCATCCTTGTGGGTAATATAGTGCGGTTGCTCCTCTGTCCTCCCGCTTTTCCCAGTGGCATCTAATACTATGGCCATGATGAGGTTAATTTATGTGGCTTGATACACTTTATCATCTGTCACTTGTACAGCTCTTGCTGTGCCATCTGGTGTCTCAGAGGCAGCTTCAGGAAGCAGCATGCATAACAAGGTATCTGCATTTGTGAATTCTTTCAAGCATTTATAGGTAATAGCTAAAAGATATTTTGAGAAGCCGGTGCCCATCTCTGCCATGGATCACCACTAACGTGAATAATCTGACTCGAGGTTCAAACAAAGCCTGCAATATTTTGCAGGAAAACATTTCTGAATTAGTCTGCAATCACCAATATTGATGGAACCTATTTATTTCAAGACCCTGAATATCTCTATCAGGCTGTGAATATCTTACTGGGCTCTTGTGCAAATCAGTAAAGGCAGAGGTAATGGCTTCCTATCAAACATGATGGATGATGAGAAAAAGCAGCACATAGTAGCACAAAAAAGTTATTTAAATGAAAAATCCTGCAGCAAAAAGCCTAAGTGCCCCTATTATAATGATTTCATATCCCTGTCTCATTTTCAGCAGTGTGTTAGGACCTCGAGAGAGCACAACAAAACATTAAATAGATAAAACCGTGAGAACGGATAGAAAATACACTCAGAGGAAGTAAGATGTTAAAATGATGAAGCACAGACCCTCCTGTTGGTTAGCGCCGTTGTGATTTTCATCCTACTGGGCCACGTGCCATGGACAGGGCTTAGGAATGGGCAGGGTTCACAACGCTAGGCTTCCCATATTGAAATCTGTTTTTGGAAATTTAACAATGGCATACAGTACAGAGCTTAGCAAATACTGATGTAGAAAAGAGACAAGACCCAGGCAGGGGATATTTTGTAAGAAATAATCCGAGTGCAAGATGAAACTCATGACAAAAGAATGCTAACTTGCTGTTGGGGAGGAGTGAAGAACCGCCTTCAGGAAGGAAGCTGGGAAATATGCACAGCGAGATTCTGGAACCAGAGGGGAAAGACAGACCTTTCCACACGGGTGTGAGCGGCTGTGAGCTTGAACACAAGAGGGGTTCGCGGGGAGAGATGGGATCCGTGGAATAGGGAGGGGGCCGACGTTCGTGCGTGGTGTAATATATTAAGCTGAGAGCTTGAAATTTCATTTGATAAAACATCACAGAACCATTATGTTCCCAAGCAAGTGCAGAGAAAGAACGGGAAGTAAGAGGGAGAAACGATCTCGCTGCCGCATGTGTTGGAAAGCTGAGCCAGCGTGGGAGAGTGGCGGGGATCCATTCAAGAACGGCTTTCAATTTTACAGCTAAGCTGCGGTTAAGCTACAATGGGAAGCCAGCTCGAGAGTAAGGATATCAAAGCAACGCACTATGTAAAAGGCCATTTTCAGCCCACCAATGACTTCGCAGATTCTTGGAAGCCTTGCTATTCCTTCCCCATCTTACATCTCTCCACCTCTCCGGGCTTCTATTTTAAAGGGCTAGATAAATCCAAGCCAACACATACTTCCCTTAAGCCAACGATTGTCTGTACTATAAAAATAGAAATAAAATAAGTGAATGTAATTGGAAAGTTATTTGGCTAAAAGTCAGCTTTAAGCTGGGCGTGGTGGCTCATGCCTGTAATCCCAGCACTTGGGAGGCTGAGGCAGGAGGACCGTTGTGAGTTCGAGACCAGCCTGGGCTACAAAAGTGAGCTCAAAGCCAGCCTGAGCTGCACAGTGAGACCCTGTCTCAAAAAAAAAAAAAAGTCAGCTTTAAAAAAAACCCCACCTATTCTGTGCAGTACCAGTTTGGCACTTTCTGATGGTGAGTTTTGAGGAAGAAACATCTAGATCTCCCAGTCGGGTGGCATCCCTCACAAGGGAACCTCGCTCAGCCAGACCTACATTTCTGACAGCAATCAGAACAAAGATGGTTGCCGCAAAGAGGAAGGCTGCACTTGCCATTCGTCCCTAGGAGAGTGGAGGAGAGGCACTGCCAGGCTCCTAAGCTGTTTTTATCTACTATCAAGCTCTCTCCCAGGTATGCAGGATCAGAAACCTGTCCTAGTCACAGGGCCCTCAGTGCCTGCTCAACTCAAGGTCTGGTAGGGTACAGGGACTCCCTAAATACAAAGTTCACTCAGTTTTTTTTTTTTTTTTTTACTCTCTGACTTCCAGGGAAATAGCTTTTTCTTTCCCCTAGTGAAATTTCTTTGATCCTCTTTGGGTGGTATGCATGCTGCTGATGAAACATGGTAATTTTTGACCTTTTGTTTTGTAGCTGTAGGTTGAAAATGTCCTCACTTTCCTTGGCAATCAGCCATTTGTTCCTTTTTTAAAATGTAGTCTTGGGGGCGGGGTGTCAGCAAATGTTTCCATAAAAGGTGAAACAGCAAACTTTTAAGCCTTTTCACGCCTTATGGTCTGTCATAGCTATGTACCTCTGCTGTGATCAGATGAAACTGGTTGTAGACAGACTACAAACAGGAGAATATGGCTGCACCCCAGCTAAGCTTTGTTCACAAGTCAGAAAGTGGTCAAATTTAGCCTGCAGGTTGCATCTGCTTACCTGATTCAATTCATATGGTAGATGAGCCTTATGTTCTGCCGACTAGTCCTCTTTTTATCCTTGCCAACACTTAGTATATACTATTTTTGGTACCAATCAAAACTTTTACACTAATTTTTATGGCTTGTATTAACGATCAGACACATTTACCTTGGTCAAATCTTATATTTTGGGAACCCTAGCTACTCAGTTCTTTCAATACATGGCGCATTCCATCCTATAATGCAATTTTTTGACAATAATAAGTGGTTCTAACATATAATACAGTAATATACAATGACTGTTGGCCTCTTCTTTTTTTGAGCTGTCACTGACCACATGAATTGTTTCAGCAAAGGAGAATCTTATAACATTATTACAATGAGGAATTAAGTTTACTGTGACTCTCCTGAAACTAGAAAGTTTCTACATATTCAATTTCTCATTTGTTTGACTTCTGTGAAAAGCTAAGAGCTATAATTGGTGATTTATCTTCTATAAGCTGCCTTTGCCTGATCCCAGCCACATACCTTATGCTTTCTGGGGAAAGGAAAATCTACAGGTATGTGGAGTGGGTGATCATTAAGCCATATTTGATGGTGTGCCAAGTTCCTTTGAATCATCTCGAAGAATCTTTTTAATGTTAATGTAGTTACTGAAAAACTATTCCTTTTATTACCATACTGTACCCTGCAAACCTCATACCTTGGAAGAAAATGAGGTTAAAGTTTTTACCAGGTTGCCCTGAGACATGTGGCCTGGACGATACCTTCTTAGGCATCTCGCCTTTGCTAGCCTCCCTTTGGTCCTGCTTTCCCCTTCTCATTTATAAAGGTTGAGTTGTCATAGGTACCTTTTAGAATGTGATCTATACATCACTTTGCATAATTCCTGGCTGGTCATGATGGATTCCCCCTCTCCTAGAACTAAAAGTCTAAAATATTCCCAACCAGTATGTTACAGTCAAGTTTACTGAATTGCGTATTACTCTTCTTAAGTCAATATTGGTTTTGTTGCTTCAACTATGTAAAACAGGTTGATTTCAGAACAAAGTCAAATGAGAGAACTGTAATCTCTCCTTCATGATGGGAGAATAATAAAACTTTTAATTCTTGAGATTTACAGTGGATTGTTGTAAATCTGCAGCGAATCCACAACAACAAGAGAGCCTGAGCTTCCTATCAAGTGAGTCAAGCTCTGGATAAGTGATTTAGATTCCTGTGTTTTGTACTCATTGTAATCATATGCATTTCCTGGTTTCAACTTTTCAAAACCTCTGAACCTTTCTCGTTAAGAACTTTCTTATAAGCCATGAGGCCTGGATACATCCTCTGATGGAAGAATCAACCAATTTAGATCATACATTTTTCCTCATTTTCCGTGTTCTTTTATGAATTCTTCTAATCTTGAGATGCTAATCTGAAATATTACATTTAGAGATGGCTAAGGGTATTTCCCATTTCATTAATATTTGATATAGTTTATGGGCATGTAGTCAATACAGTGTGGACTTCGATGCCAAACTTTGTTTTTCCAAAGCAATAGGGCAAGAAAAGAGTCATAGTTTCCATATCTCAGAGTAGGAGCATATCATTAGGAAGGAGGTAGAAAAATATTGTGGAAAATGAAAAGTTGTGCAGCTGATGGAGATGTTGTCATCAACAATTTAGAGCTGGCTTTAGAACATGGGAAAGAAATGTAGACGTCACCCTGCCATTTCTCCTGGCCCTTGATGGAATATGAAAATGAACACAACCAAGTGTGCCCCCTACTCTGGGTACCATCAATAGTCTGGCTGTCCATAGGGCAGGAACCATGCAGACAAGCAAAGCAAGTTAGCAGCACACAGGCCAGGGTAAGTCTTGGTCTCCACAATTCTTTCCGAAGACAGAACGTGAAGAAATTGTATTCCCGTCTCAGAAAACAATGTGAAAGCATATAGAAGATCCAGAGGCCAACTACACATCGGTTTAAATTTACTTTGATCTGCTCACCCAGCTATATTCTCCTGTTTTCAGCATTATGGGGAAAAGGTGGCAGACATCCAACGTTAGCTGGTGAAGGAGAAACAGCTTCTGTACTTTGAATTAACCTTAAACACTAAAGGAGCAGCCCCTCAAGTCTCTTGCACTTCGTCTCTAAGGACGAGCTCAGGCTGTGTAAGCAAGGTCACCGTGCTTAGTGGCTTGGTGTCCTGAGAGTTTGTGTGCTTCTCAAGGGGGAAAAGAGTCTTCTCAAGGCTGCTGTTATGAAGTGTGATTGGAAATGACAGGCAATGAAAATTTAGATGATCTGACTTACATGGTCTAATTTGATTTGACTAAGCCTATATGCCATATATCCAGCAAGGACATACATATTTCAGAGAAGTACCTAGCTAGTTAATGGCAAGTTACTTCAGCATACATTTCTAGTTAAAGTATTTTTACTTACTACACAATTGCACTTTTTTCCCCTAACCTCTTTTGATTGACCATAGTGATCATACACTAGGCTAAGCACTTAATATTCATTTAATGAATTCCTTAAATCGTTTTCACTTCTCAGATTAGGTTAAAAAATATGCCCAAGAGCACACAGAGCTAGTGAGTACAGGGGATGGGGTTAGAACCCGGGTCATTTTAACGTCAAAACCCTTCCTTTTAACTATCCAGAAATGGGGACTCTTCTTTCTAAAATATCATGTGCTTTTTTTCTCGACTGTGTTCAGTGTCATACTGAGGTTTCCGTACTGTAATTGGCCTAATATCTCTATACATATTCCTTGAAAAGCACCTGCCATCTATAACGTGCTACTAGAAAAAAAAGGTGGGAGGGGCTTCTTCTACCTGAGCAGACGTATGAGCTTGCTGTCTACTTTGCTTACCTCTCCCAGTAAGATTAAATTTGGCATATCTGCTCGATAGAGAAGAGAGCTTGGTAAAATATTAGTGACTGAAATTTTGGTGGGATGAGGTTAGGACAGGTAGGAAGGTAGTGAAAAAAAGTAGAAGGTGAGACTTTCATTTCCTTAAGAAGTATTATTTAGGCTGGGGAGATAGCTCAGTGGTCTAAGTACCTGCCTGGCAAACCTAAGGATTCGGGCTCGATCCCTGGTATCCCATGCCTTGCCTTTCCTTGGTGCCCAGCTGGCCACTGAAACCGGGCATGGTGGCACAAGCCTGTAATCCCAGCGTTGGTGAGACTGAGACAAGAGGATCGCTACAAGTCCAAGCTGCATAGTGAGACCCTGTGGCCAGATAAATAAATAAATAAATAAATAATAAAATTAAAGAAAAGTGCTATTTATTATTGTAGACAACTGATATTTGACACCTAGTGTTCAAATTCTCATGTCATAGGTAGACAACATGCTGGTATTTGAGAACACCCGTCTTACCCTTACTTGTTTTGCTCTTCCTCCTATCCTGATGCTCTATGGGGCTGGAGACAGTGGAGCACTGAAGGAGAAGCTTCCCCAAGGTCCTCGTAGGGGATAGAGAGCCCTTGACTTCTAGCCTCTTAGCACAGACTGCTAAGCATACTGTGTGAGGCCCGAGCCCACTGCCGAGAAGCAGCTGTCTGAATTAGTTTCACCAGGGCTCCAGATGTGTCCTAGACTAATTGTGGAATGATTCAGACACTGGAAAAAAAAAAGAGAGAATTCAACAGACCATGCATAGTTGTACTGGATTTAAAACTATTGAAAAAGACAACCTGGGAAAAGACAAAAGAAGTGAGAGGGATCTTTGTTCGTATGGGGAGGCAATGCCTGGGTCACTGACTTGGTCATAGCCTTAATTCTGGATGGAATCTGCCTGCTGTATGATTTGTTTTTGTCACAAGTAGCAATTGCCTTTGCATTTATCACCCAACCTCCATATTCTATTATATCAGTGAAGCTCACAATCTCTTTTACTCTTTCCATTTCTGTTAAGAAAACTATACTAGGTAAGCATTTTCTTCTATGCTGACCCCAGAAAGTAGAGGATGTACACGGCCACTGGGATAGAGAAACACAATTTCATAATATTTGTGACATCTGTGTATCTCAGCATCTTTTCGGTGACATTGAGCTACCCAAGGGCCTGCTTTTATTCGCCCTGGTGTTGCTTCCTTGCCAGAAGTGCATTCTATCACATTAATCCCGCTGTGTAGAGTTAAGCTTTTAAAGTCCACTTTCTTTTAAAACTACCTCGAACTTCCATTAATAACTATTGCATAACTCCAGGTTTCTTAACTCTTAGCATCTTCTTTGAAAATGCAGCAAAATTAGAAAAACATTTCTATTATTTTCTAATCTACTTTCTAAAAATGCTTTTATAAATTAACAAAAATACATATAACCGGCTCTGTACATGGGCTAAATAATAAATGTATTAACTTCACAAAATCTTCAGACTCATGAAAATCTCAGATTCATTCCTGAATCAAAATTATGTTCAAACAAAGGGAGCTCCTCTTTCAGGGAGCTCAGTGAGCATTGGGCAATCTTGAACAACCCCTCTTAATGAAGTCTATTTAATGATTTTTTATGTCTTAAGTATGACTTAATATTACCAGGTGGGAGAAACCCATGTATTCAATGGTCCAATCTATATGGGGGGCTTCTCTTAGAAAACTTCACATAATAGAGTAGTTTTAGAGAATATTTTCTGAAGTTGTGAACCCAAAAGAGAAGCAAACATATTTTCTTTCATATAACTAGTCACAGTTATATTGAAGTTTTACTGTTTCATACTGGAGCATTGTGTCTATTAAGACCTGTATCATTAAAAAAAAAAAAACAAAAAAAAAAAACATGTAGCTGTAAATGTCACTTGATGATCCCTATGTCAAATTGGTAGTTAACTCTTTTTCCTAATACAAATGATAAGCATTTTTTTTCTTCAGTACTGCGGATCGAACTCAGGATTTTGTACTTGTCAGGGAGGTACTTATGCTGCTGGGCTATCTCCCTCACCCTGTGAGACTCTTTAGAAGCACAATTTCCTCTGATTTTTAATCCTTATTAAAAGGCTTCTATGTATTTTTTCAACAGTTTCAATTGCTGGTATAACTCATATTTGTGTTTTCAACTAATCAAGAACAAAATCCTTCTGAAACATACCTGGCCCAGGTGGGTAGTGGGCAAAATAACAAATGAGAAGTGGTGTATATGAAAATGTGGGGTTTGATTTGCTCCAGTTTTTCTCTCCTGCTGAGGAGTATCTTTCCCTTTTTCAATGTCGACTGTATCTTTTGGATTTTGTTTATTCTTTCAGGTTCTTACACTAAGGAGACAATACGATGTTAGGACGGGAAGGAGAAAAGAAGGAAGAAAGAGAAACACACACATGCACGCCCGTGCATGTGCACATGCACACACACACACACACACACACACACACACACACACACACTCCTAAGCTGTTTTTATTTTTATTTTTTTTAAGTTTTATTTTTTGGTGGGACCAGGGTTCAAACTCACGACCTTGCACTTGCCAGGCAGGCACTTGTGCCACGGAGCTATCTCCTATGCTTTGTCTCTATCAATGTAAGTATGATGTGATTAGTTTATTCAGGAATGGAAAACCTTTCAGAGCTTTCAGTGGTACAAACAAGCCTGCTGTAGCCTGCATGCCATAGGTTCACCACCATGGCCCAACAGTAGCATTGAACAAAGACAAGCACGTGGAATACAGCAGCTATCCTTATGGCAAGTTTCCTGCAAGTACATATTCCAGAGGATGGTGCATCTTGTTCTTGTTAATGTCTCTTTTTGTTATAGTTTTCTGTGAAAGGTATCACTTATCCCCTTTAAGCTTGGGTCTACTTCTAGTTCTGGGATAGTTTTATCTTTTCAAATGTTACCTAAAAAAATTGCCAGTGTGCCTCTTTATGAATGCTATGTCTTTATGCTCAAAGAGCTAAAAAAAAGGCTCAAGACACTGCTGAACTCAACACAATTTTTGAAGTTCTGTTTTGAGTAGTTCAGTATTTTATGGACTATTGGTCAGGGTTCCCAGGGAACACAAGTATTGTGCTTTTTCTACTGCTTCTACCTTGTCCACAGAAACAGGTGAAGGATAATTTTCTCAGACCTGAGAAGAATTTTGTAGCACTTAACTAGAACACAATCAGATGACACAGAATAGAGTAGCTGAAGTGACTTGTATTGCTTCTTCAAAATTCTTTATGAGACTGAGCCTGGTGGCACTTGCCTGTAATCCTAGCCCTTGTGGGGGGGGGGGCTACAACTGGGAGAATCACTACAAGTCCAATCTACATAGTGAGACCCTGTAGAGCCTGTACTAAATATAATAAATAAATAAATAAATGAATAGAAGAGAAATTTAAAAAGTAAAATTCTTTTCTTGAGCTGCGAATATAGTTCAGTGATCTAAGCACCTGTCTGGCAAGCAAAAGGACCAATTTTGATCCCGAGTATCCTCTGCCTTACTGGCTCTGGAACTCCGCAGGCATGGAGGTGCATGTCTATAATCTTAGTGCTGGGCTGGGGAAGCTGAGACAAGAGGATCACTCTAAGTCCAAACTGCTTAGTGAACTCTTGTACCAAATAAATGAAAGATAAAATGAAATTCTTTTCTTGACTCTTTGACCACAAAGCTTAGGCTACACAACCCTGCGTGTTCTCGTGGTGAGCAGGTGAGGAGGGCACCCATGTGTGACCCTGGCAGTGGTGCGACATCTAGTCACCTGCCCTCCCTCCCTCTTCCACCCTTTCTTCCTCTTCTTCATCCTCCTCCTTCTTTTCTTTCTCTTTCTCTCTCTGCAATGCAATGCACTGTGAAAGATATAGATTTGGGCACTTAAAGATTTAATTTTGTTTTGACGCCCAAAGATTTAATGCATTTCTTCTTACAATTTTATTTTAATGGTTTGCACTGCCATCTTTATTTTCTTTGTTCTCTCTCTCTCTCTCTCTCTCTCTCTCTCTCTCTCTCTCTCTCTCTCGTGTTTGTGTGTGCCTGAATTGTTAGTATTATGGAATTTCCTTTTTCTCAACTGATTGTGTTCTATAGATTACTTTTAGATGAAAATGTTCTTGCTTTTGGTTGAGTTATGGGCATGAGTTTTGATCTGATAATATGTGATATTACATACGACTTTTGACCTTATAATTGCTTAACTATAGAAGTATGAATGATACAAATGATAATCAAAAACTTTGAAACAACTGCATGGTTTAGAATTAAATACTTAAATTGATATAACTGTTAGTAATTTCTTTATCAAGTAATTATGCTTCACAAATTACGAGAGTGTCATGTGGACAAATATAAGTGACAGTAGTAAGTCTGGACATAAAAAACAAATAGGGAGCAGAAACTTCAGTTTAGGATTACTGAATTTTGCGATTCTCTGCCTCTGTCTTTCTGTCTCTGTCTCTATTTGTCTGTCTCTGTCTCTCTTTCTCCCTCTCCCTCCCCTCCCCTCCTCTGCCCTTTTCCCCTCTCTCTCTCTCCCTCCCTCCCTCCCTCTGTCTCCTGACATTGTCACCCAGCCTCTTGGGCTCAAATGTTGCTCTTGCTTCAGCCATGCACGTAGTTGCATTCACAGCCACAGAATGTGATACTCAGTTTAATTCATTTAATTAATTTATTTCCATGCTTTCTATTGTTCTGTGTCCTGTAATTATAACAGATAAAAGTGAGAGGCTTTTCTTCTTTGTTTGTTTGTTTTGTTCTGCAAAATTGAAGTGTATATTATTGCTAGGGCCAGGTCCTCCCAGCCACTCTGCCTATAGTCTGGTTCAGTAATATGTATGCAACTTCAGAGAAACACAAATATCTTTGATCTTCAGTTTTCTGACATGTAGGACTTCTGTCATTTATTAATAATATAAAATTTTGTGTGGCTCAGCTAATTATATTATAGTGCATTTTATAAATATTAGATTAAAAAAGATTATAGGTATGAATTGCTTCTCAAGTTCTAATGAACTGCAAAAGTATAGAGCATTATTTCCCAAGGGAGTGTGTGGCCAGACCACAGTGCCACTACCATCCTAAGTGGTGGACTTCCATGGGTGGGAGTGTGAAGAACTCTTACAGGTTTTAGAAAAAGTACTACAAAGTCCAAGAGGAGCTCAGGGAGTAAAGAGATATTGTGGTATTCAGTATGATAAACTAAGGGACAAAAAAGATTGATGGTGGTGGTTTAAATATAGTTAGAATATTAGCAAATAGATCTAACGAAAGGTGAAGAAACTGAGCCTTATCAATGAATAGAATCTTTAAAATATGGAGCCAGATACTCTGCCAATAGAACCTTTAAAATGAGTTAAGAAGTGAAGAGGGTGGGTTAAGTAAATAGAGAATGAAATACAGCTTTCAGAATTCAATTTCAAGCATATGGGACCAAAAATTAGAAAATCTAGAAGATGGAGTTGAGTGTTTATTAAAGATGAAAAATTAATTTGACATGCTTGACTTTGTGGAATTGGCAAGGCACTGCACCAGCAATGACAAACAGACACTAAAGCCTTGACTGAAGTTAGGGAAGTGGTCAGAGGACAAAGGAACTAGAGCAAAAAAGAGTCACTTGCAAAGCAGTAATAATGGCAACCCTGAAAATGGGTGCTTTTGATAAGAAAGATACTACCCAATAGAGGGGTATGAGTTCTCTTCTGGCGGGGAGGAGGGAATGTGAGCCTCCAGAAAGAGGTGAGAGAAAGGGCAGAGAAATAAAAGAACTGGAAGAGTACTTGAACCAAGTAATGAGAGAGTTTCATGTTTTCATGCAGATAAGGCATTCAACGTTTTATTAAAACCCAAGTGGAAAGGACTATGAATAATGACTGAAAGTGCCGAAGATGAAAAGATCACTGATGGGAAGCAGGAGTAGAGAAATCGTATCGCTTGGGCCAGTGCGATAGCTCAGTGGTCTAAAGTGCTTGTCCCGAAGGCTGACGCTAACAACAGTTCTACAAAGTACTGCCTATGGTCCCAAACTTAATCCTGAGGGGATTTGACCCTGGAAGATACAAAAAAAAAAAAAAAAGAATGTTTTGTTATACAGGTCTTGCTTCAACTTGCCCTTGATCACCCAGCAGGAAAAAAAATAAAAATGCTTAATTACAATGCATGAAACACAGAGCTAGATTGGTGAGACGAGCTTTAGAAGGCTTAGATTCAATAGCCTCCAACATCACAAGCTTCACTGGTGGCCCACTGCAATTGCAGAACATTTGACTATATATGTACCTGCTCCCTCTTAGTCCAAAGAGAAGTATATTCTTTTCCTTTATTTTTTTCTAAGCAACATCAATAGGGAGGTGGGTCATTCCCACACACTGTACTCTGTAGAATGATTGTGAGGAGAATATGCAATATGTCAACTTTCAAAGAAAAGAAAGGGGAAAAGAAAAAAATAATAATAATGTTGATTTAGAAGGGTTAATGTTTAATTGTTTGATCAATCTTATGTATTAATCTAAACTGATCTGATGATGAAAATATGTAATATAACCCGTGTTAAATTTAAAGAATAAAAAAATAATTTAAAAAAAATAAATAAATAAAGTGCTTGCTTTGGAAAGCTTAGGTGGCAGTAGGGACCAATGTTCGATCCCTGGCACCACATGCTGCGCCATCCCTGCCCCCAGGGCAGGCTGAACCAGCCAAAAAAAAAAAAAAAAGAAAAAAGAAAAAAAAAAAGAAATTATATTGCTTTTCCATCTTATCAGGACCACATACATGGTCAGTGCCTCATACTTCTGAGTAATTGATTAAATATTTATGTAAATGAATAAATGTTACAGATGAGGTTGTAGAAATTAAATAAATGAGTTGGAACAGAGAATTAGAATTAGAGAACTTAGACTGCTCTAGGATACTTTCAGTGGTACAAGAATTTCATGGGCACTTCTTACTACTACTAATTCATTTTCCACTTAATATTACCTCATTGCATTTCTTTTTCAGCAATTCTCTGAGAGAAATAGGATTATTTTTCCATTTTTAAAATGAGGAAACAAGATGGGAGACTAATAACTGGTCAAAGATCACAAAGCCAATTGTGGAAGAAACTAGATACATCTAATCATTATCACCAGTTTACTCCGAGTTCCTCCACAGCCTCCGCACTGAGTCCTTAGCGTGCATGACAGTGTCTGAAACTCTGTGCTCTTTACACTTTTCTACTGCTGGAGACTTTGTAAGACAAAAATCAAATTACGTGCCCAAGATCACACCCAATTAATTAAATTAATTAAGAGCTGGAGAGAAGAGTTTGGATGCAAGGATTGTGCTTCCAGAAATCCTATTGTTAATGACTGTCCCACTTTTACTGGTATAGCTGCTGGGGGGTTCTGAGAATTTGAACATTAGGGAGAAGCAGGATGAGCGATGGAGAATTGGGAGAAAATGAGCAAGCTAAGGGTTTGATCATGACCAAGTCTGGGAGGAGCGACAATGCGGAAGAAGAGATTTCCGGAGGGAGAGTGGTCCTCAGGGATGCTGAGATCTCATGCCCATCGTGCTAGTGGGTGAGAGAAACCAAGCGGAAGTAGAAGTTGCTAACACTGGGTATTTTAAGTCTAGGGAGTCAAGCAATTTAAAAGACAGAGAATAAGTTTCTTTGAAAGCAAACTTGAATAAAGGAGACTTCTCTTTTCCAGGCACAGTAGCTCAGAATGATTGGAAATACATACGCTATGTGCCACTGAAACTCACAGGATGAGGTGCGATCCTATGGAAGATGTTCGTTTACATGACGGTTTCTTTCAAGTCTAGAGTTTGGCATCTAAATGAGTTCTTGAGTCTGGGCGCTGTGGTGTGGGCTTATAATCCCAGCCCGTGGGAGTGTGAGAACAGGAGGATGACTACGAGCCTACTCTACTTAGTGAGACTCTGTAGACCCTGTACTAAATACAATAAATAAATAAATAAATATGTTCTTGGTGTGAATTCATGGGATATTCCTTTTGTATACATTTTTCTGCAGGCCTTAGTCACAAATATTGCATGGGATAAACCTGTAGTAATGTATACATGATGAATATTATGCCTAGTAGGAACACTCGTTCACTTTTGGAGAAAATATTGTATCCAGTTTCAACTACCCATTCATGTTTTCTTAAAAGTTGACAATACATAATATTCCTAAGGGAAGTGTTCAGGTCAGAATTAAAGAATTAGGTTTGGAATTTTAAATATCGGGGTTAAGGTCTCCTGTGTACCAGAAGATAATTAATATTCTGGTGTCATGAATTGGGCCAAGCTGTGCCATTTCTTCAAGACCTAAATGGGTACAAGTAGAAGTTTTTCCACTGTTCTGAAGAAGCCTGCAGTGCTGTTTCTGTGAAATGACAGTTGTCTCCTGAGTATAGCCTCGAGCTTGTGGACTTCAGAAGGAAATTCAGTGAGAGCGGCTGGTAATTATAACTGAAAATGAGTGTCTCACTGGTGCAGAGGGTCTCCATTCTTTCGACTGAGTGCTCCCTCCTCTATCCACACAAACACATTTAGGTGCAGATGTGTTCACCTATCCTTTCCTCAATGAATCTTTTCC
The DNA here is from genome assembly GCA_004027025.1 of Myocastor coypus. NCBI lineage: Eukaryota > Metazoa > Chordata > Mammalia > Rodentia > Myocastoridae > Myocastor > Myocastor coypus. The sequence continues at coordinate 165,740 of PVJA010000150.1, read as the reverse complement.
TTAGAAGCTTGACATTTTTATAAGGCAGACTGCATATCAGGATACATATAAGACCCAGTGAAATATAAAACATAATTCCTCTTTAACAAGAGACATTTCTTTAGACTCTGATTCATTCCCAATTCAGGAAGTTACGGAAAGAGGCAATAAAAGACAAAAATGAACCACATTTTCACATCAGAGATAGTCAACTTCCATGGACTTTTGTGTCTTTCTTCAGAGATTTTTTTTTTATTCCCTCTTTGAAACTTTTGCAGATACAGTTTTTCACTCATGTGGCATTAGCCTCAGTGGTAACCCAGTGAGGGTCAGCCTATAGCTGCCTCTTGGATTTCAGGAGAACAGAAGTTAGAGTCAAACTAATAGCATGCAGGGAGTTCATCGCTTTTCCTGCTTTGAAGCCTGTCTGTCAGTTTTTCTTAAAATACACACATACATACAGTGCCTTTGGTCCTTTTGCGGCCTGATTAATGTGGCTCTGTTCCTCTGGGCTAACACAGGTGGCACTCGCCTTGTTTCTAGCAGCCATGCCCCTCTGAAGTTGCCTGGATTATACCTCTTTCTTTCGCACAAATTATTGTGATGGTTAAGAAGGGTTCCATGAGGTATCATCATGTGGGTTTCTGACCTCCTGTCAGATAATGGAGTCGGAAGAGCTGGGCTGCTACAGTTATTTCATATCTACGTCTGAGTTCAAATAAAGTTTCAGGGTAACTAAGTACAAGGGATTTGTGGAATGCTTTAATGTTGCCTCATTTCAAATCACTTCATAAGCAGTCTGGTAATGAGCTCAATAAATTCTGTTGGAGGAGAAAAAAAAAATAAAATAAAAGAACCCTGTATTTGCTACAGAAAAAAAGTAGGTTGCTATTTTATAATTAGGCCTCTGGGCTGGTGGGAAGGAGTCTTATTTCCTGTTTGAAATCTACTTTGTTAGCTCTGTGATGTGGAGATGGCTAAATGAGTATGAAATATTATAATTAAGGACATCACAAGCTGTTTATCTTATCAGCAGTGTTTTTCCTTAAAGGCTGTTGTGCTGACCACTTGTGTATTATAACTGCCTTTGTGTGTGTGTGTGTGTGTGTGTGTCTGCTCCTTGCCAGTCACAACCAACAGAGGTTCATCCGGCTCTAAGGAAGGAAAACGCTGTAAGCCCAGCAGCCCAGCAACCAGAAGTCATGAGACAGGCTCAGATTACGTCCGTGCTGGCTGCATCGGGCGTTGTCTTCATTAGGTGCAAAAAGTTGTTGGTTGATAGAAATAAGTGAGCTTATAAACTATAGCTAAACCTGCATATGTGTGTGGCAGGCCCTGGTTGGGACTCACTGCCACGCACTGTGTTTTTGTTCTGAGGCTAGTGCAGAAAACCAGTCCCACCTTAGAAAAATGAGAACAGGTGTATTATTGCTTGGGCAGAATGTGAGTGGCTGGATCTGTAAGGCTGGTTCACTGTGATGCGCAGGGCTGTACACTATGATGGTCTTTGGACCCACCAACTTCCTTGCTTTCATTCAACAGAAAGGGGTGCATCCTGCTCTCTATAATAGACTGAAATGACAGTTCTTGCCACCCTCCACTCTAAAAGGCCATGAAGCAGTTATTTGCCTGGCAAGTCATTTGGCTGAGCTGAAAGACCAAATCATATATTCATGACGCCTGGCTTTCGTGAGCTTTATTCTACCCTTTGATTTCTGAACAATCCCAGCTCTCAGAATATGCAGCAAGTGTTTCAGGTTCTCACTACAAGGGCTTGGTATATCTGGGTATTCAAAAGCGGTCAGCCTTTGGCATGACGGAGCATGAGAAGTTCATCTTGTGCGTTCCATACACAAATCTGCTCTGAGCGTATTGAGCTTAAAATGGAAGAAAGTTAAAGAACCGTGGGAGTCTGGTCTGATCGGGTCTGATCAGAGTGAGGCATCCAAGAAGCAGAGTGGAACAGCTACCGAAGGCTGGGAACTAGCTCTGAACAGATTGTGTGGCTGGCGGGTTTGCCCTGCGAGCAAATGCGGCTCACACTTCAGGAGGAAGAGAGGGGAGGAACTCCCCGCGACAGCACAATGCCAACAGGGGCTCCGAGCTCGCCATCAAAGCACAGCTCTCCACCACAGAAACTGACATCGCAGCGGTTCAGTGTGGAGGACGAGGGACATTTACACTTTACATGCATATTTCTCGATGAACACAGCCGCAAATCTTTCTTCCCTCTTGAGAGTTTTACATTTTTAACAAGTGCCTCTTTTCATCTGCGGTTGATTCACTGCGCTTCCTGTGCCACACTTAATGCATTTCTTCATTGTGTTCCAGAGCTACTGCTCTGCAGCAGGATCCCCATCGCAACACCAACTTATCATTACCAGCGTCTCGCATGCCAGGAGGATTCCCTCAAAGAGAAATTTATAATTGTGCTTCAGTTTTCCAGTGGAAACATTAATTGAACTGAAAAGCAGAAGTATGCATGTGTGACTTCTTCTAGTCATCCAGAACTGGCAGTATTCACAGAAATGAAACACACCAAGAAGAAAAAAGGTTTTTTTCTGGCTCTAAAGTGCCAAAACATCTGGATGAAACGTGAAAAATATAGCCAACTATTCAGATAGCTTGTCTACTGACAGAGCATGGCATATTTACTAATTTAGCCTGCTTAAAGCCTACACTAAAATCAACCTCAAACAAGGCAATGTATTAATTCCACATAGCATTTATAGCACTCAATATTTGCAATTATTTTTCCATACTATATGTTTTACTTAGGTACCAATGGCAGCACAGTATTAACTCCATTTTGCAGGAGTGGCACCAAGAGTCAAAATGCAAAGACACCTGTCCTCCCTCAATGCCAGTCATCCAAGGAGGGCTGGGGTTTTATCCACGGAAGAACAGTTCCTGCTTTAGTTAGACCATATTATCCATTTGTTTCACAAAAATGTACTAAGGCTACCATTAGCTCTCTAAGTGAACATGGGTTAAAAATAAAACCAAAACCTTTGCTCGGCATGGCCTAGCCACTGATGGGTCGCTATTGTTGAGAGCCCCAATTTAATTCTATAAACTTTCCTTCATCCTTGACCCTCAAATGTAAAATCTCTGGTCAACATGATCTAGTTGCTGCCTCTTACTTCTCTTTCCAAAGAGCAAAAGTGATGTAAAATGTGTGAAATTTCTGAGTATCAAAACACTAGTGAAGCCAAATGTTTCTGATAACATTAAGTAGATCTACCCTGTGCATTACATGTGACAATATGTCATCTTACGCAGCTATATGATTAGTATTATTTTAATGAGAGAGAGACAGATACACAAACTTCATGCTGATGTTATCTTGCCAACAATTTAATAGGGGTGCAATTTTAAAAAAGAATCCTGATATGGAGCATACATTCGGTTAGTATCTGTGAGAAAAACCAAAGTTAATCAGATCTCAGTCATCAAGATAGGGCACCCCAAGCGCCCTGTGGCCTCCTCTGAGAATGTTTATTTTAAAGGAGGAAAAGTATGCTCGTGAGAATGTGGTGATGCTTGATTGCTTTCGAAATCTAGAATAAATATTTGCCTAGAGAAATTTCTCCAAGACGTGAAAACAACTGTTCTTTTGTAAGCCAGGAAAGAGCACCAAACCATAGGCATTTGTGGGCTGTCAGAGCACCCTGCTGGCTAGCAGGGGCACTTTGAGGTACCTTCCAGCATCCCTGTTCATCCCTTCCGTACCAACACCTGGTGGCTTTCTTTCTTCCGCTTCACAAATTTATACAAAGAAATGTGAGTCACTTTGAAAAGTGATATAAGACAGGGCTCAAGGAAAGCACAAGGTAAGTCCCAGAGCCTGCTTCGTTCACTGAGAAGCCTGAGAAATCAAGGCTCGTGGATGCATTGAATGAGGCGAACTACATTCCTTTGTAGGTGGAGATATTTTCCAAGGGAGTTGAGGTTTTGCTTGTTGAACCATTGACTCATTTATCATCGGGGATTATACACCATTGATCATCTTAAGTAAGAAGGGAGGCACACTGTACGTACTATCCTTAAATTTTCCAAGCAAATCATCACCTAGCAGAGCAGACAGACACATAAGTTAAGCAAATTAAATAAAACCTGGTGGTGACACGCTGGGCATTATCAAGTCCCATGGGAAGGGAATCTAACAACACACACCAGAGCGCGGACAAGGTCTTGGGAAGGAGAGAAACACCAGTGCAGCCTTTGACTACACAAACTTCTTCCCATGATCCTCAGGCTGGTGTCTGACATTTATTTTTTCTCTCTTCTTTTGTGTCATGGCCTGTCTTGCTCCTGCTCAGAGACAGTCTCCACACTGTCACTGCTGAGGGCTGCAGAGGGAGCTGTTGGTGTGCCCAAGACTCATGCATGGACTGGTGGCCCCACGGAAGCCTTGGGCCCCATTCAGGGCTGCTGGCTTGGGATGTCTCATGGTTCAGGTCGCTTTCTCTCGTGCTGGAGCTTGCTGTACGGAGGAAATAGCTCTCAAAAGTGTTCAGATAAGGGGCCCAGTAGGATGGCTCAGTGGTCTAAAGCGCCTGCTTAGGAAAGTTTAGGCGGCTGCAGGGACCATGGTTCAATCCCTGGCAGCACATGCTGAGCCAGCCCTGCCCTCAGGGCAGGCTGAGCTGGCTGTAAAAATAAATAAATAAACAAACAAAAGTTCTGAAGCAAGGAAAAAAAAAAAGTTTTCAGTTAGGTAAATGGCTGCTCCTCTGGTCAGACCCAGTAGCATGAGCATAGTGTAATCCTTTCCTGCTGTACAGAAAGTAAACAAAAGCCTCCCCTCTGACCCTAAAACAATGTCTTTGAAAATCATTTGTGTGACCTGTTGCTCCCTTTGCGGGGGTAAATTCCTCCTTAAGACCGTATCTGAGTTTGTCATGGGTACACAATTCCAGTGGCTTTGCTAATTCATCCCTCCAGATCTGCACAGGTGCCCGAGACCTGCCAGAGAATGAAGTTTAGAATCAACAAGGTAGTTTTTTTTTTTTTTTTCTTGCAGGAAGCAAAAAGATGGTTGCAGAGGAGAGACCTTCCTTTCTCTTCCTGATGTAGCCCTCACATGCACCAGCATCCCACGCTTGCCAGCTCAGCTTCCAAAGCACACTTCTTGTCCAAGGGAGCAGAATGCAGGGTAGAACTTGGGGGGCTTGTCTCCTCCCCACCAGGCCAGTGTGAAAATTACCTGACCTGAGACCACCTTTAATGCACCTGTGTGTGTGTATGTGTGTGTGTGTGTGTGTGTGTGTGTGTGTGTGTTTGGACAGGGTAAAACAAGAGCAGTTAGCTAAGCTGATTGTACTGCAGGAAGTTTATTGGTTTAATTTATTTGATTTTTAAACTTTTATTAAGGAAAATCTGATCTCCAGGAAAATAGCATAGCATTTAGAATACCCCAGCATATGTCAATTTGTTTTTAATTTAGTGCTGAGTGATGGCTTGTAACAGCCTCAGTGCTTACTTTTATATAAAGTAATATTTGTATACTTTTTTCTGAGGATTTGTAATTGTAAATATCTGCAGTGCCTAGCTTTAATATAGAACTGACCTCTTTTGGGTTTTCTGAATATAAATGGACATAGTTTTGATCTGTAAGTCATATTTGTTCAGTTATAGTGAATAAAATTTGGAATTATAACTGTGACTTAGCTTAAACCCCTGGACTAAAGAATGGATCTTTGTAACTCAGCAATATTTTATTACAAAATAAGAAGCCTCTAGCCTGGACACAGTTGTTATCATTTTATAATTTCTCATTTTGATACTTTTCCTATGCTATTGGCTACCTCCTTAGTTCCTCCTGGTGGGAAATGTTTTTCTTTAGCATAGTATCTTAATAACCATCAAGGTGGCTTATCCAGGGTGTTCTAATGCTCAGCATGCTTAGGAATTGTAATAGGTAAATATCATGTGGGCAAGATGACTACATTAAAAAAATCTGTCAGCGACCGCATTCATCTGTAATTTAGGCATATTGATAATATATACACATAGCCTCCTTTGGGAAATATGGTAGGGTTTCCAGTAAGACAGAAGGATCTTTTCTTAAAGAATAAGACCCTTTTAAAAATCCATATCTAAATTTGGAAGGCAGAGCTTTGCAATTTCAAAGCCATTAGCCCACTTTAGCAGCGCACAGTTTGATTAAGCTCGTTAGTCTGGGGATATGGGTGAAAGCCATTGTAACTGAATTAGTATTGTACAAAGCAATTATTGTTTCTTACCAGCTTCTCTCTCAATCTTTTCTCCTTAGTGAGTATTTTGCTTTTAGAGGACATATAAAAAGCCAATTGGCATCATCTTGTGAGGTATATACCATGATAGCATGTACACTTTTGTTATGTCTAAATTATGTTATTCTTTCTTCCCAATCTAATTTTATTTATAGTTATTTATTTATAGTCATTATCAAAGAATGCATGATTACATTTACTTGGGTTTTACCATTCTTCATTCTCGAAAGGCATTGGAAACAAATATTTGCATGCCAGCTCTACCCATGACAATAACAATATCAGGGGCCTACGTCAGGATCTGCCAAATTAATACAAAACTGGTAAATTTTGGAGAGTCAGTAAGTGACTTTTCTGTTTGGGAATTTCTTCCATTCGTCATTTTGAGCCTTTAGGTCACTAAGTCCTCTTTATGCCCTTTCTGGGGATGGGGCACTGAGATAAGAAATCATAGTGGCAGGTAAGAGGTTTGTAAATGGCTCGTTAGAGCCAATTCCTGATTATACTTGGGGGAGTCGTTGCTGATTATCTCTGCAAATCTTGCTTTTGAGTTCTATTGACATTGAATCAGAGTGGGCTATAAAGTCATTTGTGGTTATTACTCAATACTTTTTGTCTAATTTCCCTTGGCCATGTAGCCTATCACCCAGCAGGATATCTTTCATGTCAAAGCACTTAATTACCTCCCCCAAATCAGTGAAGGTTAAAAACCAAACAAAACAAACAGAAACACAAACTGGCATATTTATAGCTTTCCACTCTGACTCACGGATTGTTTTTACCCTTTGGGCTTGAAGCTAACTGGCAGAGTGAGGTGGGAGCCAGGGAAGCCATCTAGAAGGAACGGCAGATCAGAGACATCGCTTACTATCCTATTCCTGGAGCCAGAGCACACCGGGGGAACACTTGGTGAGGCCTCTGATTGACACCATGCCTGTCATATTTGCTATAAAATCCAGTGTTTATGAAGATAATGATGTGTGTGTATGAAAGATCAAAGAGATTATACATTGATGCATCATGCGTAAGTTCGTATGTATTGCGAAGGTAAATATGAATGACTAACATAATCCAGTGAGGTATAGGTCATGCCTTCTGTGGGTGAATGTTGAAGGCCTGCATTCCCCCTATATTTTTACATACTGTAGAGTGTTCCTGTCTTTTTGGATCTGGAGAAGAGAAAGCCTACTGGATCTGTGGAAATCTTGTATTCTTTGATACCAGAATACTTTTTCTTAAATCAATTCTATATTTCTCCTTGAAGCTGAGCCCCTTTCTGGTCAAAGACATCTGTATGGCTAAAAGGTAAGCAAGCTTTCTATCTTTGTAAACAATAATTTGCATACCAGCTCCACCCATGACAAAATACCAAACTGCTTTATTCCCTCCCCACACCTTTTCTTATAAGATTGAAGGCAGTGAATTTCCTATGCATAGTTCTTTGAGCAAGAAAACATGCTCCTAGGCTTTCTCTTGAAGAATACATTGTTGATTTCGATGCTGTTATTGCTGCTGACCTCCCCCGCTTGTTTTTAGAAGTACCATGTGACCCTAAAAAGGCAATGCTTGAAGTATATTTCTACTTCACCTGTGAGAAGATCTAATGTGTTTCATCATTAGACTCCTGTGGAAATATACTATGAAAGTAGGGGAGATCTGGTTAGCGCCAGAGGCAAAGTACTACTAACTCATCCCAAAAGATTGCTTTTTGATTAAGGGGCTCTTGCTCTGAGGTGCTCAGCCTTTTCTTACAGCTGATATGAACTGCTATTCTTGGCTGTATAACCTGAGTTGAACATCTGATATATTTTTTTTTTTTAAAGAAACAGCAATTATATTAAGGAGTTCTCATGTGAGACATAATTCCTTGAAAATTTCAAGTGGAATTCAATAAGCAGACTGAACTTTGTGCCATAGAGTTAGGCAGAAATTCATGAGAGAGAGAAGGTGAAAATTCTACATGCTGGAATGTTTCATGGGCAAATGGGAGCATGTCACAGAATTCAGTCTAGAAATCTGCTGGGCTTTAGGTTTGTTTGTTTGTTTTTTATTCTTTCCTCTTTTTCCTTCGCTCCCATGGATGGAACTCTGAACCTTGTACTTGCCAGGCAGGTGCTTATGCTCTGCTTTAAAAAACGACAGTCTAACAAATAGCTGAGCTTATGAAATAGGTAACATTTTTCTTTTTTCTTTCACATGCCCTGAAAAATTGAAAGAGTTTGCCTTTAATTTTGTTAGGAAAAGAATAAGGAAGTGCAAGGGAGTAGAGGTACGTCTAGGGCAAACGTGTAATTCATTGTCCAAACTGGGACACTTTCGGAGTTAAAGATACTCTAATAATAATTACTACCTCAGATAAAAGGCATAAATCGGGCTTCTCATGGCAAAGCTGGATGTTTGGTGACCCCTGGGAGGTACAATTAATAGGGTTTTGTGTCCCTTGTCGCTTAGCCTTGCTGTGCCCGTGAACCCACAGTGAAAATATCCTTTCAGCGGATGCCTTTTTCCCCAAGGTGTCTGATCATAAGCTGTCAGTGGTGTAGACAATCTCAATTACACTTTGTGGTGGGATAGATTTTCCGTTTTGGCATTCTGTTATTAGATTAACAAGGCTTTTATTGTTTCTTTTGTATATGGGCTTTTCATATTTGATACAATTGAAATGAGAGAAAAAAGAAGAAGTCTTTAATAGAGCAGCTAAAAAAAAGCACATCAAAGCTCAGTATCTGAATTATCTTGAACTGCTCCTTCTCTTTTGTTCTTCAGAGCCTAGCTCTTTTCCTGGCTCTTTTCTTTATATAATGACACTGTTTTCTCATTTTCATGGGGAAAGGAAAAAGGCAGAAATTTGTTGTGATTGTTTTATAAAAATCCTAGTGATTTTCCTTCACAGTAGGACTTTCTCAAGAATGGAATCTATGATGAATTTTAGTACATAATCTTTGTCTCACATGATAGTCTTTTGATGCTCCTCCAGTGAAGTTTGTAACTGAAGAGATCCATTTGAAGCATGGACAATTATGCATTAACATTAGGAAGATGTATTTTTGTTTGTTTGTTTCGTTCACAGCTCTGGCTTCTTTGAAAGGCTGCTTTGTTCACACTTACGAAAAATAAGGCTGTCATGTAAATGACACGAAAGTTCATTTTAGGAAAGCAAACTAGAAATCAAGCTGAACTGCTGATTCGAAACACTAAGTAGTCGGACTTTTTGCAGGCATTCTGCAGGCATATGAGGCTCAATTGCACAATGAGCCCACCAGCCAACCAACAAATCAAAACAGCGATGCCCACCATTTATTGATAGCTCCTCAAAAGTGCGAGAGCATGTATTAAGGGTTTTACACCATTACTTCTTTTAACCATTACAGATCTTTTTATTGATATGATTTCTGTCAAGGGGATGAAAAAACCAAAGCGAAAAAGAAAATGATAGAAGGTGAATCATTGCACCAGATTTATAGAAAAACAAGAGGGCGCCAGCCAAAGGTTGCATTAAACTGACAGAGCAGTGTGCTACGTGTAAGTGAGATCTTCTTTTTAAAAGGCTAACATATACTTCCGGTAGACAACTTTCCATTTTAGTTATTAAACACTGACTATATATTTTATTTGCATTTTGCATTTTTAAATTTCCATTAGTACCTGCTGGAAGTACGTAATGATTCCATGCTCTGGGAGGAACACAGTAACTTCTCAGTGTTTTATTTTATTTATTTATTTATTTATTTATTTATTTATTTATTTATTTATTTATTTTTTGTCTTTTTGAGTCAGGGTCTCAGTATGCAGTTCAGGCTGGCCTTGAGCTCACTTTTGTAGCCCAGGCTGGTCTCGAACTCTCACCGATCCTCCTGCCTCAGCCTCCCAAGTGCTGGGATTACAGGCGTGCGCCACCACGCCCGGCCTACTTCTCAGTATTTTAAACACCAGCTTTTTCGGAATTAACGTATCATTTCGTAAGTGAAAGGGAACAAAGTGCCACTGAAAACAAAACATTTCCTTCTTCAGTTATACAAATCTCTTCTTTATCTTTCCTAGATCTAATGTTGCTTTTTCCTGCTTAAGAAAAGACCGGGTTGGGCTGGGGAGATAGCCCCATGGCACAAGTGCCTGTCTGGCAAGTGCAACATCGTGAGTTTCAAACCCCAGTCCCACAAATAAAAATAAATAAATAAATAAAAAGGAAAGAAAAGAAAAGGAAAGAAAAGACCGGGTGAACTGCTCTTAGCGCCCGCCTGCCATTCTCCTCTCCAGAAGGACAATTCGCTGCCCATCTCCGCAGCCCCCCGCTTCTCTCCACCTCTCCTGAGAACTCCTACTTCAAAGGCCCCGCAGGTGGGAGGCTCCCCTCCATCAGTGAGTGTTGAACTAAATTGAACAGCAACCCATCTTGACAAACCCTGATCACAAACCTGACTTCCTCTGCTCTGATAGGTTGTTTGTTTCACTGAAAGAAAACTGGGAATTGTGAGAGAACACAATTTTTATAACTTCGCAAGTCCCTTTAGAGAAAATAATTGACATGCTTTAAAGATATTTGTTGCCATTGCCTGTACCAGTAGTGACAAAGCAAGGGCGCATGTGCTATTTGTTTTGCTTTTAAGACAAAGGATGCGGATGTGCACTTTATTGTTCTGTAAACTAAAACTTCAGTGCGCAGGGTCAGTTGCAGTATTGTCACTTCGCAATAAATAAAGGGGCCTTGTCTCTAAAACCTCTGCCACCACTTGCCTCTACAAATAATGACAATGTGGTTTCTGAGAAAACACTCTCAAAGGGTAGGCTAATTAAACAGCAATTTCCTATGGTAAAAGGGGACCCAAATATCCTTGGCCCTTCTCTCTACCCCTTGCAGGTGGCAGCTCTGGGTCTAGGATGCCATGGTGAGCACTTTGAGACTGGTATCTGCAAGAACAATTTTAGTTTTTAATATATTAAATAAGGAATCTTCACAGGAGATCAAAGAATGGAAATACATAAGGCTACTTCTCAAGATGCTCACATTTGGAAAGAATGATAATGAATGAGATTAGTGTCATGTTAGTAAGCCTTAGGATGGGAAATTTTTGTTGTCAGAGCTGTGTTTAAATACTGATCCTCATATTATTAATCATGTGACCTTAGGCTAGTTAATTTCCCTGGACTCAATATACTCACCTGGAAATGGCATAATAAAGTTCTAAATTCTGGGTTTTGAGCAAGTATTAAAATTGTGAAAGTAAGTTTCTACATGCAGTTTAGTGTTTCCTCGTAGATATTGAATGTAAGTAAGTGCAGCTTCTGATTTGCAAGGATGTAATTACATTTGATATATGCATAAGCTTACTAAGGCATGATTAAAAATAATAGCCCTTACTATAAAGTGGCCAGAAAGCAGTCCTAAGCTCTAGTTCAGGCATAGTGGCCTATATCACGTTAAGATTTGTATCATTTTTGTCTTATAAGAATGAATAATGTGACTAATATTATTCATTATTATTAATATTTCTTTATGATGAATATAGTTCATGACGCTTCATTGTGTTGAAGTAGAAATGGAAATATTTCATGCATCGGAGTCAAATCTAGTGTGTCACTTGTGCTACTCAAAAAAGGTACCCTATAATATATAACTAAAATACACTGTATATTTAATTTTTTTTCATTATGGCTGGCTCAGCCTGCCCTGGGGGGTGGGGCTGGCACAGTATGTGGTGCCAGAGATCAAATCATAGTCCCTGTGGATGCCTAAGCTTTCCTAAGCAGGTGCTTTAGACCGCTGAACCATTTCGCTGGCCTGACCCTGTATTTTAAGAAGCAAATTTATTAGAACATTGGTTGGACAATTTGTGCTTAGTTTGTAAAAGATAAATTCTATCCACTCGTGAATAACTGTGAATAAGTACTCTATTTGATTTCTGCCACATGTTCCTTCTAGAAAATCCACACGGTGACTTTGGAGCTAATGACACAGCCAAATTATGCACACAGGTTAGGTGATAGGAAATATTTCTAAAAGACTGTATTTATGAAACCATATTTGTTTTCCACTAATGTCCTCCCCTCCAAAGTGGAATATTTAATGATTTTAAAAAAGTGTAAATTTCAGAAATTCTTCTATTTTCTGGAGATATTTCTTTTTAGTTTTCATGTATTTATGATTGAAATATTTACAGATCTATTTTGATGCATTCAAAGTAGAGTCCTAAACACTTACCAGGTAGCCATTTAAAATTAAAAAATGTACCAATACAGAAATAATCTGATGCACGTTTTAATGAATATATTATAAAAATGGACAGATGCTAAGCCTTTCTCCTACCTGAAACTAGCAAAGCAATTCTCCATGTTAGAGGTCAGAGTGTTGTACAAACATTATTGTTTCACATTTGGCATAAAAATATTAGAGATAGGAATTTAATAACAACATCTCTCTTCTACCACACATGCATGTCCACGTCTTCAAATTCTTGGTTCCAGTATTAGCAAGAGTGAAAGGAACGTTGGATGTGCAGCAGGTGGAACTGAATTCGCCTGCATGGCAGGGTGGGAATGCAGCCCCTGTGTTCGGAGTTGGACTCGTCACTCAGGGACGCTCCATCGTGAGATCATTCAAGCTGTCTGATGAAGGACTTCTACTTCACAGCCTCTAGATATTGGGATGCCTTCTTCCTTTCACGGTTGCTAAAAGCACACAGCCTTTTGTCAGGCTGCAGGATGCTTTAATTCCCAATGCAAATCTGAGTGACATGTTTGTTATGCCACCGGATATACCTGACAGTTCTTATTCTGAGTTTCCCAGGAAAAAACAAGTGGTGGCACCTTTGTGGGATATCAATCCTGTTATGTGAGCATGCCTTTGAGTGCCTGGGAAAACTTCCAAACAACAGTTGATTTGATACAAAAATAACTGATGTTTGTATAATTCCTTGAGTCAGATCACATTAGCAGACCTACTCATTAATTCTAAAATTTTCTTTTTCTTTGGTTTGTTTGAAACAGTATATAAGATTAAAAGGGAATAAAAATTAAACTTTATCACATTTTTGTTAACTTTCAGAAGTATATTAATTGATGTTTAATATATAATTATTATACACACACACATACAGAATGTATAAAGAGTTGTGGGGCATATGTTCAAATAACCCATAAAACAGAACAATTACATGCACATGTTTTTGAAACCATAACTCATAGGTGTTCATAAAACTATTCTGAAGTGCATTCAGTATTTAGTGTAAAACAGATATTAAGAAAGCTTTCCTTGAAATTTTACCTCCATCTTTCATGTATAATAAAATATGTTTCCATTAGCCACCAGCACACAAGTTCAAATTCAAGTCATTTGGAAGTGAGGAATTCTATATTAAGTATATTGCTGCTCTCTGTATTTAATAACCGTATCCTCTCCACTGGGTATTCAGAGTTGCCGAGTAATGAAGTCGCTTGTGCCTAGGAGCAGATTCTAAATAACTTTATACTGTGTCCCCAGTTCTTGATCTCTGTTTTTAAAGTCAAAGGAAGGGAAAATATGAACAAAGCTGGTTTTGAAACTTTTTATTAGCTTGGTGAAGATCCACCACAAAGGTTTTAAAATATCCTTTTCATGTACAACACATTCACACTAGCACTTTCAGCAGTATACTCGATTCCTGGGCAGGGGAGATGGCTCAGTAGAATAAGTGTTTGCCTGGCAAGCACAGGGTCCTGAGTTCAATCCCTGGTACCAAAAAGAAAAGAATGTATCCTTGACGATTCCTTTACATTTTCATTCATAACATCTTGGGGCTGCTTTTGTTTTGTTCCTACCTACCTTCATTTAGAATTTATCATTTCCAACTTAGTATTTGCTATCTGAGGCTGTTCTCTCTATAAATGTAAGAAGAGATCCAGGTGTCAACTTAGGCAGGACTAGATTGGACCTGAGCATGTATCACCTTTGTCTTTTCATGGAGAATTTAAGAAGCATATTTAGCACACTTGATCTTGTTTAAATAAATTGTCATGTTGGCTCAATTAATATGGTTGATTTTTGTTGTTCGGGGCAGGGGAATTTTGGTATTTAAATTCTTCTGTCAGCTCTCATTCACTGCATGTAAAAGGGACATTATCTCATTTCAATTTCAGGTCAACAGAATCCCTCCTGCTTTTGATCTAGGTTCAGGAAATACTAAGTATCTTGCTTTACTGTAAGGTGCAAGATGAGAATATTCTTAGTCTTTGAAAATTTATTGAAAGAAGATACTGAATTGACAAGTAGCGGTCCATTTTATTTTAAAAATTTCACATCTTTTAAAATACTCAGATAGGGCTGGGGAGATAGATCAATAGAATATGCTCTTGCCTGGCAAGTGCAGGGTGCTGAATTCAATCCCTGGTACTGAAAAAAAAATATTTAAAAATAAAATAAAATACTCAGATATATTGTAGTATTTTATTGGATTACTTATATTGTTAATATTTTTTCGTTGTTCTTATAAAGTATCTGTGGGAATGCTGATGTCTAGGTTAATGTATTTTTTTTTTTTTAATTTCATCACTGAAACAGTTGCAGAACCCTTGGAAGGGTCATAAGTGGCCACCAGGTGACAGTCAGTGCCTCATTGTGTGCACCTGCTGTACAGGTTCAGGCCCTGCGGTAGTGCAAAAGGAATTGGAGAGACAGGCTTTACACAAACTTTAGCTACAGAAGAAACATGTTTACCTCTGGGAAATTACTCAGAGTGCAGTACAAGCATATTTTTTTCTAATTAAATAAATTAGTTTATGCCTTTGGCACGTAAAAGAAAGTCCTTAACTTTACAGCCTCCTGAGGTGGAAGATTTTCCCAGGCTAATTCACTGGAAACTGAATTTAGTCTTTTTTTTTTTTTTTTCTTTTTGTCCATTTTCCGACCTTTTGTCCATTTTTTTCTCTTTACGTGTGCAGTTTGTTTCCTTCTCTCCATTTGTAATCTAGCTCCTTTTTTCTTTCCCATCTTCAACTCTTCACCTTGTTGACAACCAGTGCTGACGTTTCCTTCGGAGTCAGCCTGAATCGCTTCGTAGTCCGTATTCTACTAGGACTCATTCTGCGTGGACAGCCTTAAACAATAGCTGGTTGTCCACTCCTCTGACCTTACTGTGGGCATTGTTGCAGGCAAAAATACTATTTGCTTTCAACACGATGTCAAGGGGTTGGGGCGATAGCTAAGTGGAATAAGTGCTTGCCTGATGAGTGCAAGCACCTGAGTTTGATCCCTGATACCACCAAAAACAAATAAGCAAACAAACAAGATGTCAGACCCTGTCATAGAGTGATCGCCTTTGTATAAAGTAGACATGCAACGGATGCTAAACTTAATACTTGTGATTAATCTATATCAGCAACTAAACTCTTAGAATCTGTAAAGAAGGACTGGTGAGATGGCTCAGCAGTCTAAAGCACCTTCTTAAGCAAGCTTAGCTAACCTCAGGGACCGCGGTTCGATCCCTGGTACCACATGTTGCACCAGCCCCACACCCAGTACAGGCGGAGCAATCCTTAATAATAAAAAATAAAATAAAATAAAATAAAATAAAATAAAATAAAATAAAAGCAGTATTGCACAGTGATTAGGAGCTTGTCATTTAAAAGAAATCTATGAAGAACGGTTTTTTGTTTATTTCCATTTATTTATTTATTTATTTATTTATTTATTCATTCATTCATTCATTTTATGTGTTTGGTACAGGGTTTTACTACACAGCTCAGATTCATAGTGATCCTCCTGTTTTCAGCCTCCCCAGTGCTGGGATTACAGGGTTGTGCCACCAGGCTCAGACTCAGTGGCTGGCTCAATCTACCATGGGGCCAGGAGTGGTACGGCATATAGGACCGGGGATGGAACCCTGGTCCTTGCGCTTGCCAAAGCAGGTCCTTAGTGCACTGAACTATCTCTCGCTGACCTTTCATTTTTCCTTTTAAGTTCAATATCTGCCTCCTTTCTTTTGGTTTCTATATTTTCCTCTCATCTCCCGTTCACTGACTGAGATACCCTAGCGGCCTTCATGGAGAGGAACCAATCAGTGCCCTTGAAGCACCCCGCGGCATTGTGCATGATGTGCGCTGCAAATGCAGGGGTTGGTTGGTCTGCAGCAGAGAACTGAAGACAGAGCAGAGCTGAGAGAGGACCTGGGTTCTATTGTGAAATCACCTTAAGACTTTGACAATAATTTCCCAGCAGTTAGTTGTCTCCATAAGGGAAAGGAGATAAAGAAAAGAAGAAAAAATAGCGTTTTATACTGAACACCACATAATTCAATATGACAATGAAAACAAGTTTGAATGAGTGCCAGAAGCCTAGAAATTAAAGCCATCCAGCCATTAGGCTGTCTGTCTTGATCAAGAAGGCGTGGAGAGTCAATGCCAAGGAAATGCAGAAAAGGAATTAAAAGATGAGAGGCTTTAAATAAGAGCATTTGCACTTTCTTCAAAGTGAGAGCCACTGCAAGCGAGCAGCACAGGGTTAGTATGTCACTAAAATGTTAGTTTGGGTTCTGTTGACTAGAAAAACTGAGAAATCATCCTATGGGAGGATTAAAGGAAAAGGCGTTAGGATTCGAGCTGAGGTGGCTCTATGAAGAGGGTCATGCAACGGTGTGGTCTGTGGTTCCGTTGGGCACAGCGCACTGGCATACATATGTAGAACAAATTGCTCTGAGGATTGTGGCATGCGATTTCAAGGTCTTCTGCCTTCGGTTTACGTTTTGTATGAGTGGTTTCTGTGCACAACATTACTGATGGGAATTCATCTATAACCTACAGCTAGTCAATTTTTTGACTATCATTTTGGCTGAACTACTTTCTGTCCATAAAATTTGTTTGAGGTTTTTGTGTCATGAGAGATTTCTTTCTCTCTTTCTTTCTTTCTTCCTTCCTTCCTTCCTTTCTTTCTCTCTCCCTTCCTTCCTTCCTTCCTTCCTTCCTTCCTTCCTTCCTTCCTTCCTTCCTTCCTTCCTTTCTTCCTTCTTCTCTCTCTTTCTTCCTTCCTTTCTTCTTTCTTTCTTTCTTTCTTTCTTTTGTTTATGTATTTGTACAAGGTCTCACTACACGGCTCAGGCTCGTAGTGATCCTCCGGTTGTTAGCCTTCCCAGTGCTGGAACTACAGGCATGCACCACCACACCCAGACTCAGTTGCCAGCTCAGCACTCCCCATGGGTGGGGCCAGCATGGCATGTGAGATCAGGGATCCAATCCTGATCCCTACGCTTGCCAAATCAGGTGCTTAGAGAGATTTTTTAAAAAATGCTTCCTATTATAAAATAAAAGTATTGAAAGGTAGAAAGTTGGAGCCAAGGATAAACAAAGAGACAAAGGAAACCAAAATGTATTTCTCTCGTATTTTTCACATCATTTCAAATATGGGCATTAGCTTATTTTCTAGGTTCAAATGAAAAATTTACTGAGGAAAGTAACTGGAAAGTTTTGACTTCTAAAACAGCAATACTTTTTACTAAAAAGTACACACTGGCAAGAGCTAGAGCAGGTTGAAGACAGCAAGGCCATACTCAGAAAACTATGTCCACCACTAATTGTAGGCCACTGTTTAGGAATAATATAGTCCCAAGGAATGATATTGCAACGTCTCAATGTTGTCACTAACAGCTGCTTATCAAAGTGACTGGAGCCTTTCTCCTCTCTCAGAGAGAGAAGTGCCAGAGTAGATATCCTGGTCAGTTCATATATTTTCAATGTTCTTTCCTTCCACAGTTTATTTTATTTATAGCTGTCCTTCACCTCACTTCTGGGCAGGTTTAGGATCTCCATTCTAGCCTCTGAGTCAACCCAGGAGACCTCACTAAAGTCAAACATTTTACAGTAGACACTTTCCTTAGCAGACCAACAAGACCCTCTATCTTTACACAGATAAAGCTGTTTCCTTTACATGCCTCCATAAACAACACGTTGGCCACTAGCAATGTACCAGATGTCTGTATACATCAACTGAGGGGACCAGTTTTGAGTGTCACTTGTCCCGTGGAGCCTTCTGTTTCATGGGAGTTTCACCTCTCATGAATCGCTATGCAAATGTTGTGTACAGCTCAGAACAACACTCAGTGTGGAGACATTTGTCCAATACCTACATGTGTTGTGTTATGATTGAACTCTGGACATACAAAGTAATAAAACTTTTTTTTTTTTTTTTTGTCTTTTTGAGACAGGGTCTCACTATGCAGTTGAGGCTGGCCTTGAGCTCACTTTTGTAGCCCAGGCTGGTCTCAAACTTGAACCAATCCTCCTGCCTCAGCCTCCCAAGTGCTGGGATTACAGATAAAACTTTTTAAAAGGTGATATTTTAGTAGGCAGAACAAGCTTGATAAATAAATAAAATATCTCCTAAGAATGTGATATACTGTGTTATGGCTTATATATACCAAATGTCCAGAACACACACTACAGATATGAGAATTTCCATCCTCAATCTAAAACAACTGAAATCTAGACTTTCTTACCAATTAGTACTTCTGCTTTCAACTCGAGGGATAACAAGAAAATTTGTTGTTTTTTATTTTTAAGTGGGCAGGAAATGAAAAACACACTTAATGTAGAGTCACAAAAATATGCAGTAGGGCCAGGGAAATAGCTCTGCGGCATAAGTGTCTGTCTGGCAAGCACGAGGTCCTGAGTTCAATCCCCAATACCAAAAAAAAAAAAAAAAAAAAAAAAAAAAAAAAAGAGGCATCAAAAATATGGATTAGCAGTTATGATTTAGATCTAAAGTAAGGTACCTGAAGTCTCTGGAAGCTTCTAGAAGGCAGTTGGATTCTGAGAGCAGTAACTCCACAGATGGACTCATGCACTGATGAGTTCATCATAGAATAGACTGTTAGAGGGTAGGGCTCAGGTGGAGAAAGTACATCGTGGGAGCAATGCCTTTGAAAGACCATGGGTGAGGTGTGTTATACGACCAGTCTCTTTCTTTCTCTGGCTTTTCTTTGCTTTCTCAGCTTTCAGACACCGTGTGATGGGCGGATTTCCTTTGTCACACCTCGCTGCCACTAGGTTTCTTCCTGATAGCCGATGTAACCTCTGAAACCTTGAGCTAAAATAAATCTTTCCCCCTTTAACTTGTGGATGGCAAGCGCTTTCTTTTTCCAGAGCTCTAAAGCTTACTGAGGCAGGCCTATGTGGTTTCGTAGCTCTATGAACCTCTGAATTGCTGGAAGAGAATTGCAGAGCATGGAAGCACAGGGGGAGGGAGAAGAACAAATAGAGATGAAACTGAAGAAAGAAGCCGGAGTCATGGTCGTGAAAGGCTTTTAATGTCCTGCCAGGAAGAGTTTGGGGCTTGTCTGCATTGTCATGATGAGGGCAGCCACGGATGGCATTTGGCAGAGGGGAAGGCTTCAGCCCTCCGTGCAGCAGGCAGGCTGGCCTTAGAAGGCCCAACACCTGGTCTCCCCAGAGGCCACACATTTCTACCTCACGGGACAGAGTTTGAAATGTAGTGGGATGATTCAAGTAAGTCTTCAAAGAAAGGAAAAAATCATGTGGAATAGCCCATCTTTATAAAGTCAGGGGCGTGTGATAGAGTTCAGAATGACATCAAATACTGAATATTAAGAAAATATTTGAGGTACTTACAGATGTGTTAGTTTGTGAACAAACAAATCCACTTACTGTCCAACAAGACTGAGTAGGACCGCTCCAGTTTATCTTGTCTTGTCTTGCTCACCTGGTTAGGACCACCTTTCAGAATTGAAGCTAGCTTTTGAGAAATGTCTCATATTTCCTTACATAACCAAAACCAATGCTGGAAGTACTTCAGGCATTTAATAAATGTTTCCTGATTGTTTCCAGAAATTCGGTACTGCTTATTGCTTCTTTGTCAAATAACTAAATATGCTATTTAAACTCCATCATTGAAGCCTTCCATGAATTATTCTACAAAGACAAACTATTAACTACCCTATGTCACAGAACAGGTAGTTTGTAGGAAGCTGGCTGAGGGAAGAGGATACGGCATTGGGGAAACAGAAAGCATAAGGGTTTAGGACCCAGAGAACTTCCAGACTGAATGCTAGCTCTCACTCCCTGGAAAAGGAACCTCCGTCGAAGTACAAGCTCCACAAGCCCTCATGCTTTTCTTCATGTAGAAAGGTGGTAGATATAGTGATGCTTCAGAATTGTAGAGGCTGTTTTTTGTAGAGCACATAGATGGAAGAGAGTCTAGTACAAAGTAGACATGCAGTGAATTAAGTGTTTAAAACCACACTTAACTTTGCTTTTAACAATGCATGGAATGGACATAGAGCACATAGAAATCCTTTTGAGAAGAAATGAAAATGAACGTAAATCATTACATAAGAAGCCAGTGAGGCATGTATAATTTTCTTTCCCTTTTTTTTTCTTTTGTCCCTGAAATCATTACCAGTTTCTTTTTCCTTCACCCTATATCAGTAGTCCCTATGGATTAAGCCAGTATAACTACTAACTTGAGATACAGTGATAGGAATCAATGAAAAAGTAGATTTCTTATAATCTGACAGGTATGAAACAGAAGGTATTGAGCTGCTCATTATAGGAGCAGTTCTTGTAGTGTACATTGTCTAATATCAAACTTACTGTAAACATATTTGCCATTTTTACTTTTAATTTTTACTATAGAGTTAAAATCTCATAAACTGGATCATTCTCTTGTTCTAAGTATCCAATTTCCTGTAAAACACAGGGTGCTATTTGCAAGTGAGTTGTTGACCTTTTTTTTTTTTGCTCATTATTTTTGCTGCTCTCTTTAGTATAAATGCATTTTTATTTCTACATTTTCATAAGGGGAATTATTTTTTTTGACGTTGATGATTAAAAAATGGCAAAATGGCACCTGGGCTTCTTTTTTCTGGTCAAAAAGAGCAAAGTACATATTAGTAGTGACTGCCTATTTTAAAATCCCCTTTTTCTTTGTCTGTTCAGCTGTCTGTAATCATCAGAGTGGAAAATAACTTTGAAAGCTTGAGCTCCGGGGGAAAAAGGAGCTTTAGTGCCTCAATACGGCGAAAGGACTGGCAGTCAGGAGGACTGCTTTCCTGAAATATAAGTTTTTGCTCAGTGTAGTGAAGTCCTATAAAATATGCAACCACACGGTCCAAATCCCAGACTCCTCTGCTTTACTTGCAGCTTTTCAGGGAAATTTTGTCCCATGGAAGCTAAAGAGCAGGTGAGTTCGTTACCAGGGAAGGAAGGGTGAAAATGAGAGAAAGGGACAGGAGAAGAGAGCAAAGAAAAGAGGAGATAAAAGAAGGAAGGAGGAGCAGAGGGAAGAGCGGAGGAAGGGACAGGAAGGGAGAAGAAAGAGGTTTTCCTCAAACCGAAAGTCAAGCACAAAATAGCTTCTGGCCTAGGCTGGGCTCAGTTTCGTTAATGACCTCAGTCTGTTTGCCTCAGCAAATTCACCCTGTATATTTTGTGCATGAAAAATGATACCGCGTGTTTTCCCCAGTCTGCTTTTCTTCAGTTTTCTTTCACAGTGCTCACTCTGTCATCAGTACCAGGCATTGTGAAAATACCTTCACATTCTTCACAGGCTTTGAAGACTGGCTCTTTTTTTTTTTTTTTTTATGATGTTGAGTTCGGTTTTTTGCAGTTTCTTTTCTGTTAAGATTATATGGACGTTTCAGTTATTTTTCTTTCTTTTCTCTCACTGCTGCATTTGGGGACACACTGGCTCTCCATCTCTAAGATGGCATGTGTTACGTGTGTGTGTGTGTGTGTGTGTGTGTGTGTTCTGTAGTGAACTGGGGCAGTTGGAGTCAGAAAGAAATAGCAGGCAAGGAAGGTCATGTGCTCCGTGAGGCGCCCACCGGTGAACACTGACTAGCCCCCGTGGCTGGTCTGCCAGGGCTGGCAAGAGTGGAATTCAGAAAAGAGCATTCATTTCCTTTCATCCAGGAGTCTGAAGGAAGAGCAATCTTTTTGTTTGTTACAGCAATGGGTAATTTAGGGCACTTCCCCTTGCATGAAGAAATTTGCTATTCTAATCAAAATTTCGTCCCTTTCTACAAACCATTATAAGACACTTATGAAAATAGGCAGATTCGGATTTCCTGTTTGAGTTTTTGTCAGCTTTCACTTTTATGCTCATTTGCAGAATCACATAACTATGAAAGGCCAATTAGCTCCATGTCCCCAGCAAGTGACAGAATAAATTGCTTTCTTCCTAGCAAATCAAGAATAATATGGTGGGTGCAGCACAAAAGCGTGCACCCAGAGATTTCAGTACATTTGGCCAATCTGATAAAGTGCTTTTGGCCTGGCTTCTAGACTCACGCTTCCAGTCCCCACTGTCCTGTCAGAGCTCTTAAACTGACACTTTCCTATTTCTGCACTAAGATGGCATAAATCTGTGAATGTGAACAATGCCCTGGTCAAGATGCTTAGCGTGGAGCAGATATTTCATTCCAGTCAAACTTTATTAAGTCAAATAAGGGAATTCATAGAATTCTCTTTAGCAGAATAGACTGTCATCAAGTTAATATCCTTAATGCAAAATAGTGGGCACTTGCACATTTTTCTACAGAGGCTGGCTGGGATGATATCATTATTGCTCCTAAAGAGTGGGCAAATCAGAAGGGACACCACAGAACAACTGCAATTTCCAAAATCAAGCCATTTGAAAAGGGCAGCTGATTACAGCTCTTCTAAGGTACTGCGGTCTTGGATATGCTTAGGTGGAAGGCGCTTCCTTTCTCCAAGTTTGCCTCTGTTATTTTTCTACATGTCATAAATAGTTTGCACCCAAGTGGCCTGGAGCAACTCCATCATAGCCAGCAGGCTCAGAATATCCCAAAGGAAAGAAACCCAAGGCTTCCTGCTGTGAGACAGCCACTGGGGACCACCTTTATGCTGTCTGAAAGAGTCTATGCCTATCACCAGCAGGACTGGGATTCAAGGTAAGTACTATCCAGAAAGGAGCAATGCAGCCTAAGATTTTCTCTAAAAGGACTCTGGCTGAGCAGTCTTCACTGCTGGAGTTGTTGTTCTTGGTACTGTTTTAGGGCGAAGGATGAGATAGCAAAACACTTGAGTTAGTGTTGAATTTGACTTGGTGTTTGCTTAGATTCACAGATCTGGCTGAAACACTGACAATTTCTAGTTATTTTTTGTTCACACTATATTGTTGTTAATAGACTGCATTCCATTCTGTCAGTACTAGAATGAGTTAATGCTTATTGCTGATAAGCAGGTACTTAGGCTACAACCCGATTTTTGTTGTTCAGGGGAACGGATACAAGATGTTTGAGGAGTTTTGTTCTGGATTCCCATGGAGTTGCATACAAAATTTATATTAATACCCAATGAGTTTGACATGATTAATGCTATTACAATGTTTCAGAGGGATTAACAAGGATTTGCTACTTGTGGGGGACCGTGTCTGTGCAGAGGCTGCCTCCAAACAGCTCCAGGGGGGCTTCATTTTGTCAGAACTTTTGGATTAGAGATACTCAATGAAGCCATCTGTGAACTGTTAGAAGATTTATGTGCTTTCCCCCACTAGAGATGACATCGCGAACTCCGCTGCATGAGTGTGCCTCATCCTTTCTACCCGTCTTTCAGTGAGCATCATATAAAATAACCATTGGATTCATGGTGATGTTTCTGGTCCTGCATTAATTTTTGATATTCCCTTTCACCTGTAAACTCCACTTCCACCTCCCTTGTACAGGTAAGCCCAACTAATAAACAGACCTTATAAAATGCATGTTCTCTTTTTGTTATCATAAAATCTATAACAGGGAGTCTACTGGTAGAGAGTGTAGCATTTTAGT
The DNA here is from genome assembly GCA_004027025.1 of Myocastor coypus. NCBI lineage: Eukaryota > Metazoa > Chordata > Mammalia > Rodentia > Myocastoridae > Myocastor > Myocastor coypus. The sequence goes on along the minus strand of PVJA010000150.1, from coordinate 141,736 downwards.
GTCATTTTTGTCCTGCTTCGGAGAAAAGTAATTGTTCTCAGTTGAGCAGGACATAAGCTTACCCCACCTGTTCTTACCTTTCAAATGTCCTTGCTTGAAAGACTCCTTCATGTGCCCTGTCACATAAACTCAAACATTTTCTGAGTGTGTTCTCTTTTGGGTGATTCCTTTTAACAAGAGTAAAAATCAAAATAAAAGCCCTCTTCTCAAAACTGAACACATTCATAAATGAGAGAAAGTGTTTAATCTTTCTAAATTGTCACATTAGTTTTTGGACCTGTGGTTTTAAGTTTTTTCTTTTTCTTCAGGATAGCACGAGTCATTTTCCAAGATTTCCATAAAGCTGAATGGATCATTCTCTTCTAAAATTTTTATTTAATTTTTTTCCTAGGCTATGCACTAGGAGAGAAAAGAACCCTAAAGAAGAGCTAGATTGGCCAAGCGCAGTTCGAGAACTGAAATGTCTGGAATGGGACCCACAAGTGAAAGTCTTTTTTGACTTCTAGGTGATGAGGAAGCCAGAATAGCTAGAGCCCAGCTCCGTATTTCATGTGCAAGCTTCTCCTCTTACACCTGCAGACCATCAGGCAATCATGCTTAATTTTGTGGCTACAGTACGGGTGTCATTTACCTACTTGCCTTACAGTGTATGATTAGATTAAATCTCAATTATGCAGAAAAGTTTGTTACTTATTTTGATAGCATAGTTCAAGTTTAAAACAACTTCTCTAATATGGAGGCTATATCTGAGAGTTAACTATACACACATTTGTAAATTGGGGCGAAGTTACATGTAGACAAAGCTAAGAAACCAGAGGGATTATGTAAAAAGTTCCCACTGAATAGGATTGCATTTGTATGTCAAAGAAGGTATAGGCATAGATTAAAGAGGCTTCAGTTCAGGCTAACCTTTCATTAACAAGCAGTCTAGACAGCAAATTTTAGGAAATGACCTCACCATAGTAAAAGAGCAGTGAGGATATGCAGCTAGCCAGCAGTGGTTAGCTGTTGTAGTGAGAATCATGATCAGCGTTTTCTCATATCACAGAAGGAAACAAAATTCTATAATGTGAATCCATCAGCTGATGTATAGTTTGAAGTATAGCTGTACCAAAACATGAGACTGCTCATCTGTAATCCATGTACTTGGGAAGCTGAGGCAGGAGGATCACATGTTTGAGGCCAACCAGGATTCCATAACAATTTTGGGGCCAGCTGGTACTATATACTGAGACCCTTCCTTAAGTGCTTAGTCATCCTCCCAAAACCCAACCAGACAAAGAAAAGCAATGACACGGATAGAAATACCATGAGGGCCTTGGGTGGAGGACTCTAGAGCTATTTTGTGTCCTCCTGTGGTAGAGTTATGCCAAACTTTACATATGGAACATTACATATATAACTGTAAGCCATGAGAAACCAAATTTACTATACAAAATTAAAATAGTGATACAAAAAAATTATAGTGAACTTACAGTTTGGGAAGGTTCTAGCGCTCAAAAGGATAAGAAGAGAAAAAGCACTAAGGAGGTAACAAAGAGAAAAAGTCTTGCAATTATATGGCAGAAATAATTATCCTATTTTCCAGAGAAGACATTAAAACATTAAAATAACTAAAACTAGCATGAGCAGTGTTAGTAAATATGTCCATGAACTCATCATGAATGCTGACTCAGAGGTTAGGCATTCAGACCATTTCGAATGTGTACCCAAGTCACTTTTCAAGATTGTGTTTTCTTTTACTAGACACTAGATAATTTATTTACAGTTCAGAACGCTCAAAATTTTGAACACTGACTACTTTTCCATATCTCATTTGGTGGCAAAACCTGATCTGAACTAGCGTGGTGTTTTTAGGCATGTCACTTGGTGTGACTATTTGCATGCTTGTTATAGAAATACCGCTGTGTTTGATTACTAGGTGCTGCTTTGAGCCTTCCGGGGGTGTTTTCATATCCAGCATGTGAACTGAAGTCACTTTGTAAAATCAGAGAACTCAGAATTTCAAAACATACCTGGCCCTAAGAGTTCTGGTGAGAGTAAGGAGCTGTGCTTTTAATAGGACATTTCTGAACAGAGCAGCTGGTTCTACCTACTTCTCCCGACACGGATCATGTATTTATGCTCTGACACCTTCGCTAATGTCACAGCCTCTGCTCTGTGTGCACAGTTCTCCCACTTCCACCAGGTGAGAGCCCAGTTTTAAGGTCGTTTCCTGCAAGAATCTGTCCTTATAAACAACAGATGGGCTCCCTAACTTACTCCTTTTGCATCTAACTATTTTATATCTCCTTCCACATGGTAATTTCACAGAAGCACAGATTTCTTTCATTAGTCATGATTATGATGGGAATCAGAAAAAGAACATCCCTTGGTAAATGTTATAATCATGGCCACCAAGGGAAGCATGGAGGCCAAAATTACTGTGCTAGGTCCATATATGAATCATGGGTTGAGATTTTGGCAGAGTAGTTTGGCATGAACATGTTAAGGACACTTAGGAGACTAGCTACCATATATCAACCACTGAGTGCTAGAGTCAATATGGCATTTGGCCCTGGAGTTTTCAAATAGTTCTTATTTTTACTGTCACTGTAAGAGTCTGATGCTTGCATAGGGCAAGTGCTTGACCAGTATCACTTACTAAGTAAAAATACAAAAAACAAAAAAACAAAAAAAAAGTCAAAATTTGAACTAACTATAGTTTCTTGATCTCTGTTCATAACTACTTTGTGATATTTGTTTTTCTATAAGGGCGAACAGAGATGACAGTGAGGAATTGGATATAAGTTGTGTAGACCCTGGAGTTGTTAAGCTTAGGACACGTTTTAGTGTGCTTTTCCATGGATAACAGTGGTGAACTATGGGCACCTCCTTTTATCCATTAAGTAGTACTTGCGTTTCCTTTGGAAGCTCTAAGTTTCACATTTTTTAAAACTTTATAGTTTCCTTAGGTCAGGCTCCCATCAGTAAGGCGCGCAGCATGTACAGCTAAGAGTGTTCGCTAGATGGTGTGACAGCAAGAGGAATGTGAGAGAGCGCGTTACGTACGGTAGCCAAGTGGAGACAGAATACTCCAGTCCTAGGAGTTTCAGGCGTTATCTTTCACTCTTTGACTGCCCTTGGTACTCTCGAGCCTGACAAGAGGCTTTTCATATTCATTCTTGTCCTTTCAAGTAGATAATACAGTATCTTGAGCACAGTAGGAAATAAGGAAATGTTTGTTTTAAGAGTTTGTGTTAGCAGAGATTACTAGACCCGGGCAGCTTACAAGAAGGTATTGTTTTTGCCATGTTTCAAAGTATGAGACAGTTTCCTCATGTTCTAAGCTTTGTGTATGTCACAAAAAAGTTTAGGCATTATTAAATGTTCAAAGAAGTAACAATACATTTTATCTTTCCTCAAATGGAAAAATGTAGGAAATGCATTAAATTTTCCCAATATTAGGTTATGACTTCTGTAAGCTGAGGGATGTTTTTGCCGTATTGTATCTAATGGGAGAATATCCCAATAATATCAATAAAAAGCTGATGTTCTATTTTCTACTCTGTTTAGCCTTTTAGTGTGACTCTTAACTGTGCAATCAGCAACTCTCACTCCAGGAAAGGACACTGCAGATAAATTAATGAGAACAGAGTTAGCACTGGTTCCTCTCAACAATTTATAGCAGATAAATTAAAAGTATCTAGCATACTAGTGCTTATGACTCTTTGCTCAAGCATGTTAGGAATAGTTCAAACTCAGAGGGATAAATAAGCATAAATAAAAATGCATTTCTCATCTCTTCTTTTACAAAGAAAAATCATACAAATATTTAAGAACTTGTCTCCTGGTTGTACTGGCTTTTATTGCTCTTGACACAGGGAAAAGTGAAGTGTAAATTAAGAAGACACGAAAATTTTAATGCTTTTAGCTTGTAGTGAGTGTGTGCTTGAAATAGACTCTCAAAACTGATGATGGAAATATTTTATTAGGCTACTATGTATAAATTTCACTCAATGTTTAGGAAGTTGACTTTGTAACTTAGGACCGAGCTGATGAAAAGTCTTAAACTCAACACATTGATTTACCAGTAAATGCAGTGAAAATGTTTGAGTGATCTCTGAGAAGAGACAGTGATACCTGATGTCCCAGACTGTCTCTGAAGCATTACTGGTTACCAAAAAACCTCCGTGCTATTGTGGTTGAACCAGTTCTTAGTCAATAACATAGTACCTCAGAAAACAGAAGGTTCTTGAATTGGACTTGGGCCCAGACCTTCTCAAGTGCATGTGCTACATCAGAAATACACAATAAATAAATACTCATTAAATAAATACTAGATATAGACCTTTTTACCTTTAAAAGGTATAGAATTTTATTGTCAGAATACTAAAATCTTAAGTCAATTTCCCTATTTCTTCCATATGTTTTCCAGGTAAGTTTGATAAACAGTTAAGTTCAGCAGTCAGTTGTCTGATTCAGATCAAAATCATTTATTCTGCAAAGATTTACTAAGTCTCCATGGTAAATGGTGAACTGCTTTATGGCTGGTCACCCAGTCTTCATAGATTCAAGGGATCCCCTGCCCAAGATACTACTTTGATCAAGGAATTTTAGTATTTAATATATGGTTAGGAAAAGCCTGGAGCTATGTTTTGTGTATGTTGAGAAATCCGGTGTCTCCCCAGCTATCTTTAGTTACGATGAAGGTCCATTTAGTCAAGACTTGCACGCTCATTTTCTGTTTTTATAATTCATACTCTGCCTTTCCTTTTCCTTTTTTCCCTTATTATGTATTTCTGCATCATGTCACCCTAGAGAAGCCATTGTCCAGAGCTATCATTTTCACATTTACCCCTAACAAACACTTTGGTCTCTTCCCTCACCTCTTTTTTATCTTGGACTAGTCTACCTTCCTCAGGTAAGTTAATTTTACTGTCCTGCAATGAGACATTCAATTCTCAACATCTGACTGCTCAGAGGGCTGCCCCATACACATGTGCCAGCTGCGTGTTGCAAAGTTCTGCGTGATGCCCTTCAGATTCATGTCTACAGGATGGGATGACCTGGTCATGAGCCACTTTCAACCTCCCTGAACATCATACGTGGACCTCTAATTTTTTAGAATTGTACCAGTGTGGCCAGGCTAATTTTATTTCTCTACTTCTATGGTTTTCAAGACTTAAGCATTCAGACTAGTTTGCCAGTATTCTAAGTAATATTTCAGCTAGTCAACTTGCAGATTTGACTGAATCAAACCTCTGGAGTCTTCTCCAACCCTGCTGCTGCAGCCATTTTGCAGTTTTGTTAGATTTCTCCACTGTCTTCTATTCTCTGGCCATATGGCTGAATTTTCTTTCTTTCTTTTTTTATTGCTTTAGAACTGCATCTATTTCCAGATCAGGATGTAATAACTATCTTTAAGGAAACATCCTGACAATGGGCTCCTGTGCAGGATATAGATATCCAGGGAACACAGTCTTGGAAGTTATCTGGTATTGTGAGCATTCATAGAGGGACAGAGAAAGCTGTGAACAGACACAGCAATGGGATTGCACTTCAGCTCTGTTACCTGTTGCCCTATTGTCCTGGGGAGCAGAACTGTCTTCCTAGAAAAATAAATTTCCTAGATTCAGTGACAGGATAGAACTGATTTAACAAGATGGTCGCTATATCACATCAAACCTTTAACCTGGGATCTCAGATTCCTCCAGTCTGAGGACAGGCCTGATTCTTAAGTCAAATGTTTAAATGAATGTCAAGTGACAATATCTGTGCCATTTACTGTGGCAGCTACTTTGAGGACTTGAAATGTGGACGGTCTGAGTTGAGGTTTGCTTTGGGTACAGAATAGACAGTATTGTTTTTCAAAAATCTAAAATGCCTCATAAGAATTTTATACTGATTATGTTAACCTACAATTTTATAGTAAGCCCAGTTCTTGCTCTTCAGCTATACTGAATTATACAATCAATTATTTATTTATTTATTTATTTATTTATTTATTTATTTATTTTTTGCTTGTACCTTTTCTAATGCGGCCACCAGGAAAGTGCAAATCATGTGTGTGTGTTGCTTGATACTTCTACTGACAACAGTATTCCATATTATGGAAGAATTAACACACAGTGCCGGGCGTGGTGGCTCACGCCTGTAATCCCAGCACTCGGGAGGCTGAGGCAGGAGGATCGGTGCGAGTTCGAGACCAGCCTGGGCTACAAAAGTGAGCTCAAGGCTGGCCTGAACTGCATAGCAAGACCCTGTCTCAAAAAGACAAAAAAAAAAAAAAAAAGAATTAACACACAGGGCATCAGATGGGGCATTCAGTTTTCCTATGTGATTATTTTATTATTTTATTATTCGGTCTTCCATGACCAAAGTAAGAATATGTGTAACATGCTGAACATCAACTGTATTCAAGGTGTTTTATAATGTAAATTCAAGCTCTCATAAAATATTTCATGATAGATACCATTTTACTCATTTTCAGAGGCGAAAACCACTACTTACAACAGCACAAGAGTTGCTATCTATGCAAAGCTTAATGAATACAGGAAATTATATTTATTATTTACAAGTGTTAGTGTGTTATGCAAACTTTATACTTCAACCCATTTTTAGAAAACGAAGCTTAGTGTTAAGCTATTTGTCCAAGGTGACCCATCAAGTGTAACCGAGCCAGTTTCTAACTGTGGGTATTCCCCGGAAACCCTAATCTTTGCACTATGTGTGCCAGTGAGCAATTCCATCTTGTCACCTGAACATTATAGAGACTCTACAGTGGAAGCAAGTGAAGAGAACGGATTTTTATTTTATTAAATATCTGGTTGTCACTGGCTTGGCACTGTTTGAGACAGAATTCATGTTTTCTACTTTCACTACTTACTACATAGAACGTCACTTGAGACCCAGACAGCATCTTTGTCTTAGCAGTCCCCTTGGTTGAATTAAGTTTTGATGAAAGGCTTGTTCTCATCTCACCCTCTCTTTTACCCCAGGGCAGCTGTTGCAGGTGTTCAGCCTTGCCGGATCACAGTGCTGCTACGTGCTAGGGGGAGCGCGGCCAGGAGGGAAATGCACCTATTGCTAATTCAGCACCACAAACTAACCTCCTCCAACGATAAGCAAACCAGGGCCAAGTTCAAAGATGAGTAATGTACGCTGGGGATCTCTGGGTAATGGCAGCAGATTGTACACCTGCATTTTTGCTCATATGGGGTAGAAGCATCAGGAAAGCCTGGCTTTGCTACTAATCTCAGCCGGCCAGTGATGGAGTCATATAAAATTACATGACAAAATAAATGCCCTTTATGATTAACCCAGGCTGGTAGAGCAGGGATCCATTATAGATAACTATTTCTCATCTTGCAACTAAAACAAAAACACTGTCACAACTCAGCAAAGTAGAATTTCTTGGATGAAGATGCAGAGAGATCCATAATGGTGCTTGAAGCTTATTTGGCTTTGTAAAACTGTTTTTCGGTTTTACAACACAATCTTAGTAAAAAGGGAAAGTGAAGAAGAAATAATTTTAATTGGTGTTTACAGTTTTTACCTTCACTTTTGGAAGTGCAACATACTGCTATAGTTTATAAAATTCAAAGTACAAGCTACTTGATTTGTTCTGAATATATTAAAGAAACTCAAAGGAAGTGTAGCTTATTTTCTTCCATATTGAATGAGAGCTTTGTTTCACATATCTTAAATGTATAAGAAGCAAAAATAATACTAGGTTTTCAGTTGCATCCAGCTCAGACGTTATGTGCAAAAGAATAGCCTACTTAAAGATTTTGACTTGCATGAAGTTCTGCTTTTGTATTTTTCTAAGTAGAAATAACCTGGCAAGTAGCAAAAACAAAATTGAGGACCTTGTGTAGAATGAAACAGATGTAAGAACTTAAATAATGACATTATAAAACAGCTTTGATAAGTAACCAAATGATAACATTGAAGACAGACTGGTATGTTTTAAAATGGGTAGCGAAAGCCGGGCGTGGTGGCGCACGCCTGTAATCCCAGCACTCGGGAGGCTGAGGCAGGAGGATCGGTGTGAGTTCGAGACCAGCCTGGGCTACAAAAGTGAGCTCAGGACCAGCCTCAACTGCATAGCCAGACCCTGTCTCAAAAAGACAAAAAAAAAAAAAAATAAATAAATAAAAAAAATAAAATAAAATAAAATAAAATGGGTAGCGATTGCACATATAGCTTCCAACTGAGCAACTTAAAAGTATATGAAACTCACAACTGAGGAAATAGTGTGGTAAAATTATGTTTCAGGATTCAAAGTAAGTCCTTTGATAGATAGTTAAACTTCAGAAGTGACAGTTATAACCTATGAAGAACAAATGTGGCCTTTACTTTTTTTTTTTTTTTTTTTTTTTTTTTTTTTTTTTTTTTTTTTTTTTTTTTTTTTTTTTTTTTTTTTTTTTTTTTTTTTTTTTTTTTTTTTTTTTTTTTTTTTTTTTGTCTTTTTGAGATAGGGTCTCACTATGCAGTTCAGAATCTACTGTGTTTTAAATAAACCATGAATTAAATTCTTTCTAATGTGGGCTAGCCCCATAAGACTCACAATTCGTAAAACTCATGGATTGGAAACTGCATTGGCATTATACAGATGTACATATAATTTACCACAAAGGACGAGACTTAGAGAGAGAAGTTGTTAAAGTTTCTGATGTTAGCTAATATCACAAAGGCTAAATTCAAATTGAATTTGTATCTATCACTACTGAAAAGACTGGTGTAACAGATGGAGAATGGGTTGGGAGTCAATTTGATTTGGGATTCTGGTGGTTTCCAGCTGTTTTATCAATAACAATTCAATTAAAAACTGAACCCCAATTATTTAAAATAAAAAAGTATACACTGTCCTGATGATGTTACCATGAGGATTAAGTTAAATAACTGAAATGAAACTTCAGATGAATAAAAACATAAAAAGAGAAGAGTTGTTTTCTCTTTGATCTCTTTAATTAGGAAAATAAATTAAAATCAAAATTAAATAAGAAGTTATTTTTGAATTGAGTTGAATTGTTTTATATTTCTCCTAATGAGTAAATTCTTGGAAATTTCACATATCCAGCATGGTTAGCACTGTTCAGTACTTGAAGGTTTTTTAGAAATCTCTTCTAGCTGGGATGATAGTGCAGCTGTAACTCCGGCAGCTGGAAGACAGAGGCGAGACGGCTGCGAGTTTGAGGTCAGCTGAGCTACAAAGTGAGTCAAAGGCCTGAAGTGTGGAGTGAAATCCTATCTGAAAAAAAAATTATTTAAAAAATAAAAATGATATTAAAAGCCACTTGATGCCATTTGCATTTGGATAAAAATGCAGTCTTCCTTTTAATTAGCCATGTGCTTATATTGCTTATCTAACTAATTATAAAATCCTTGGAAGACAGGTAGTTTGTTGTGAAACATTTGCCCCAATTCCAGGCTGACAAAGAAATTCATTTATCATCTACTAGAGCTCTAGAGCTGGTCTGCAATGGCCCTCAAGCCGCATGAGCCTGGTCGTGGGATCCTCCAGCTGACCTGCCCGTAAGAGCTGTCTGGTAGGCGCTGCATGACCCCAGGCCTAGCCTGGAAAGATGTGTCTCCCTTTCTCTGCCTTCCAGTGTACCACGAGCAAATTTCTTTCCTGTTGTCCCTCACCCACACCATTTTTCCCAGCAGCCAGGTGATCATGGACCCAGGACCCAGAATAAAGTCCCGCTTTATGTAGCTGATGTCAGGTATTTTGTCCTAGGAACAAGGAGACTGCCTAAACATCATCTCCCCCTGGGGGGGGGGGGATTGGCTAGATTATGTTATATAAAGACTGCATTTTCTAAGAAAATCTGGGATTTCTGTTTAATGCACCTCTGCTGCCTGTGACATTCAGTCCAAATCTGACCTAAACCCATCTGTCATAGGAGCCTGTAAGTACACCCTCCACTGACAGCCCCGCAAAAGTATTTGCCCACAGAGACGACTGCACATCCACTATTTGTTTCCTCTGCTCCATTTTTAAACACCATGGATTTTTGACTTAGACTATCATAAGTATCTTATCTCATTGCTGTCTTTATAATTCTTCTTTCTCTTCCAAGCATATCCTAAATTTGGATATTGCTTTTTTCTCTTTCTCCTTTTAATTTCCATGCCCTTTGATTTGACCTTTCCTATGAAGCTCACAAATCCTATAGACTTATTATAGAGGTAGAGATAATTGTTACATCACTAGACATTATAACCGATAGACCGTATAAGAAAAAACATTCTATTTTGTCAGTTATTTGACAAAGTACACATAATTCTAACTAATCGGAACTCATGCAGGCTTGTCTCTAAACTCTTCTCTGCTTCTTCAAACCTAGAGATTGAAATCTTTAACTGTCTGCAGAGGTATCTGTTGTTAAATTCAATAGATGACAGTCTCCTTAGTAGTTTTTCCAGTGTCTTTATGAGGGTGCTGGAAATGCTTAGTTTTGTTGTTATGGTGCAAGGCATTGAACCTAGGACCTTCACATTGAGCTATACCTCTAGACTAAAAATATAAGGATCTCACTGTCACAAAGTTTTCCAGGATGTTCTTGAACTTGTGATCCTCTTGCCTTGGCCTCCTGGAGTTAGGGGATTTTAGAAGTGAACCAGCATGTCAGCTACTGGGAGGCCTTTTATTGCTTTAAATGTATAGCTTTGAACAGTGCATGGTAAATAGAATAAAAGGCTGTGAAATAAATTAGTGCATCATTTGACAATTGAATTACTCTCAGAACCAACTTCCCACCAAAAACAGTCTTTAGTTTATTCACTGTGTTTTGTTTCTCTAGAAAAAATACAAAGAAAACTTAGTTAATTATACCATCACCACCTGCCCTTTCTCCCTGCTTTTGCCTGTGTATTTGTCAAAGAAAGGGTAAAGTTTACTTTAAACAGTACCATGATCGGACAGTAAGACGTCATTATTACACATGTCTAGAGAAATGAAGAGCAAAAAATATACTTTGAATTCCTGTATCTCTAGGTTTTTGTCCATGCAAACAAAATAATGTTGGTGTGCATGTTTTATATTTTGTACAATAATCACCATCTCTTTTATGGGCCGCATACACCAACAATGTTTTAGTTTTGTTTTAAGACGGACAAGCAGGAATAATAGGAGACAATGCCATACACAGAAGAACTTATAGAGAATTTTAGTAATTGGTAATTTGTGGGCTAAATAAAAATACAGCTTGTTTTATTTACTTATTTTTCCACTCAGTTTAATCAGATCTGATAATTGAATTTAGCTCAGTTATGCATTTTCATTTTTGTCCTCGTTTATTCTCACTTTATTAGTAACCATTGCCAGTCGAATAAACATTTAAAAATTCAAAACTTTGAGACTCTACATTATACTTCACATTTAAATCAATTTTCTGTTTATTTAAGAAGAACTTCACTTTGTATTTCTGGTTAATATTTCATTAATATGAATCATTTTCTTTCCATGATGATCATAACAAGTTTAATACACTATAACAGACATGTTGCTGTGTGAAAATATTTTCATCACCAAAATTATTTTAACTGGAGTGATTTTTCTCTTTAAATCTGGGAAGAAAAATATCAAATAAATTACAATATTAATAAAGAAATACTTTCATCTCTCTTTGAGCCAATTTAGTTTTTATTGACTGTAATTTGTTCCAGGAGATCCCAAGTGATATAAAATTAAATTCCATTTAGAATTTTTTTATTTTCCTCATATAACTTATTATAGGGGAAATAGATATTTCTCTGCACAATCAACTCAACTTGAATGGCTGAATTTCCTATGTTGTGTCTTAACATTGAGCTGTTAATTCTTTCTTTTAGTGAATTTCTCTGCTTATTGCTTGTTACTGCTGTAGATTCTAGCTTCCTCTTCCAAACAGCCATATCTTCGAGATATATGGTCTTAAATGAAGAGGTATAAATTGCGAATTTCATCAGAGTTTCTAGCAATGTCTGTCGAAGAATGTGTCTGTTGTCATTTTGCCACATAGAAACTAGCAATTAAAGAAGAAGACATTATATTTGCTTTTTGAGAGCAAATACAAAAATATATAGTATGCTGGGTGGTAAAAAGTAAGTGCTTTGGGGAAATAGAGAGTAAGATAAAGGGTATGAGAAAAGCTGGTGTGGTTAGGGATTGGTATTTGTACAGAGAGGTCAAAAAACAGCCTCAGTGATCAGGTGGCATTTGAGGAGAAACCTGAGAGAAATTAAAGTGCCAGCAGGTGCGCATCTGGGGAGAAAAGCTTCAGGCTGAGGAATCAGCAAGAGCAAATGTCTCGAGGCAGAGCATGCTTAGAGTTCCTGTGCAGAGATTTAGAAGAAGGCTACATGTCCAGAACAAAGAGTGTGCAGGACTGAGGGTTGAAGTGAGAGGGGCCGGGTGGGCCACTGGGTCAGAGCTGGCTGGACAGGGCTTGTTAGCTTGTGTGGTGATGAAGACAAAACGGAGACTTTGGGGCAGAGAAGTGCGATCTTGTGATTTACATTTTAGATGGATGATTCTGGCTTCTTCCAGAATAGATTTCTGAAGGACAATATTAGAAACAAGGAAGCCCTTCAAAAGCTATTTAAACAGTACAGGTAAGACAGAGCTGATTGTAGTGTAGGCCAGGGTGCTGGAGTCAAGAGCAGTGTCAAGAACATCTATTTTGAAGATAGAACTAATAACATTTGCCAAGGAGTGAGTGAGAAAAAGAAAAATTAGACCTATGGGCTCTAGCTGTTGGAAGCATGAGCTTCTCTTTTACTGAAATGGAGAAAATTGTGGAAGAGTAAGCCCTTATGTGCTTGTTTAGAGGACAGTGGTGAGTAGAAATTCATTTTTGAACATGTTAAGAGTGAGAGTCCAGCTAGATTTCCAGCTGGAAATGTCAGTCACACAACTGTATTTATAGATTTGGGGTCCAAAGGCAAGGTCTGACTGAGAAATATAAAGTTGGGTGGTATCAGCATAGAGCAGGATTTAAAGTCATGAATTGGAGCATATTAAGAGAGCAAGCAGTAGTTAAGGAAGACAAAAGGATGAGAATTCAAACATGGCTTTGCAATGTGCAGAGGGCACATTATGAGGAGCAAACCGGAAGTGTATCTTAGCTATGCCTCTCGTTGCTTATACAAAACACCCAATGCCCAAACCTAAGGAGGGAAGTTTTATGTAGCTCCAAATTTGTAGAGGTTTCAGTTCACCACTGGCTGCTCCAAACAGCACAATACACGACAGATGGGGATCACAGAGGAGAAATTGTTCATGTTAGGCAGAAGACGGCAAAGCAATGAGAAACAAATCTACCTTTTTCTATGCCCTATAGCTTATCCAGGCTTTCGGGTTGTGTACCACTCACACCCTTAGTCCTTGTACCCTTGATCCTAGCATTGCCCCACCAATCAGTCCGAGGGTCATAAACTATAGCTCCAGCTACCTCTTATGGCTACCTGAGGATTTGAGGAACATTTTAACATAGGCTATGCCAGGGTGTCATTATGAAGTTCAAAATGTGGTTTCAAGAACGGTATGACAATAAAGTATATAAAACACTGTTGATTTAACTAAAGACGAGATTGGACTATTATAAGAATAGAGGCTAATTTTTTTCTCTGATGAGAGCTATTTCTAGAGAGTAATAAAAACCATTGAAGTTTAAATGTGAGTAGAAGACATAGGACTACAGATTAGCAAAAGCAAGCTTTCTAAGCAAACTTCTGGATGGGGTCATAAATGGAATTTTTTGGTGAATTTTTATTTTATGTTTGATTGATGATGGAAATGATCATTTTGAGAACAATGACAGAACCTGGAGCATGAAGGGTATATTATCAGAGACATTTAATTGAAAAAGCAAGAGTGATGTGTTATTGTTAAGGTTTGTGTCTAGTTGTCCCCCCAAAGCCTCATGCGGTCACGGGGCAGCTTCTGCAGTTTGTAATTGATTATTGTGGGTGTGGGTGTTGTACCTTCCTTAGGGCAGGTGATTTTCATTACGGTGTGAGCCTGGGGGAGAGGCTTGCTAGCTACCTGAGCTGCTGTCACACCATTTGCCCTTGCTCTTTGCCACCACCATGAAAGCTTTCTCTCTGCCATGTGCTACTTTTCCTGGGAGCCAGCTGATCATGGACTGAAACTTCCACTAACTGTGAGGCAAATAAACCTTTCCTTCCTTCATTTTGGGTGTTGGGTATTTGTTCCAGCAATGAGAGAAGAGTCACTGAGTTATATTTGAATGAAAGAATAAAATAATATATTTTATTTATATTTTAGGTATCCTGTATAAAAGAAGCCATATAAAATTTAACCTTGCATGTCTGGTTTATTTCACTTAACAATACAGTTCAAAGTGTGATTGATTCCCTGCAAATGGCTCATGTTTACAATTCTTTCTAGCAGAGTAATACTCTGGTATGTATCAAGACTACATTCTCTTTATCTAGCCATCTTTTGATGGGCATAGGGGCTGCTTGCAATATTTAGCTGTCATGGGCCAGCCAGATAGCTCAGTGGTAGAGGGTCTCACTACACAGATCAGACTCGTGGTGATCCTCCAGGTTTCCATATCCCCAGCACTAGGATTACAGGCATGTGCTATCGTGCTGTTTTGGTGACAATACTGGTTCTGTCTGTCAAGGAACAAGGATTTTCTCTCCTTTTATGACTCCTGCCTTGATTGCTTTTCTCTAAGGACTACAATTTTCAACTTACAGGACTTTCATGTCCTTGGTTATGTTAATTCATAGGTATTTAATTTTTCTTGATGCTATTGTGAATGACATTGTTTTCCTAATATTGATTTTGTGTGTTAATTTTGATTCCTACTACAATGCTGAATTTGGATATTAATTATAGAAATCTTTCCATTGAATTTATTTAGGTCTTCTATGTAAAAGATCACATCATCTGAAAAAAAAATCTAACTTCTTTCTTTCCTATACACATCCTTTCTTTCAGTTTCCTGACTGTTCTGACTGATATTTCAAGTACTATATTGGGTGGAAATGGTGATAGTGAACATCCTTGTCTTGTTCTTGATTTTAGAAGGAAAGCTTTTAGTTTCTCCCCATGTAAATTGATGGTCACAATTGGTTTATCATTAAACAACTTTTGTCAGAATGAGATATGGTCTTTCTTTACCTAATTTCTTCAGCACTGCTATCATGAATGAATACTAAAGGATTATTACTTAAAAGATTTTTCTACATCATTTGAGACAGTCATACAGTTTTTGTACTTCTGTTTTGTGATGTTACATTGATTGATTTGTGTATGGTGAATCATCCTTGCTTTTTGGGGAGAAAACCTACTTAGCTATGTACGATCTTTTGATAATTTGTTGTGTTCGGTATGCCAGAATCTTTGAGGATTTTATGTGCATGTTATTCATCAGAATGGCCTAAAATTTTCTGCATTAATTGAGTCCTTGTCTAGTTCTTGAGTTATATTAGTGCTAGATGCCGGGGATAATTTTGGGGATATTTCTTGTATTTCAATGTCATTAAAATTTGGGGAATATTTGTGTTGTATCTTCCTTGAATTTCTAGTACATTCAGTAGGGAATCCGTCAGATCCCATTCCTTTCTCAGTTGGTAGGTGTTTTATTACTGCTTCAATTTTATTACCTGTTATTTTATTACCTGTTATTTATCTTTGGGTTCAGTTTTGATAATTCATACATATCTACGTATGTATTTGTTCTGTATTTTCTGATTTAGTAGAGGAGAGGTTTTTCAGGTGTGTCAGTTACTTTTCTCTTGTTGCTGAAACCAAATACCTGACAGTCAAAATCAAGGAAAGAAATGTTTATTTATCTCGCAGCTTCTGGGTGTTTCCGTCCATAATCGGCTCCCTCCCTGTGGTGTGGCACAGGTCAACAGTCCAAGGTGGTAGAAGACAGCAACAGTGACAGGAGCACAAGGAGACTGTGGGGAGCTCCTCCCCGCTTGTGTTGTATGCAGGCAACTTGCCCGAGGGTTGGTCCTTTATACCCACATCAACTTCATGCCCTCATCTTGCACGGGGTAAGAATGCTTGCAAAGTGACTAGCCTGGCTTCTGCTGAGTGGCTTAAGCTTCTCAATTGACACAAGAAATCCACCCTTACAACATCCTAGAACATTCACCCTCTCCAAGGCATGTCCCTCACACTCCAGGATATAGAATGGCTGAGTTACTTACTTAAAACTTCCAAACTTCTTAAGCTGACACAAGGTGTCAACCATTACACCAAGTAATTATCAATACTTTTCTAAATTTTGACAGTGACAATTATGATTTCATCTCTTTCTTCTGTAATTGCTTTGTTTTTGTTTTTGTTTTTGTTTTGGTAACATTGTTTAAGATCTTCCCTATTTTGTTTTATTTCATTGTTGCTTTGTATTCTTTCCTTACTGTAGTATCAATTTCCTTACTGCTTATGTATTTATGATTTCCTGACTTGTAATAACTGTGGATTTTTACTATTTTTACATTCTTTAGATTCCTTATTGACAAATTGAGTCTCAAAACTGTCTTATAAATCTATTTTAAAAATGGAAAATCCTATAAAATATTTTATAAATGAGAACTCATAAAACAATGTATTACATGAACTTTTATATTATATATTTTATATTTTGGATGTGTTCATTTTATATACTTTATTCATATTTATATGTTAGTTTCTTAGGGCTGCCAAAGTAAAGCTCCATAAACATGCAGTTTCAACAGCAGAAATTTATTATTTCACAGCTCTGATTGCTAGGAGTTTGAGGCCAAAGTGCTGACAGTCTGTGATTACTTCTTATAGATGTGAGGAAGAGTATATTCTAGGCTTTTCTATGTTCATGGATCTGCTGGCAACACTGAAGTTCCTTGGTTTGGAGTCAGGGACCTAGCTTAGTGGACTAAACTGCTGGCTTAGGCAAGTTTAGGCAAGCACAGGGACCGTGGTTGGATCCTTTGGCACCACATGCTGTGCCAACCCCATGCTCCAGGGCTGGCTGAGGCCTTCCGAGTCTAGGTGTAGTGGACACGCCTATAATCCCAGCCCTGGGGAGGCTGAAAACAGAAGGATCACCAAGAGTTTCAGCTGTGTAGTGAGACCCTATACCAACCAAATATATAAAACAGAAAGTTCCTGGGCTCATACACATATCGCTTCAATCTGCATTTATCTTTACATAATATTTTTGACTTTTTCCCACACTATATGGACAAACATAATGCTGAGTGACAGCCCCTGCTAATGATGTCATCCTAGTTTGACTGCCTCTATGATGAGCCTATCTTCAATAAGGCCACATTCTGAGGTACTGAGAGCACAAGTCTTCCTTGGGAAAGTGTAATTCTATACAGAACACCCTATATCAGGCAACCTCAGAGGAGAAGGATGGAATGTGTGCTCCTAGTCAAACAAGATCAGGTTGGAATCCTTGCCTTGTCATGTACAATTTTTGTGACAGTTTCAGTTCTTTAAACTCTGTGAGTCACATGTACTTCTCTGTAAAATTGAAGGGTGGTGCCGCAAACCTCATCAGGTTTTGTGAAAGTTAAATTAAATATTAAGCATATAATAAGCACTGAATATGTGGTATCTATTACTCATATAATTAAGATATTAAGTATCATAATAAATAATTGCTTTGACTCAAACGTGCATTACAATATTGTACTGTTGCTATGGAAATGGTATAGTATTAGGAACTGATCCTATATTTGTCACTTTAAAAAAACCTAAGTAGCCTATAATGTCTTAATGCTATTGATCTTATCATTATACCGTAATCTTGACTATGGAGTTTACAATCTTTATTCGTCCTTTGTTAATTGACTCCTGTACTGGACTACTTGCCTTAGCTGTGATTTAATGATATGAAATGATAGATATACCAGGGGATTAGCAACTTACTTCAAAGTAATCTTCTTTTGTGAGTTGTGTGTTGAAATGAATCACTTATTTGCTGTTGAAAGGGTATGAACTAATCACACGATGAAAATGGCTCCCCAAATTTTCTAATTCAAATATGCCCATCGATTTGAGAACACAACTAATTCCTTTTGAATGACACATCATCCTTAGAATGGATCCCTAGTAGCTTCTACCGTACAAGGGGATACCTCTTAGATATTCAATCATTCTCCATCCACTCTCTTCACAAAACAGGTGCTCTAAAATCATGCTCATCTCTCTTTAGTTCCTTTAGCATTTTAAAAAAAACGTGGTATCATTTATTAGTTCTTCCACCAGATGTAGTAACTAGTAACTGAGATAGTTGCTGAGCTCCCAGCAAGATCGCGTGGCTGTGCTTAGCTCTGTTCCTGCGTATGACTTGTGCTGGTTCACCTACAACACCTTCAGTCCTTAAAATCAATCACCAGAAAAGCAAGTGAAATGAAATTAAGGAAAACAAGTAAAACAGAAAGACTTTCAAATGAAGAATTAATGTGAGTTAAGTGAAAAGCAACAGTGACATATAGAAAGCAAGTATAATGTGAATGAAGTTGCGATATGGTTACCAATAGAAGCCAAATGAGAAGAGTGAAGGCGGGTAAAGGAGAATGAGTATGTTCTCGGATATCTTACCTGGTCTTTTGTCTGAGTGAATTAACACGTTGGCATACTACAGCCCCTGGAAGCATTTTTCCACTGACATTTTTCACCTGTCACTATACAATTTGCTTCAGACTTAGCTTTTGGAATTAGCTTAAAATGGATTCTGAGGCTTCCAGTAAAGGAGAAAAGAGAGGGAGGGGGGAAAAAAAGCTGACATGCAAGTCACCACAAATCATTCACAGCTCTAACTGCACTGCCCAGGTCCTATTTTCTTTTTACCCAGCTGAGTGTTAAATACATCTGTATCCACTCTACACATTTTCTTTATAAAGGCTATAAAGTGCTTGTTGAGCTATTAGCACTCGCTACAACGAGGCTTTCATTAAGGAAAACAGATACAGTACCTGGAGACGTCGGTCATAAAACTGTGCTGAGAGCAGGGACAGTCCTTAAAAAGAGGCACAGGACAGCACAAAAGAGAGGATGGTGTATGGCCACGAGGCTGGGGCTGGAGAGGGAGAAGCTGAAAGGAACTGGAGCAGAAAATTAAATGGTCTGATACTGACTTTGAATAATAGCTCTGGGTGACCCTGAATCTTGGTCCTGGAAGTGTGCACATATTAAAATTCTCCAGTTGTGATCAATTTTCTGTGTGCTAGAGATTTCTCCTCCTCTACATTTGGGGTGAGTGGGAAGAAGCCGGTCACTTAAAAACTTCTTGGAGGCTCTGCATCCATTTTCCGCACCCTTTGTGAAATATGGCCATCTCTTCCTCTCTCATTAACTCCTCTAGAAACATGGGTTCTCATGTGAGTCCTTCACTCATCAGAATCTAATTATTGGTCTGACTGCCCAGGCTTAGCACTCCGTGATCCCCACAGGGGAAATCAAGGCTGTGGAGGTATTTGTTAGCACTGCCAGGTACATCTCCACTGGGAGGTCCCTTCTCCCCACTTTTATTAACTCTTCTTCTGTTTTACAACCGCCCAGCCTCATCTATCATCCGTGATTTTCACCAGTGATGTACCGAAGAATGAGCCCCCACCTAAACGGCTGCACCTCAGCATTTCGATGTTGAGGAGCTGTAGTTAATCAATTCCATGTTAATGATAACATGAACATTTTCCTCCGATCTTTCCAGTGTTTACATATAGGCATTGCTAAGTTATTCTTTTTATTTTTGAAGAGAGATGGTTTTACTTTCCTAAAATAGTTCCTTTGTAGGATAACTTAAAAAGAAATAATTTAAGATATACCAAAGGAAATCAAATATGTTTTTATGGAGTAGTATAAATGAGAAAGATCTTGATTTGAAGTTTTGTTTTTCAATTTATTGGATGACACCATCCAGCTCTGGATAGTTGATATCCAGACAAATATAGTTCCAATGAAAGAGAAAACAAAGGCTAGAAATCTATCATTCTTGAAAAAATGAAAAATAGGTGATATACTGAAACTAGAACAATCACCTTGAAATATTATTTTACTACTTTGCAATTGCTTCTCCATCCCTCTTTGATTTTATATAGTGAAAATAATACAAAACTTTCAATGTATTAGACTTTTCAGTGTATTAGACTTTTCGATGTATTACACTTAAAGGAAAGACCAAACTTGTTATTAAAGGGAGATATTGTGATTTTGTTTTTAGCTCCCAAAGACTCTACATGAGCTCCTTTTGCTTCCTTTGTTTTTTTTTTCCCCCTAAGTCTAGAATCAGCAAATACCTGAAATATTTCCTACAGAATTAGTTCATGGCAATAGTGAAAAAGCCCACCAAGCTCTTTTCTATATGGTGGCTATGGTTTCTGGGTTTGTTGTATTTGTTATTTTTGGCTCCTGAGTCACTTTTTAAAAATATTTCATTAGTCTCCTTTTGTTGCTATTATCAGTTACTACAATACTATAATGATTTAAACCCACAGGAACATTAATGTCTTACAGTTCTAATGGTTCAAAGCTCAAATCACACCTCCAGATCTCACTGGACTGAAGTAAAAATACCAACAGGGACACATTCTTTTTTTTTTTTTTTCTTCCAAATTCAGTGATCTTCCTGTGTTCCACCTCCTCAGCACCACCGCATAGGATCTCAGTGGCCTGCTTAGCACTCCTGGGGGTGGGGCTGGCACAGCATGTAGTGCTGGGGTTCGAATCCTGGTTCTTGAGTTTGCCTAAGCAGGCGCTTAGTCCACTAAGCTATCTCATTGGTCCCATTCTTGTCTGACAAAGGCTTTAAAGTTGAATGTTTCCTCAGTAGTTTCAACAACTAGAGGCTGCAAAACCTTCAAAGCCAGCATTGGTCAGTCAAATGCCACATAAAAAGGGAAAAGCTCTGATTAGTGAATTCAATGCCATCAGCAACTTTAATTTTACTCTCCTATGTAACATATACCCAATTAGGACTTGGAAGACAATTGTTATTTTTTTCTACCAGGCATGCCACATTCAAGGCTTAATGTAATGAGTTTAACTATTGAGGTTACCCCAGAAATTTCAAATTATGGTAATGTGAGAAACTTATTATTTGAAGTTAACTATACTTAAAAAAATTATAGTAAGAGCAATTTAAATTTATAATCAACTTCTCTAGTTTCTTATTTTTAATATGTGAGGATTTGGGATGTTTAGAATCAACATGATATAGTAGGATACAATAAAACTTCTTATCTTTATCATGAGAACAAAGCTCTCCACTTTGAGGACCATGGAGAGGAAAAAATTATTGTCACATATGTATATGAATAGAAATGGATTGCTAGATTCCTATGAAAATTAAGATGGGTGTTGGTAAATATTATGGTTTCTTTTAGTGCTCAGTGTATAATAGTGAAATTTAGCTCCAAACCATTCTATAAGCCAAGGCCCACATGGGCCTCTTTGACCTCATAAAACAGACAGTTTGGTTCTCAGTCCCTGTGAGAGCTGGAGGTGAATTCTACTTTGTAGCTAGAGCTAGTTTTGGTGAGATTATTCAGGAGCTCATATTTCAGTACTGTGATAAGGTTGTGATTTGTCCCAAATTGCCTAATGTCTGGTCAGCTGCTGGAAGTGACTTTAGTAAGGGACCATCTCACTCTTGGAAATGAAATTTACTGCTTCATCTTATTTCTTTCTTTTTATCTCCTTTTATAATTCTACTCTGAAATACAGTATTAAGGGACATTGTTTTAGTGGTATGAAAAGCACAGATAGTGTTTCATAATATAAATTAATAGATTATACAAAATGTATAGACTATATTATCTTATTATGGCAGCATGATACATAAAGGATACATTATATCTAAGATTATAATAAGAAATCATCATATTCTACTATAAATAATTCCATCCTTTGTGGTAAAGAGAACAATAGCTGCCCAGATGTCCAAATCCTAATCACTAGAAACTACAAATATTACTTTACATGGAAGAAAATCCTGGCCACCCAAATAGCTCAGAAGGTTAAAGCAGCTGCAAGCAGGCACCGGGGCTGGGATCAGTCCTCGGGCTTGCCGTGCTCTCCCCGCTCAAGGGCTGCACTGAGATGGAAATTGAGACCAGGGCATAGTGGTGTGTGCCTCTCATCCCAGCTCTTGGGAGGCTGTAAACAGGCAGATCACTACAAGTCCAATCTAGTAGTGAGACCCTGTAGAACCTTTGCTTAAAAAAAAAAAAAAAAAAAAAAAAAAAGTCAGGGTGACAGTGACAATGAAGAGTGGTCATCTCCAATGTTGCGGGATGGTAATTACCCTGCATTACCTGAGTGATCCTTATCTAATTGCACAGCTGCTAAACGGTAGAAGAAGGGGCAGAGGAAGAGGCAGAAGAAAGAACTGGTGCTGTGTAAGTTGAGAGAGACTTGAGCCGCTGACGCTGACTCCGAGAAAGACTTGGGAAATGTAATTTCCGTTAGCTTAATGAAACAGGTGGTTTTTAAAAAGGAAGGAGAGTAATGAAATGGATTCTCTCCTAGGACTTGAATAAAGGAGGGTAGCCCCACCAAACACCTTGTTCTAAGTCCAGTGAGTCCCATGGACTAACCTGGTGAACTATGACACAAAAGATTTGTATTTTTTAAGCCATTAAATTTGTAATCTATTATCACAACGGTTAGAGAATATTATTATAAATATGCTATGTCTAAATTACTATTATAATTTATAGGTTTAGTAGCTTAAATTATTATAGGATGGCAACTTTAAAATATACTTTCTCTTAATATGCCATTAAGCCCCATTCCATTATTGTTTTAATTAATACAGTTCTTCCTCATTTATATACTTTGCAGAGAAAGTCATACATATCACTGACTTTTTGTAAAGTGAAGTTTGATGAAAGTTAGATTAAAGTACCTGACGCTGATATTTCATAATTGTATGAAAGAACTTTATTTCAGATCTGTAGGGAAAATAAAATGTGACAACCACATTCGACCAAGAGAAATGATTTTCATGTCTTGCAGATGTGAGCTAAAAGTCAATTTCTTCTTAAAAGCCACTTGCCGTCTGTGACTGTCATAACTATAGTCTCAATTGCTGGTTTTTAAGTTTAAAAACTCTGTAAGATGGCATGAAAATCTATTATCTTATATATCGTGTTGTTACGATGTAGAAAGGCAGAGTTTTAAAACTCATTCTGTGGAGCATACAGCAAGAATTTCGGAGAATTTGGGGCATCCCTCCTCCCCAACCAGAAGGGAAACTGAGACAGAGTCAAGTCTGTTTCAGATCATTGAGGAGATCTGGGGAGGAAGAAAAAATGAGTGGGTGGCTGAGAATGAGAAGTCTCACATTTTCCGCTGTGCCTAACTGCAGCGTCTTCAGCGAAATGCGATCTTTCTTCAAGCTATCATGTAACCGTCACACTGTTGTCCCGTCCCTTTCATTTCCACTTCAAAACAGACAAATAAGGACACAGAGGGAATGTAAGGGAGAAATACTTCCAAGTCAGTGTTCGGCTTGTCATAGCCTAAACGCTTCTCTCCACTCTTGAGAGAGACTTGCCGGGAGACTGAGGTTTCCCTTGGACATTTACGAATGCTGCGAGATGTGCTGCGCAGCGATGCCCCTGAAGAAAACGAATGCTTTCTCGGTGAGCTGCCGTGAAGCAAGGCGCCCAGCACAGCGAGTCATCATTCATCTTCTGGCCCAGGGGCCCTCCCCACCTGCCTGTTTGACATCAAATTTCCACCTCACTTGGTGCCAAAGCTGCCTGCTCCTTCCGCTGTGTAGGGAAATGTGGATAGAGGATTCTCTAGGTGAAGAAGAAGTTGCTTCTGTAGGTAACAAAATAGGTAGGGAAGGGATACAAAGGAAGAGCAAAGACAAACTAAGCTCAAAATAAATAAATGATAAGGAACTGAAATCCCACTTTTATTTATTGGGTTTTGTTTGTTTGTTTTCATTTATGTAGTTGGTATAGTCTCTCACTACACAGCTCAGGCTGGTACTGATTCTCCTGTTTTTAGCCTTCCCCGCTCTGGGATTACACACGTATTCCACTGTACCCAGACTTGGTCTCTGGCTCAGTGTATCCCAGGAGTAGGGCTGACGCGGTATTTGGTACCGGGGATCAAACCCTGGCCTCTCCCGACCTTAAGAAAATAATCATCGTGTAACCCTATGGATTGTAAAAATGTTTAAAAGTAGAGCTCCGCTGTAACAGTGAGGACTCTACCAAAACACTGAAGCTCCTCTTCCCACTTCTGCTTAGCCTGGCCTCTGCGCTTCGGGCCTGACTAAGGTATGCTTCCAAGGTATGGTATGCTTCCAGTGGTATTTAGTGCAGTGACTGCCATCTCTAAGAGCAACGGACACAAGCACAAATGGAAGACATTGACTGCTTTGGGTGGTGACGTTATAGTTAAAAATTGTTCTAGACCATCTTTAAATGCTCAGAGTCTTTTCTCTGACCACAACTTGTAAAGCGAACTTTAGATGACTGTGAGGGAAGTGTGGTTTTATCAGTATGACTTGTTTCTATTTTGACAGATTTCTGTATTTCTCTATTTACTCAATGGCCTACACTTCTATCTTGACATATGGAAAACCACCTGTCCTACTTCCCCGATTTAGACACTTCCTAAATGTCGCTTTTGTGTCCACTTTTCTTCCGTGTCTCGCTGACACGCTCCGTCACCGAACTTGCTGCAGCCATCTCGTCTTCGTTTTTACCTCTGCCACTTGTAACTTGCTTCCTAAAGGTCTCCACGAGCCATAAAGGATGGGCTTGGTATGTGACACCCTGAGGAGCCGCTCCGTTTGCGGATGGCTCACTGGCAAATCATCAGCACAACAGGCATCACCACAGCTCTAAACAGAGGATAGCGCTGAGATCACAGAAGGCTTTGAGTGCCTGTCTTGATTGGTGCGCAACTGCCTGAAATAGAGAAGCAATAATACAGCCACGGGAAGTTCTGTTAGTGTCTCAGAAAGGATTTGATGGCAACAAATGCATAGCCACGGGATGACATCGACCTTGTTATGTGTAAGTTCCGATAATGGCAAACATTGTAACGTCCAGGATTGTCAGAGGCAGACCCATTTAGTTTTCAAATTAAATAATGAATACTTATTGATCCTATGATTCAAAATCACTAAAAATTTTAAGGAGTGCTAACAATGAAAATATGATAGTGGCTGAATAGATGTAATTATTAAAATAAGCCTAGGGCTGGCCAAAGAGCTCAGAGGATTAAAGTGACTGCAAGCAAATGCAGGGGCCAGGGATTCGATCCCCAACCCTGCCCTCCTGGCCCTCCTGCCCCTGGGGTGCTGTGGAGAGGACAGTTGCGACTGGGCGTGGTGGTGCTTGCCTGTAATCGCAGCTCTTGGGAGACTGTAAACAGGCGAATCACTATGATCTAGTAGATCTAGTGGTGAGACCCTGAACATCCTGTAGACCCTTCCTTACAAAAAAAAAAAAAAAAAAAAAAAAAAAAAAAAAAAAAAAAAAAAAAAAAAAAAAAAAAAAAAAAAAAAAAAAAAAAAAAAAAAAAAAAAAAAAAAAAAAAAAAAAAAAAAAAAAAAAAAAAAAAAAAAAAAAAAAAAAAAAAAAAAAAAAAAAAAAAAAAAAAAAAGCCTCAGTAGTAGTAAAATTGTTGGATCATATGATAATGCTGTTTTAAAATTTGTGAGGAACTACGATACTATTTCTCAAAGGGTCATGCTATCTTACAGTACCATTTGCAGTACATAAGTGCTTCCGTTTCTACACATTCTTTCATTCTTTTTTATTTTTTGTTTATTGAAAAAGTATTATAGCCATCCTAACAGTTGTAGCATGGGAGTCTTGTGAGATTTCATCTTGATTTGAATTTTTCTAGGGATCAGTGATGTTGACCATTAGTTCATAAGGTTTTTTTAAACATTTGTATATCTTTTTGGAATAGCATCTATTCAAGTTCTTGGCACACTTTATTTTTTGGAAAGTGATAATTGAACTCCAGGCCTTGCACTTGCCAGGCAGGTGTGCTGTGCTGCTGAGCTGTACTCCTGGCTCTTTGCTCAGTTTTAGAACGTCAGTTAGGATTTTCATTGTGGCATTGTGATACTGATATATTTTCTTAAAAGAAGAGCACATTTCTGTTCTCTCATCTGCTTTTGTTACACACTTTCTAATATATTTTAATAAATTGGGTCTAAGGTATGCACTACTTTTTATTGTTTTTTGCTGAAGAATTTGAGTGGTTAGCCCAGCATTCAGCCATTGATGGGCCCTATCGAGTGTCATGCCAGATTTTCACAAAGGTCAGCCCCCACCAGGTGAGGAGCTAGGGAACCAGTAATTTCCATGCTCAGATTTAAGTCCTTTGGGGATGATTTTCACATGCTTATGCTTATGGTCCTCAAAAAAGTAAAGGTTGAGCCTGCCAGATAGCTCAGCAGATCAAAGTGTCTGCCTACCCACATGCAGGGTCTGGCGTTTGATCTCCAGCTTGCCGTACCCACCCTGCCCCATGCTGAGAGAGTGATTAAGACTGGGCATGGTGGTTTGTGCTTATAATCCCAGCACTTGGGAGGCTGAAAACAGGAGGATTCCTATGAGTCCAATCTGTGTAATGAGACCTTGTACACCCTGTACTAAATACATTTTAGAATAATTTTTTAAAATGTAATGGTCTAAGATGTTTTGAATACAGAGTTTTAAAACTTCAATCTATGAAGGATTTTAAAGATGGCCAAGAATAAATCATAGGCATAAGATCCCCAGGGGACCTGGTCATGTGTTAATGAAAAATTTTCTTTAAATATATCAGTAACACCATTGTATTTTCTATTTTGTGATATGTTGACTCAAACTAAACCCTGTTTTCAATATATTGCAGAGCATACTCCAGGCATATGAATGCCTTATATATTCTAAGACATTGTTCTACCATATATAAATATACTTGATGCTATTTTATTTCTTATAGTAAAATAAAATATTAATAATTTGGTGAGCCGGGCGTGGTGGCTCACGCCTGTAATCCCAGCACTCGGGAGGCTGAGGCAGGAGGATAGGTGCGAGTTCGAGACCAGCCTGGGCTACAGAAGTGAGCTCAGGACCAGCCTCAACTGCATAGTGAGACCCTGTCTCAAAAAGACAAAAAAAAAAAAATAATAATTTGGTGAGTCCCTCCAATTTTTTACTATCTATTTCTTTCTAGTTCTGTATAACACTTAGTAGCACTAGACCCTAAAAGACTCAGGAAACTCAGTTTGAAAAACCACTGAAAAGCACATATACTTACTCCAAATAACTGAACTACTTGATTTTCAAAACAGGAAGATGAACAATTCCCAAAGAGCAGATTCTTAGAAAACTGGAGATTGCACACTGACTTCATTTATACCTTAGGATATTTTTTTCCCAGACAATTATGTTCACCTGCTCATTTCTTCATGTAAATATATATATATATATATATATATATATATATATATATATATATATATATTGGCTTTTTGAGACAGGGTCTTGCTATGCAGTTCAGGCTGGCCTTGAGCTCACTTTTGTAGCCCAGGCTGGTCTCGAACTCACAGCGATCCTCCTGCCTCAGCCTCCCAATATTTTCTATTTTTTAAGAAATGTTAGAAAGTAATTAAAGATAATTCAGTGCTGCTCTACTTAGATTCTAGAGAAATATATATATATATATATATATATATATATATATATATATATGTTCTCCATTTGTATAGTATTATTAAATTAATCTAAATATTTAAGATTATCATAAAATATATGCACATAGCATATAATAGTGCAATAATTTATTTGTAAGTACTTAACATAATAAAATATTATAAAACTATAATAATGCATGCATAATTAGGCAACATAGTTAGGCATGCCTTTAACAGATTTTCTGAATCTATGAAATTCTGAGCATTGTCTTAGGTATAGAGTAAATTTTTATCAACAAGGTATAACTGCCTCCTGACCTCAGGGA
The DNA here is from genome assembly GCA_004027025.1 of Myocastor coypus. Classification (NCBI taxonomy): domain Eukaryota; kingdom Metazoa; phylum Chordata; class Mammalia; order Rodentia; family Myocastoridae; genus Myocastor; species Myocastor coypus. The sequence goes on along the minus strand of PVJA010000150.1, from coordinate 113,793 downwards.
GATTATAGTTTAATGGAGAAGGAGCATAAAGAATTAAAACAGCAAACGCCGGGCATGGTGGCACACGCCTGTAATCCCAGCACTCGGGAGGCTGAGGCAGGAGGATTGGTGTGAGTTCGAGACCAGCCAGGGCTACAAAAGTGAGCTCAAGGCCAGCCTCAACTGCATAGCGAGATCCTGACTCAAAAAGACAAAAAAAAAAAAAAAAAAAAAAAGAATTAAAACAGCGCACAGGGAAATTGACACACAAATGTGCTGTGGTGTCATAAAGAGACAGTGTGATATGTTGGAGATGGAGCTCAGAGGAAAGATAGCGAAAGGAAGATCCATTGTGTTAGGCAGAAATGTGGAAGTTGAGATGGTATAACGTATGACAATCATCTTTTGTCTCTTCTCAGTGTCTCTGTTGGAGGTAACTGGTTAAGCAATTGGACTTGTTTTTTCACAGGAAAGGGCAATATTGAAGAAAGGAATGAAGGTACTCCAAATTCAGAAGGAAAGCATGACAGGATAGTGGCAAGAGAGACTGTTGGCCCATGAGACATGAAAGACCTAGGCTGCACTGCATAAAACATTGTAAGCATTTCAGATTTTATTTGATGTCCAGTAAGAAACTTCTGAAGTTCCACTTGAACTCCTAGCTCTGTCATCATAAGAGCCTTCATCCTGGTCTGTGGTGGTCCCAGATATGAGCTTCTGCACACCTCCTCCCTGTCTTCCATGGCCCGTATTGGATGTGCATTTGAAAAATCAGGAGCAGGCAGAAGGAGGAGGTGGCACAGGCAGAACTCTATCACTGAAGGATGGTTATGAAATTCCACTGTGTTCTAGATTTGTGGAACAAGTTGTTGAGCAAGAGGAAAGAAACTCTCCAGGTTTCCATGGAAACACTGAGTGTTACTTTTAAAGAAACAACATAAAACCTACCTTCCAGTAAAGATGGAGGAGAGCCACTCAAACCTGGGGCCTTGCAGGTAGAAAGCATAGTCCTGCAGCAGTTGGAAGGACAGCAAAAAAGTAAGTCGTGCTAAAGAACCCCTTTGATAAAAACATTGTCCATGAAGGTGCTATATAAAGGAGAGACAAGCAAAAAACACAGGAAAAACAAACAAACAAGAAAAAAAAAAAAACCAAAAATACCTCTCCAACACTTCATTTTAATCTAATCCCAAGGTAACTGCTGTCCACAGATAGAAAACTTTGTGCTCAAAGGTGCACTCAATGTAACTAGAGCAAAACTAAAACCCAAACATTTCCCCCCTATCTACTACTTTGCTTCAAATGCTATCCCAGCTCTTAGATCACACGTACATGCTAATGATCTGATGGAAGCAGATACATGCACATTTCAATACCAGTTCTATTTCCCTCAGCCAGGAGTGTCCTTTTATACAGCATTCAGTCAAACTTTGTGAGGCATGCAGAAGCGCAAGAGAAAGAAATGAGTCATTGTCAAGAAATAAAGCAGTGAACAGAACCAGAGCCAGAGATGGCTCGCATATTAGAATGCTCAGACAGAGGCTTTAAAATAATTATGATTAATATTTTAACATGTTCAGTGGAAAAACTTACACATGCAAAGATAGGAAGTTTTGGCAGACAGATGCAAACTATAATTAAGTGTCAAGTACAAATGCTAGCAATGAAAAATGTGCTGTCAGAGATGAAGAATTCCTTCAATGGGTTTATCAACAGACTGAGCATAGAAAAGGGAAAAACTGGTAAACTTTAAATGCATCAATAAAAATTTTATAAACTAAGGCAAAAATGAAAAATGAGTGGGGAAAAAAAAGCATCCAAAAGCTGTTTAAAATATACGATTATCTATTCTATACAGCAAATGAAATCACAAAGGGAAGAGATAAATTTACAATAAATTCTCAGTTAATGAAAGGCAATGACTCAAAGATCTATGAAGCCACAAAAGAACATATTTCCACACATCCTCAGCAGAGTGCTTGTTATAGGCTATGACTTTTTTATCACCCACAACAGAATGTGTTGAGGTCCTAACCTACAGAAACTCATAATACAACTGTGTGTGGATGAAAGGTCTTTGTAGAGATTATTAAGTGAAGTCAAAGAGTGGGCTTTAAGGCAGTATGTTTAGTATCCTAATGAGAAGAGAATATTGGAATGAAATAATAAAAAGGGAAGACTCTGTGAAGATACACAGGAATAGGACCATCTATAACCCACAGACAGAAACCTCAAACCCATTCTTCCATGAAGGCCTGAAGAGGAACAAAAGCTGTTAGCACTTTGATCTCACAATTTTAGTCTCCAGACTGTAAAAATTTCAACGTTTGTGCTTTGAGGCTCAAAGCTCATTGTACTTGACAACAGCATCCCTGAAAAACTAATGAAGAGCAAGGATAAAGGGATAATCCTGAAATCAGCCACAGAGGAACCTATCTTTCCAAAATTCTATATCCAGCAAAAATATCTTACAAAGTCACAAGGAAAATACATGTTCAGACAAAGTGAAGGTGAGAGAAATCACCAACAGTCATAAACTATAAGATGTATTGAAGGTAATTACTCATGTAGGGAAAATATGAGAGGAGAAAATATTTAGATTTATACAAAGAAATAAAAAGCATTTGTAATGGTAAAAGTGAGTGTAAGTGAATATAAATATAAAGGATGCTTTGCCTTTAAAATTGTATTAAAAGATAATTGTCTCAGTGAGATAAAATAGTGGGAACAAAACATGTGGAAATGAATGAATAAAAAAGAAGTAAATCTCAAAATGAAGTGATATTGTCAGTGTTCTTACTTAAAATAACATAGTGCTATTTGAAGGTTAACTAGCGGAGACACCAATTGTCCACAGCAGGAATAAAGGAGGGACACGCTGGAAAGGTCATGAGTATTAAGTGGAAATGCAGAATGAGACATCGCCATCGCTGACCTGAAGCAGTGACTCTCATGAGACTCTCAGATGACATCATCCAAGAATCACACATACTCAGAAATTGAGGGGAATAAGGAAGACAAGTTGAAGGAAAAGTCTACCATATGAATTCTCAGGTTCAGAAAAAGAAACAGAGTGGCTTCTCGATCCTGATGTTGTATAAACCCAGGCCTGGAATCTATTGTACACCACCTTGGGAAAATATCTAACTCTAGGAGGAATAAAGCGAAATACAGCAGTGGGGGTGGACGGCTACATGAGTGCCTAGCATCTACCATCACGGGCCATTCATCTTAATATCCTTCCTACTGGGGAAAGGTGTCCAGTGAGTGAGATATTAGCAAATCAGGCCACTAAAGAAACCAACAGCAAAAGAAATTGAGAGGAGTGCTCAAACCAGGACTGGAGGGCCCTTGGGAAAGAAAGGAATGAGGGTTTGGTCTTGGCTAGAGACCTGCAACCAGATCTTGAGAGTATGTGGGTCAGTGAGTTGCAATGGAAAGCAGACATTGAAACTGTGTGATCTCAAGGAGAAAAGACACTTGATCAGTGCCGGTGTAGGCGTTCTCCCACCACTACCCCCAGACACCGATGAGCTCTCTAAGCATGGGCCATCTTGCCCATTGCCCATCCCCCAAATGGTGCAGAGCTCAGGGCCAAGGCAGGAACATTGCAAGCTGCTGATCTCTGGGCCCTAACCACTACTGAATCTGAAGTTTGAATGGACACTCTTTGGCACATACAGTAAATTTGATGTAAGACAGGAGAGGCTGAGAAGAGTGGTGTGGCTGCAAGGGCTTGCATTGGCATAGAAAGAAAAGACATAAGCAGCTGTAGGGCCTGTCACAGAGGAGGAGGAGGACAGAGATTGAGAAAGGCCCTTGGGAAATGAGCAGAAGACTGGGCACTAGGTGTTGTGCTCTCTTGTCTGGAGACAGCTCTCCATGAGATAGAGCAGAGCCCCCTTGGCCAGGTGTGCCCAAAGAAGGGCAACTTAAACCAAGGAAAGAACTGCCTAGAGAAGGAATACAGAGCAGGCTCAGAGATGTGAGTAGGACCCCAGTCTTCTTCACTTCTTGGTAGAAAAAAGAACAAATTATGAGAGGGTCTTAGTTACTCTTCACTCATTGCTGGGACAAATACCCAACACGTAAAATGAAGGAAAGAAAGGTTTACTTATCTCATAATTATTGAAGGTTTCAGTCCATATTCAGCTAGCTCCAAGGCAGAGAGCAGGAGTACATCATGGTGGAACAGCAACAATGGCAACAGGCCAACAAAGGCAACAGAGAGAAAGCAGGTCTCTGTCTTTCTTATATTGCATTCAGGCTCTCTGCCCCAGGTTGGGCATAGCACTCACACCCATAATCCCAGCAGTACTAAGATCTATAATCCTAGTGGAACACCCATAATCCCAGTGGATCATGAGTTAATCTCATGCTCTAGAAGTCTCCACCCATGACTGCATGCGGCTTTAGTGGGACAACTAGACACAAACCATGACATTCTTCCCCTGAATCCCCAAAGTCTCATGCACATTACTTTGGGCAAAAGACAGTTTAGCCCATCTTTAAGAGTTCCCCAGTCCCAAGTCTCCTCCAAGATCCAAAACAAACTCTTAACTGTGAGGCCCTGTACAAAAGAAAATTTAAATATATCCAACATTCAAAAGCACAAGATAAACATTATCATTCCAAAGTTGCAAACAACATGAGAATACAAAACACTGGAACCAACACAGGTCCAAAACTCAGAAGGTCAAACATTAAATTCCATAGTTCCAACTGGAACATTTGAAGCGGTCTGCACTGAGTTGTGAACTCCAAAGGCTTATAGGATTCTGCCACTAAGATGCTCATGGCGGTAGCTCCCACGCCTTCTCTCTTAGGTCAGCTTTGCTCCCTCTTTGCAGTTTCCCTTAGACAATCCATGTTTCTGGCTTTTCCAAACATCTGAGGTTTCCACGAGTAGTCTTCTCACTGTCTGCTTCACACACAGCCCCCTCAGCGACACTCTGCCTGATCTCTTAGGCCTTCTACTGAAATCCAGGCAGAAGCCTTCTTGACCTCACAACTCCTGCATTCTGAATGCTCCTAAAACCACTGCCACATGGATGATGCCAAGGTCTGTTGCCAGCTGGAACAGTAAACAGGCTTCCTTCTTTCTTGGCTAAATAGGTTGAGTGCCTGGATTGATGAACACTCTGGCCCTGATTCTGAGGAACAAATTGTCCATGCTGGCACCACTTTGGTGCCTGCTGTGGCTACTACAGCCATTTTGGGACCTGGGGCTCAGTGGCTTTTGTCTCAAGGCAAAGTCCCTGACCTTTGCAGTTCTATTGCTGCAAAGGGTGGAGATCTGCCATTTCCTTCGATGACTTTAGGCATCCTTTTGATTCTCTGTTTCCTTCACAGCAATGGAGATTCCATCCCATCTTTGCAGCTGGTACTTTCCTGCTACTTCTTTTCTGGCCAAGCCCACAACATTTTAAATCATCCTGCTGCATTCATTGCTCTTGATTCTCAACATAATTCTGGCTAAAAGCTCCCATAACAATCATGCCACTGCCTGGATATTTGGCTGCCTTGAAATATCTTTTGAAAGATTAATTATTCTGCCATACTTAATCTCAGTCTTAGACAAAGTCTCTGGGCGTGAGCAAAATTCAGACAGACTTTCAGCCAAGCCATAGCACAAATCATCTGGAGTTCAACAACCAATGTAGTTCTTCTTCGCAGTGGAAACCTCCCCAGGCTGGACTTTATAGGCAGGAATCCTGACAGTCTTCTGGTCTGAGCTCTGACCAGAATCTCCTCTACAGAACAGCCAAAGCTATTGCAGCCCTTCACAAGTAGAGGACCTCTCCAAACATTTCCTATGTCTTCCCCTAAGCCACTCTCAAAATCTTGTAATCCGCATGGTCAGCTTTATCTTCAGTTACTTTTCTCTTATTTCTGGAACAAATACCTGATACCCAAAATGAAGGAAGGAACAGTTTGCTCATCGCATCATTACTGGAGGTTTCAGTCCATATTCAACTGGCTCCAAGGCAGAGGGGCACATAGCAGAGAGCAGCAGTTCATGGTGGTGGAACATTAATAATGGCAACACAAGCCAGGCGTGGTGGTGCATGCCTGTAATCCCAGCACTCGGGAGGCTGAGGCAGGAAGATTGGTGCAAGTTCGAGACCAGCCTGGGCTACAAAAGTGAGCTCAAGGCCAGCCTCAATGGCATAGCGAGACCCTGTCTCAAAAAGACAAAAACAAACAAACAAACAACAACAAAAAACAATGGCAACAGTCCAACAAAGGCAAGAGAAAGAAAGCCTGTCTCTTTGTCTCTCTTGTATTGCATTTAGGCTCTCTTCTCCAGGTTAGACATAGCAATTACACCCATAATCCCAGCAGTACTAAGACCTATAATCTCAGTGAAATACCTATAATCCCAGTAGATTATGTATTAATCTCAAATTCTAGAAATCCCTGCTCCATGACTGCATGAGGCTTTGGGGGCATAAGTAGACACAATCTATAACAGAGAAGAACCAGGTTAAACACCAACACATGCCTCAGCCTCCTGGGCTGAGCCACAGAAGACAGGAGGTCAACCTCCCACAGCTGCCACAAGTCAACTTCATGTGGATGTAGAAGAAGAGGCACATAGGTCACATTTTGACTGCAGTAGAAATAAAATTTAGAAGAAGGAATACATCTAGCTACAAGAGTAGGCACAGGAAGAAAAATAATAAGCAACAAAACAGTCATATAATGATAGAACTCAGGAAATTTCTTTCTTTCTTTCTTTCTTTCTTTCTTTCTTTCTTTCTTTCTTTCTTTCTTTCTTTCTTTCTTTCTTTCTTTCTTCTTTCCTTCTTTCTTCCTTTTTTTGAAAGTTAAGAGCAGGATATTTATTAGGGGAAAGAAATCAGCTATCCAAGATAGGGATAGAAGGGGGACTTGAGAGAGTTTCCCTGGAAAGCTGTTCCTTCCAGAAACTTTTTTTTTTATAGAGTAAAACCATTCAGTGACATGAGTCTAAGGTGCAGAACATGGGAACTCGCTTAGGGGGGCATGAAGTGGGACAAACCATGGTGAATCAATGAGATTACAAGCACCAACGCTCAGGTAAAGTTTCTTGGACCAAATGAGGAAGTGAGTCACAGAGTGAGCAGTCATGAAAACAGAACACAGCCCACTTTTGGAGGCTGGATAAGTGACTCTTTGGGCTCTTTCAAGGTGATTGATACCTGTGAAGAATACAATCAATCCCTGAGGCCCATCCCTAGGGAAGTACGTGGCTGCATTTGCTTACTCTTTTGTCTTGAGGTGAGATCCAAAGTGGGAGTGTCTGCCTCTTCCAAAGTTGTAGAATCACCTTGTCTTCAGTCTTGTCTCCTTGAGGGCCTGGTGCTGTCTGACTGACTGCCTATAACATTTCTGTCTAATTCAGCTGCCTACAACGTTAATATTCTTACCTTTCCTGTATCCTCACCTCCAAGAGGGTGATCATTTGCTTCCAAAAGAACTTTCCCTTTTTCTATGGCCCTAATCTGTCCTGGGCTGGCTTATTCTAAATCTTTTAGAATGGTCTCCTTGTACAAGGCTTAAGGGAAAGCATTATTATTATTATTATTATTATTATTATTATTTTTTTTTTTTTTTGTCTTTTTGAGACAGGGTCTCGCTATGCAGTTGAGGCTGGTCCTGAGCTCACTTTTGTAGCCCAGGCTGGTCTCGAACTCGCATCAATCCTCCTGCCTCAGCCTCCCGAGTGCTGGGATTACAGGCGTGTGCCACCACGCCCGGCTACATTATTATTATTATTATTATTATTATTATTAGTAGTAGTAGTAGTAGTAGTAGTATTTTGATATTTACATATTTCTCTCATTTATTCCACTTACGTACATGCATTTATGTAGAAATGTCGCAACTACATAATTTTTATGGCAGAGCAGTACCATACTACATGAAACAAACAAATAAAAACATTTCTTCTTGCTGCAGCTCTTGGAGGTGAGCCTGCTGTGCCACTCTGGCAAGGTGTTCTGCCCTAGATCAGCTGGGTGGGTCTTGTCTCTAGTCTCTCTGCAGGGAGTTCTGCAGTAACTTTCCACACTGGTCCTATCTGATGGATGAAGCTCTTCTCACATCTGGGCCTGCTTACTGGGTTGAATGGGTTTCTGGTGGGCCCAGGATAGTCTAGGAAATATGTTTCAGTAGTAACTCCAAATATAAATGGCCTTACCTGTAAAATCAAAAGACAGACATTCTCTTTCATTACCCCTTTTTGTTTCCTCTTAAAATGAACATTTACTTGAGAGAGAGAATATAGCAATAATTGAAATGACATTAGAAGCAGCATACATCTAAAAGACCAGAATGACAGGTATTCCAAGCATGATTTTAGTATTATACATTGCTCCTCTGAGTGTCTAAAACCTGCTGGAGATTCTCAGGACCGTTGTCTAATTCATCCTATGTACTTAAGTGCATGATTTTGCTCCTGCCATATTTCCTAACATTTCTGCTTGCAGTCTCTTTGTTGTTACACCTTTAAGTTCTTGATTTCCATTCAGCTGTGTTATGCTTTTCCATTTTTATGTCTACTTTTGAGTTCTTACAGTTGGCAGACTATACAATATTTACACATTTAGATATGGTTTATTTCACTTAAGAGTTTATCTTCAAGATACATCCACTTATATATGAAGTCTTCTAGTTTATCATTCTTTATAGCTGAGTAATATTCCATTGTGTAAAAATACTATATCTTTTTCAACCATTCTTCAGATGATGGGCATTTTGGTTGTTTTCAAGATTTGACTATCACAAATTGTGCTGCTATAAACTGTGATTTATGCAAATGGCTGATACTAACAAAAGTTCTACATATTGCTGTACATGGTATCAAGGTAAATGCTGAGGGGATTTGACTGACCTTGTCTATTACGAAAGTTACATCTTTTGTAGTATAGTTGTTTCTTTAACTTGGCCTTAATTATCTAGCATAAAAGTTTAACCACGAGGCATATAAAGTAAAGCCAGATTAGTATGCTGAGCTGTAAACGGCTCAAGTCAACAGCATCTGACATTGCCAGTTCTTTTGATAAACCACTACTATTACGGACTACTAGACTATGTATACAACTACTTTCTCTTAGTTCAGTGTGAAGAGATATTTCTACCAGTAGTGTTTAGAAAAGTTATCATGACTGCATCTTGTACTTGCAACAACTACTATGAAGACAACAATATGCATTGTATTATTGTCCTACTAATGTGTTTTGAAACTGTCTCAGTGTTATGTCTTATTAAAAGTAATTTTTAAAAAAGACAGGCAGACAGGGGCTGGGGAGATAGCTCCGTGGCATAAGTGCCTGCCTGGCAAGTGCAAGGTCGTGAGTTTGAACCCCAGTCCCACCAAACAAAAAAAAAACAAACAAAAAAAAACAAAACAAAACAAAAAAAAGACAGGCAGACAAATTGGATTCTAAAACACAACTCAATGGCACATGTCTAGAGTGGATGTACTTTTCCCATAAACATTTGTAGAGTGAGAGAGAAGCATGGAGAACTATACTCCATAAATCAGGAATCTGAATGAAAACTGGGTAGCTGTCCTATTTTCAAACAATGTGATCTCCAATTCAAAACTGATCAGAAGAGACAAAGAAGGCCACTGCACATTGGTAAAGGAAGTGAGCCCTCAGAAAGGGGTACTGAAAGAAAGAAAGAGAGAAAGAAAGAAAGAAAGAAAGAAAGAAGAAAGAAAGAAAGAGAGTTAAAAAAGGGGAGGCACCAATTGTAAATACATATGTACTGAATTGTGGCGCAGTTCATAAAGCAAATAACACTGGATATGAAATATCAGATTAATAGAGACACAATTATAGTGGAACATTACATTTACTCACATTTACAAATAGGAAGGTCAACTGCACAAAAACAGACAAAGAAACATCACAGTTTAACCACATCATCAAACAAGTGGGCTTACAGATATCTAGAAAATATTTCCCCTACCACAGGAACACATGTTTTTATTAGCATTAAACTTTCTTGGAAATAGAACATTTTTGTCCATAAAATGTGCTTAAATAAGTATAAATAAATAATAGTCTCCTTCATAGTATTGGATCATAATGCAATGAAACTAGATATCAATAGTAAAAAAGTTACAGAAAGTATGAAGACATAAAAATTAAATAATACACCACTGGATAATCAATATATCATAGAAAAAATATGAAAAAATCTAAATCTTTCAAGAGTCAAATGACAACGGCATACAAAAACCTATGAAACATAAGAAAGCAGTTCTGAGAAGAAAGGTTATAGTTGTGAATTTTCACATTAGGAATACAGATTTGAAAGCCTAGTGATGCAACTCATGTTTCTAGAAAACTAAAATCTTGTGAAAGAACAAAGGCTTTAAAGATTGAGCTACAATTAATGAAACTGAGACTAAAAAGACAGTACAAAAATTTAGTGATCAGAGTCATTTCTTTGGAATGACAAATATGACTGTTACATTCTAAACCAAATTTATCAGGAGTAAAGAAATGATTTTATATGAATTCAACTAGAATAAAGCAGGCATGGGCAGGGGAGATAGTTTGGTGGTTTAAGTGCCTGTGTTGCAAGCTCCAGGACCTGAGTTCGATCTCTGATACTGCACACCATGCTGGCCACTAAAACCAGGCGTTATGGCTCACCCCTATAATCCCAACACTAGATAAGCTGAGACAAGCGGGCTCCCTGTGAGTCTGAACTGTGTAGTGAGACCCTGTACCAAATAAATAAATGAAAAGAAAAAAATTTTAAGACATAAAACAAGCATCATCACAATAGAAACCATCAAAATTCAAAGAATTACAAAAAATCATATCAAAAGCTTGTAAAGTAGGAAGTAAGAAAAATTGATAAATTCCTAGATATATATGAATTACCAAATCAAAAGAAGAAGATATGAAATGTTGAAATGGGTCAAATAACAGACAATAAAATAGAGGTAATAACAAATACCTAACCAACTTAGGAAAGCTTAGGACACCAAGGACTCTTTACTACAAAAAGGAACTTCAGAAAACTAGTGCTGATGCACCTGAAACTCTTTCATGAAACTGAAAAGGGAGAAACACTGCTCAACTCATTCATTAAAGCTTCATAACAAAATTAGAAAGGGCCTTAGAGCCGAAAACTATGACCCAATTTCCTTCAAGAGCATGCTTCAGCAAGATTGTGTAAACAGCATGCAAAGAGAAATTTGAGTGATTCATCAAACAGTTAAGCTATTGATGTAAAAATAGATGCGTAGATGAATGGGCTGAACTAGACAGATGGGCACACATCTACAACCATGCAAAACTTCATTTGTTTTATTAATTCACACTCACTGATTTACTTTCAGTGGTATCTATGTCTTCTTAATGGATAATTCATGAGTGCTTTGAATTGTATGTATAGGCACAAATATTTTATATCCTTAAATGTATTGTGAATCATGAATAATATAGGATAGTGTTTTATATTTTCATTATCACCATAATATCTTGTTTTTCAGTTACTTTTGTAGTAATTCCATACTCTCTCTAACTAATGTGAGTATCTAGATGACAGGAAATTATTTGAAGCATAAGGGTAATAAATAAATGCTTGCACCAATAATCAGTGCATCAGACATTGGTTTTTATTTTAGGCTATAGCTTTCTTCAACATTATCACATAAAAGGCAAATGAACTAGCCATTTTATGCCAACTGAAGAGCCTTCATTACCTTAATTAATAGGGATTTATTAAACAGCTACAATTATACAGGCAATGTTTTAAATTACTAAAAAACAGGACTGAACCCTTCTTACTTTAGCTCTTAGTCTGTATCTTATCTTAGAAATTCTATTTCCTTAACATTTCACCATAATGCCACTTGCTTGAATAGGTTCATGGGTGTGATCATTATATTGCTCTTTACATGGGTTTCTTTTTTTGGTCAAATTCAGTAGATATCTGTCAAACAAACAAACAAAAAAAATATAATATATAAAATATGTATATATTTCACAAACATTAAATATGCATATTTAATATATGTAAGCATTTAATAATGCATGTAATATATTTAATGTATATAAGATATATACATTATGATGTATTTATATTATGTACAGTGACAGAGAGATGGATCTATCTATCTATCTATCTATCTATCTATCTAATCTAAAAAAGGGAGAACTAGTTAAAAATTTGTTTATTTCTGGCTAAACTGTCTATAAATTACTCCAGACATGATAAAAATGTAAATGAAATCTAAAACCATGTTGATGACACAGATATATTACTGCTCTTGTCATCTAATTACATTCTTGAAAGTTAATGAATTCGGCATGCTTATGTTGTCATAGTTTTCAATTATTCTCAAAACAATCTTATTTCCAAATTATCAGATAAGGCATCGTGAGCAATTTTAAGGAAGAAAGAGAAAGCACCGGAAAATGTTTACTCATTTTTTGTCAGGCTCATCCTGTAATACATTTTTAAATACTATAACTGTAATTATATTAATGCTTTTCAGTAGGAAAAAATATATATAGGTTCAAATGAAATGTGTTTGAAAACTAATTTAAAAATAGGTGATTCTGGCTCCAGACTGTCCATATGAAAAAGAAACCTGACATACTTCTAAGTTTAAAATATATGTATGTATATATATATATATTGATCATCCCCTTCTAAAAATTTTTTATTGAAAGTAGTTCTGTTGGGCTAGGCGTGGTGATGCATTCCTGCAATCCCAGCACTTGGGAGGCTGAGGCAGGAGGATCAGTGCGAGTTCAAGACCAGCCTTGGCTACAAGAATGAGCTCAAGGCCAGCCTGAACTGCATAGCGAGAGCCTGTCTCAAAAAGACAAAAAAATAAATAAATAAATAAATAAAAAGGAAGAAAGAAAGAAAGAAAGAAAGAAAGAAAGAAAGAAAGAAAAGAAAGAAAGAGGTTCTGTTAAACATTCACTCAATCAATATTTACTGGACAACTATGCTATCCCAGGAATTAGTCCAGTGATTTGACATACATCAGTCTATGAAGCTTATAGCACTGCATGTAAAGATAAATTTATTTTCAAGATAATTGAACTGAAACGTACATATAGGATGAGGTAATACTACCCTGGCAAATAAAGTTAGAATAGATTGAGATGGCTGCTTGCACCTTCCGCAGGCCCATGGAGCACTGCATCGAGAAGGGGCCGGCAAGTGGCATGCCTATGCTTCATGATGTTTAGTCTGGCAGAGTAAATACCTGTGCAAACTTCCTGAGGCAGGCTTTGTGGGTCACATGGCTAAGAAGAGTGAACAGAAAGGAAGGTGGTAAAGAGCAGCTGGAGAGAAGGTGAGGGCGGGGTGAAGAAAGGAGAGGGCAGGGGGATTCTGCCAGGCCTTTCACCACGGTGTAAGGTCTGTAGCATTTTATTTCAGTGAAATAATAATTAATAATTCTTCGCTTTCCTATTCAAGAAAATTACAAGGGTTGAGCACACAACAGCCTCTTCCTTACTGTTTCCTGCAAAGCTATCTGTCCATCTGCTCAAGGAAGCCCGAGCTTGCCCTCAGGGTAACTGGATTCACAGAACACACCCTGAGTTCCTTTTGCAGCTTTACTTTATATATTCCTGAACTATCGTCTTAAATCTGTATGTATCTGGAATGTCCCTTAACAATGGTGTGTGTTCAGAGCGGAGGCTTTCAAAAGGTAACTGGACCTGGGGAATGATCCTCCCCACTGGCTTTGTTCATTAAGAACTTCATAACTAAACTTGCTGTTGGGAGCTGGGGCCAGATGCGTCACGGGGACCTTACACTTGGAACTTGGAGCTACCTCCCTCCCTTCATCTGCCCTTGCTTTCTGTTTTCTGTTTCTTTTCTTCCTACCACACCTTTTCACCATGCTGTGTGTACCATGAAGCTAACTGACAAGAGGCTAAAACCCTCACATCCTTGAACCAAATTAAATCTGTCATCCTTTCAGTTATAGGCACCAGGTATTTTCTCCCAGCAATGAAAAACCTAATATGGAGGGCCAGCTAAATAGCTCAGCGTATGATAGCATCTGCAAGCAGGTGCAGGGGCTGGGGGTTCAATCCCTGGGCCTGCATCGCTGGCCCTGCCCCCAGGGCATGCTGAGATGGCAATTGAACCTGGGCATGGTGGCAGGTGCCTGTATTCCCAGCTCTTGGGAGGCTGTAAACAGGCAGATCACTATGAGTCTGACCTAGCCGTGAGACCCTGAATACCCTGTAAACCCTTCCCTAAAAAAAATTACAAAAAAAGAAGGAAAAAGCTAATATATACATATTATAATCCCTGAAGAGGATTAGTTTGTTGTCTACCTTAATATCATTATATCTTATGCAAAGAACACAATGAATTTTTTAATGAGTAGTGTTGCTTAATATGAGTGCCACTTTCTTCTTTTTTTAGAGAGCAAAACATAGTTATTGAGGGAAAGAAAACTCCTGTCTGAGGTGAAAGTCACTTTCTACAGGAGAAGAAATATGTAGAAGAAATAACAAACAAATGTGCTATTATCTTGAAATGTTTACCTAACACAAAGGGACACTGTACTTTTAATCTTTGTGCTAGAAGCACTCATTGTATGTTGTTTCTATTTATTTTGAACCTTTGTGAAATGAAAATTCCTTGCTAGCCATGGACCTTTTAATCATATAACTTCATAGGTTGTTAAGTCTCACACTCCTCGCTGAGCTGATTCTTCCTTCCAATACAATGCTTTCTTTGCATAGGGCCATGCTTTTAGTTAAGATATGATATAATATTCTGCTGCTCTATCTATTATATCTTTCATATGATGTTCTGTGTGTTTGACAGCTCCATTTTTCTCAGTAATGCATTCTTTCACCAAGTTTAGTATTTTTTATTTTAATGAGAAATTGGTGGAAATCAAGTGACCAAAGCCATTTGTTAGCCTACTATGGGCTCATCATACAGGTAAACCCAATTCTATGGCAGTTCTATGTCTTCATCATAGCTTTTCCTGCATAACATCCTGTATTTGGAGAGTCATTCATGGCCCATTGGGAAAGGTTAGAATTATAATTAGACCTTTTCTCCAGACACTTGAGCAACGGAATGCATGAAGGGTTAGTAACAGCTTCCCATTAATTGCTCCCTTGTGGTTTTACAGTAAAGCTGTTAACTTATGTACTAGGCCTGCTACCCATAGCATCCTTGCACTGACATTTGAGGCAGTGATTAGAATGTCATTGCTTTCCGATACTTCATTGCTATTCAGGGGACACAATGAAAATCTTTCCCCTCATCCTGCAGGGATCACAAATTCAGACACCAACAAATGTCATCTCGGCTTCTTTATCATCCGAATATTCTGTGAGTCTGTTCTGAAAGCAGTATGCACACTGGACTCTGTTCAGCACAGTGTCACAGTCTTGTCTTTCAAACTAATGGGAACAAAGCAGAAATGTTCTTTATGTGCAAAGCAGGGCCCCCAAGGGCAAAACATCTATCAGTATGAAAAATAGTCAAGTAACAACCAAGAAATTGTGTTTTCTGGAAGCTCATGGATTTGATTGTATGTTTGAACCAGCACACTGCCATGTTAGTTTTCTTGAATCTTTGAACTTAATAGTTTCTTGTTCAGATGTCTTTCTTATCATTTAGATGGCCCGAATTCAACTATTCAGGTTTTGCGGTCAGTACATACCTGTAACTCAGCTAAGACTGAGATTTACTAGGCTAGAGAACACAATTATCCTCCTGTCTCAAAAATAAATTACAACTGCAAAGCTCTGCACTTTTTTCATCCTATGAATTCTTCACTTAATAGGATGAGGTAATCATGTCTTGAAGGAGAATGCGAGCAACACGTCTCTTTTTTTTTTCCCTGTTTTACATCTTTTAACATATGTAAGTACATGTGTGAATATTTTTATACATACATAACTTGAGCTCTTTCATGTAGCAGACACTTAATAAAAATTCTATAGCAAAAAAGTACACTTACATCCTTTCAGCTCTTATTGTCAAACCCATTTCAGACATTTTCATTAAAAGAAGAAAAGAGTGACTTTTTATATTTGCTATGTGTTAATGCAGACATCTGATATATTACAGTCTCATGAAAAAAATTACTGATGCTAGAATTGGCTGAATATAGTTTAAAAATTGATAATCATGATGAAACTCTGTATTGCGGGGCCAAAGAAGTTAGGAGGATTATTAAACAGCTGGAAAATGGGACTGGAAGAGAAAGGTCCTGATATATAAGATTATTGAGGGCAGAGAAGAGAAGCTGGAATAGAGTGTGTGTAGGCCACTGAAAAGCTAAAATTCTAGTTTGTAAAAATTTCACAGACATCAAAGGCTATTGCAGAAAATGAGTAAAGATTTTTATGATTGATGCATCAGTGTTTCTGGAGATCTAGATTTACAACACTAAAATGTTAAGTGTAAGTGATAATATTTTAAAGATAAATTCTTTGTTGAAATTTTTTAAGTGCTTGTCTTATGGCTGCAAAATAAACAAAATAAATTCGCTTTAGCTGGGAGGTATGTTTTAGTTGTCAGTGTTAGAGTTCACGCAGCAGGGTTGACTTTAGAGTTGTCAGGGCCAATGAGACATGAATTGTGATCAATGCCTTCTGACAAAGGAATGTGGTTAAATATTGTGCTGGCTACACCAGTAAGCTAGGGCATGATGAGGGTCATCAGAAGAATGCCAGAAGCAGGATGAAGGAGGTGGACTTGCTATGCAGAATATGCACATTAAAAATGATTAATTACCATGGGAGGATAGACCATTGTCTTAGTTACTTTTTACTCATTGCTGGGACAAGTACCCGACACTCAAAATGAAGGAAGGAAAGGTTTATTTAGCTCACAATTTGTGGAGATTTCAGTCCATATTCGGCTGGCCTAAGGCTGAGTGGAACAGAGCAGAGAGCATCCAGTTCATGGCAGCAGAACAGCAACAAAATGGTGGCAGAGGTAGCCAACCAAACAGGGCAGCAGAGAGCAACAGCTCTAGTCTGTCTCTGTCTTTCTTTATATCCTTATCAGGCTCTCTGCCTTAGGATATCCACCCTAGACCACACTCATAGTCCCAGCCCTACTCAGACTGATAATCCCATCCATACTAAAGCAGATAATCCCAGTGACTCGTGAGTCAAGTCTCAATCTATAGAAGTCCATGCCCAATGACTACATGAGGCTTTGGGGGGACAACTAGACATAAACCATAACAACCATCATGAGAGCAAGTGGGAGCAGAAGATAGGAGAATTTAATTTAATTTAATTATTTATTTTTATGTATCTGGTCCAGGGTCTTACTTTACAGATCAGACTTGTAATGACTCTCCTGTTTTCAGCCCTTCCAGAGCTGAGACTACAAACATGTGCCACTATGCCTGGACTCGCTGGCCAGCTCAGTGCACCCAGAGCTGAGTCCTGTGCATCATGGGAATCCAGACCTGATGATCGAACCTCAGTCCCTATGTTTGCCTAAGCAGGTTGCTTAGTCTGCTGAGCTATCTGGCTGGCCCTGAGAATTTTTAAAGGTGTGAAATGAAAATAAATAAGAGAGCTTAACGGAGTCTAAAATTTGGGAATCATGGGTCATTACATTAATTTCTGGTCACTTCTCCGATGGTAGAAGCAATAAAATAAGGGGAAATATCTCTATGCACTAATGTTCTTTTTTAAAGAAAAACGCAAGTAGATTAAGATTTAAACCTTAGGCTCTCAGAACAAATATTATGAAGCAAGGTCTAAGCGCGAATGAATTAATTGAGCAATTTAGGACAGTTACTTCAAGACATGCCCCTTGGACTTTCAGAATTTAAGAGAAGACCTTAAAGGACATAGGCACAAAAGCCCAGTGTCTTAGTGCGTGCCTGTAATCCCAGTACTCTGGAGGCTGGAGCAGGAGGATCATTGTGAGTTTGAGGCCAGCCTGGATTAAAAAGTGAGTTCAGGGGCAGCCTGAACTGCATAGTGAGACTCTCTTGGAAAGACAAAATAAATAAAAAAGGAAATATGCATAAGAAAGTAATATATAAGATATAATTGTGGCTGAATGTATAAAGTTCTTTCATCCAGGGGTTATATTGAGTGCTGATTTTAAGTGCAAAGTGCTCTTCTAGCTTGGTGGAATGTATCAGAGAATAAAAATATACACAATTTTTGTCCAACTAGAGATTGTATCAGTATAGACAGTATCAAGTAACCAGTAAATGTAAACAAATGGGTAAAGATACAAAGTACATCCTGAGGGGATTTGACTGACCTTGGGAGATAAGAAAATTCCATGTTTTGTTATACAGGTCTTGCTTTAACTTGCCCTTCACCACCCAGCAGGAAAGTTTAACCATGAGACCTTAAAAAGTAAAGCTAGATTAGTATGTTAAGCTGTAAAAGGCTTAAATCAACAGCTTTCATCATTTCCAGTTTTGCCAATAACTCACTGTGATTCTGAAACACTGGATTATGTATACAACTACTTTCTCTTAGTTCAAAAAGAAGAAATTTTTGTGCCAATAATGATTAGGAAAATTACCATGTTTCCACCCTGTGCTCTGTATAACTACTAGGAAGACAACCATATGCATTGTATCAAATATTGGGAAGGTACTACTAACCTGTTTTGAAACTGTCCCATGGCTGTTTCTTGTTAAAAGCAATAATAATTTAAAAAAAGAACAGATATGTAGCATCCGAAGGGAATCGAAGGGTATTGAATGTGGAAAAGCAGCGCCAGGTGAGGAACTGAGCAATGCCAGAGGGAGAGTCGGGCTGCTGCGTACAGCAGAGCGAGGCAGTGGGCTTTGTGGGCATGTCGCGATAGGAGCAAGGACTTGCTCTGCTGATCATGTGGCCATTCATTGCAAGAGCTGCATAGTGAGACCCTGTACCAAGGAAATGAAAGATTTTAAAACTTTTTTTTTGTGAGGGGGTTGTGGGGATGCAGGATCTCACTACCCAATTTGGATGCAGTGATCCTCCTGTTTTCAGTTTCCAGCACAGCTGGCATTACAGGCGTGTGCCACCACGCTGGGACTCCATCACTGGCTCAGTGTGCCCTTAGGGCAGAGGCAATGCAGCAGGTAGTACCAGGGCATCGAACACTAGTCCCTGCGCTTGCCTAAGCGCACTTAGCCCACTGAGCTATTTCTCCAGCCCTTTAAAAAAAAAAAAAAAATTAAAAAACTAAGTTTAAAACCAGGTTAGTATCTCAGCTATGAAACTCAGAAAGGAAAACATTTGGAAATTAAAATGTTTAATAATAATTTTATAATACTGTTAAACCGTTTTATAGAACTCAGAATTACCTAATATTGTAATACAGATTATTCCAAGTGATATAAAAATATGAAATTTATTTTTTTTCTGAAACAAAGTAGAATTAATTAAGAGTGACAGCTCCAAGTTTTTCCTGTTTCCTTTGTCAGCTTTATACACAGAAACTTTTGACTTCCACAAGTTAAAATTTAGAATTTGATTGCTTATAGTGCATTAAAACATTTTAAATAATAGCTATTCTTCATAGACAGTCTGTCTCTTAGCTTTTGATCGCAACACATTTCCCTGGTTGTAATTTCCACACTCAGAGTATAGAAATGCAATTTTCTTTACTTTATGTAGCTAGATTTGGTTTGCCATTGAACGGTACTTTAAATTATGATTCCTGATAAGTGGAGAAAATACAAACGTTAAAAAAGTAGTGTTGCACCTTCACTCTTTTCTGCAAGTATTTGAATTCAGTCTCTCTCTTCTCTTTCTGCAGGGACAGGTGGCACCGACCCATCCCCTTCTGCGTGTCCTCCGCGGTTGCAGGTAAAGCCGGAAGCCAGCCTGGTTTACCAAGCAGCCCTGTCCTGGGGTCTGCTCATTAACTGTTGCCAAGGCCACTCCCCGACTGTGTACGTGTGCATCAGGAGCCACTGGGAGAAAAACATCTCCGTTTCTTGACCTTGAGTCTTTCTGATCGCTTCCATGTTCTCCTAGCATATCAAATCAAAGAAGAGAAGCAGAGAGGTCCTGCACACCCATCACAGACCACAATTGGCATTTTGTCTGTCTGTCTGTCCCCCTGTCTGTCTGTTTTTCTTTCCTTCTTTCTTCATTGCCTACTTCACACCCTCCTCATATTCCAGAAAGGAATTTTCTTCAATCTTAGTACATTTGAAGCAATAAACACCTGTCTTGGATATCTTCCATAAATTACATTTAAACAAACAAATAAAAAACACTTATATATTCAACTCTGATGCTTGGTATTTAAAGGTGGTGTCTTGCCGGGCATGGTGGCTCACACCTGTAATCCCAGCACTCGGGAGGCTGAGGCAGGAGGATCAGTGCGAGTTTAAGATCAGCCTGGGCTACAAAAGTGAGCTCAAGGCCAGCCTCAACCACATAGCGAGACCCTGTCTCAAAAAGACAAAAAATAAATAAATAAATAAATAAATAAATAAATAAATAAATAAATAAAATAAAAATAAAAAAATAAAATAAAATAAATAAAAATAAAGACGGTGTCTAGAATTCATCTCTTACATTTTGGATTTTGAGAATAAAAGCTTTGGAGGGTACAACTATCCCTGCTGAAATCATTTTTAATGCTCATGTTTCAGCTCAGCCTTGAAGCTGGCCACTGGATGCTTCGACTGCAGCGTGTGGAGGACCAGTGGAGCAACAAGATAATGCATGACTTGTCCTCTGTATAGTGCATGTCTAGCCAAATGTTTTGTCACTTGTCAGCACTGAACAACTAGTGTGTGTCCAGCTGGAATGTATTTCTCATTGGGGCAAGGCAAATCACCCTACATTTAATCTGAGATTTTGGACTATTCCTGTACAAACTTGATTATCATGTTATCCTTTTGCTTTTCCAAGTAATCCTGAGGTGGAACACCTGAAAGGAAGTAGCTCTCTCTTGCACGGTGCCTTCTAAATGAGGACAAAATACATGGTCTCTTCTTCCTTTGGCTAAACTGCTCAATGATCGCTATATCAGAGTTGAAAAGCATGTTGTTTTTATCAAGCCAGTGAGCTGGGACACAAGTGTCCACTGGGGAAATGGACAAAAAAACTAGCTTGGAATTCAATTTGAAAACTGGAATTTTACAAAACTTCTCTACAAGGTCCCAGTTTTGTCATTTTAAAAATAGGAATAAAATATTAGTTTCATGAGCTATTCCTAAGATTACCTAAGGTAAGGGCTGGGGAGATAGCCCAGTAGAATAAGTGCTTGCCTGGCATATGCAGGGTCCTGAGTTCAATCCCTGGTATCACACACACACACACACACACACACACACACACACACACACATACACACACACGTTAAACTGGATTAACATAAGATTACTTAAGTTATTTAAAAGTTCATATTGTGGGCCCGGCGGGATGGCTCAGTGGTCTAAGGTGCCTGTTTAGAAAGCTTAGGCGGCTGCAGGGACCGCGGTTCCATCCCCAGCACCACATGCTGTGCCAGCCCTGCCCTCAGGGCAGGCTGAGCCAGCCATAAAAATAAATAAGCAAACAAAAGTTCTGAAAAAAAAAAAAAGTTCATATTGTGAAAAATAAAAAATAAATAAAAATTTGTTATGAATAATTTGTTATGCAGCTATATGTTGCTCTTATTAATGATAAAAATAATAAGCAGGAAAGCTAATACTTAAAAAAATCAGGTGAAAATTTATATTACTTCTAACCTGGGAGCTATGAAGCGTTGTCTTAGAAACCGTCAGTTTTTCAGGGACTTGGCTCCGTTCCAATGGAGAATCTTTGTGCCTTTGAGACTCGGGGCCACCTGTCAATGTAAAAAGGACACTGTGCTTCTTTTTAGGATAGGACAGTGTTTTTGGCCACTAGTAACTAAAATGGCAAGTGTGAATGATGTTCCATATCCTACTACAGAATAAAACATTAATTTATTTTTGCTACAGTTACATGAACTATATACCGAATAATAAACAATTGAGGTAACATTTGTTCTTTTACAATTACTTTCATGGAAATATGACCACTTTAATAAAATATGCTACCAATCAAGTATTGACATAGTGTTTCTAAAATGAGTTGTCAAAAAAAGATACAAAACACTTGTGCTACGTATTCTTGGATCAGTTTAATTGAATGAACGAGCATTGTAAAAACTTGGAAAATCAAGTAAAAGGCAAAATGATTAAACTCTGACCTTTGCTTTCAGAGGACAAGGTTAATAGGATATTGCACATGACTTTACAGCTTTTTCTACTTCTTATATTATAGTATTTTCAAATGACCTTTAATTGTAAAGTTAGATAGCTGGTTTGGAAAATGCTGTTTTAATAAGATAATTGTAGGTACAACACATGTGTCCAATTAAAAAAAAATAGTTAAATCCTACTGAGGGGCCAAATTAAAGGCAAAAATTAATTCCATCTCACCCTCCTCTGATTTGTGTTTTCTTCATTTATTTAGCTTTCCTGTTGAATACAAACATTGCCCTGAAATTTTTCTTTGTATTTCTTGAGTAGCAGTTTCTAGACAGCTGGTCTACGCCCTAGCTCTGCTAGCCACTCAGGTTTCTTAATTAGCCTATGGCAGTAGTCAGGGTTCTCTAGAGATCAAGAATAGACAATCACAGATACTGATCGACAATAAGGAATTAACTCACAAGATTATGGAAGCAGGGAAGTTACAAGATCTGTCACTTGGGACTCAAGAGAATTAATTGAATAGCTTCAGTCCAAATGTCAGTAACTCTGTAGAGTACTCCAGGAGTATGGGGAGCTAGGGAGTCTCCCACGATCATGACCTTCAGCTTCTCTGGGTCTGTGTCCTCACCCAGGCAAAGGATGAAGTGGGGTGAGGCTAACACCTCTAGCAGAAAATGGTGAATTCAGGTCTCTCAGAGAAGTCAGAAACCAAAGTGATGCTAAGTACAGGTTTATTTACGTTGCGAATGCAGAGAAATCCTACCAAGTAGCAGAAAATGCTACAAGGTGTCAGTGGAGGATGGGGCAAAGACACACAGAATTTGCTGAAGGTCAGGGAACCAGTGTACTTATACTTGCACCAACCGAGTGCTAAAAAAAAAAAAAAAAAAAAGTTTGATTGATTGACGTTAATCTAACCCAATCAGGATCTTGGCCTTTGTTCCTAGGTTGAGGAAAAGGTCAGTGGACCAGGGACACACGCTACACGTGCCCAGTAATTTCACAAGCACCATAGCTTGCGGAAAATGCACAGCTGTCAGCCACTCATGCCACGCGCTAAGTCCCCGCCTACATCACTCTGCATCCTACACGTGTAAAACCCAAGAGGCTCCAGTGTCTCACCTCGCGTTCAAAGGCAGGAAAAGGCAAATGTCCTAGCTCATTCAAGCCTTCAGCAGGTCATCCACAGTAGGTAGGACAAGCAGCTTTGCTCAGTCTACTGGTTCAGACATCACTTGGTTCAGAATCCCTTTAGAGAAAACCTCACATCTCATACCCAGTCTCTATGTACCCCACTGCTTGGTTAACCAGACCCACTGAATATACGACCATGCTTACTGTTACCGTTGTTAATTAAAAAGCTCTAGTGATTTATTGTTTATTTATCTAAATTAAAATCATATTATTAACTCTCATGCATCAAATGGAGTATGCACCTAAATTTACCATTACCCTCATCATGAGTTTTTACCTCCTGTATCTGGCTCTGTTTACCCAGCTATTTTTTTTTTAACCTTATTAAGTTTTATAGATTTAATATTTTCCTCTGCAACTGTAGGTCCATCTTCCATGACACTGCAGTCCTTCTAAGTCTTGGATGCATGTTAATTACCTGGGCATGTGAGGAAAAATAACGTGAGCTGCACTTCCGGCGCATTCGACTAGGATTTCCACTGCGAATTAGTCCTTCTTTTTATTTATTTATTTAATTTGTTTGTTTGTTTGTTTGTTTGTCTGTCTTTTTGAGACAGGGTCTCGCTATGCAGTTGAGGCTGGCCTTGAGCTCACTTTTGTAGCCCAGGCTGGTCTCGGACTCCCACCAATCTTCCTGCCTCAGC
Organism: Myocastor coypus; assembly: GCA_004027025.1. Taxonomy (NCBI): domain Eukaryota; kingdom Metazoa; phylum Chordata; class Mammalia; order Rodentia; family Myocastoridae; genus Myocastor; species Myocastor coypus. The sequence continues at coordinate 89,802 of PVJA010000150.1, read as the reverse complement.
CTCCCGAGTTCTGGGATTAGAGGCATGCGCCAGGAAGGAATTAGTCCTTCTTCTAAGACATCTTAGTAACTTCATTAGCCACTTTCCTGTTGCTTGGACAAAATGTCTGACACCTCCAACTGCAACAAGGACAGGTTTAATTTTAGCCACCCATGCCCCGCCCCCAGTCCCTGCCTGCGCGCAGACTCGGCCTTGTGACCTGGCTGCGAGGAGGAAGTAGCTTGGCAGAGGGTTTCTCAGGGGAAAAGGGCTCACCGCGTGTAGGCAGGGGCAGGGAGAAAGGACACCGAGATGCCCCAAGGCGCAGCCCCAGAGACTCAGCTCTGCCACCCACATCCTCCTTGCTAATAGCACAATTAGCTGTAAACTCTTGTGTGGATCAACCCACGTGGCCAGCGGCACCTCTGGGATCTGATCACCTTCTCAAGCCCCCCTGTCTCCGCAAAGGGACATTTAGAGGACTTCTAGAGATAAACCCTGAGTAACTCTAATGTTCCATCAGTATCCGGTATTACATGTACATTCGCTGATGCTAAAATCCAGAAACCGACAAGT
>PVJA010000150.1:56747-84247 GCA_004027025.1 Myocastor coypus | reverse complement strand
GCACCTCTAAGAGAGGAATTCTGACTATGAAAATGAGGAAAAAAACTTAGAAATTCAAGAGCCTAGCCCCAGAAACCTGCTTTCCATGAGGATGCTTCTCTCAGGGCAGACATTAGTCCAATTTTCCTTCTCTTGGGCAAGGTGGCGGCCTCATCCCCTGCTAGCACCGCTTCAGGGCAGAGGGAGGGCACCATCCCTTCTTGGGGCTGAATTTACCAATGGAACACCAAAGTCCCACCTCCCTATGTAACCACACTTCCATACGCACTGTCAAAGACACAGAATGCTTGTGGAAACCAAAACCACAATCTACAAGTTAATCAGTTAGTCCATATTTAAACTTGCTAGCAAGGAAACCATTTATTTGTCTGACAAGCTGTAATTTGGTTATAGGTCATTATTGCGCCTTTAAAAAATGAAACTGTATATCAAAACTAGGTGCACAGTTTGTGTACTGCTACTCATTGATGAGGTGCTTTTTAAGCTAACCACTCTCATTAGTATAAAAGTAGCATTTATGTATAAAAAACCTCTCACAATTATCATTAAGGATGTATGTATAAAACATTTTTGCTCCTCTAAATGTGTGACTTGCTATAAGAAATGATACAAGGGCTTGGGTCAGATACCTCAGCAGACTAAAGCGCCTGCTTAGGCAGGTGCAGGGACTGGGGTCCAATACTGTGGTGTGTTGTGCCGGCCACGCCCCCAGGCCATGCTGAGAAGCCCTTGATACTGGGCTTGGTGGTGCGCCTGCCTGTAATCCCAGAGTTTAGGAAGCCGAAAACAAGAGGATCGCTGAGTCCAATCTGTGAGTCTGATTTGTGTAATGAGACCCTGTAGGCCCTGTATTAAATGCATAAAAGAGAAAGAAAGAAAAAAAGAAAGGAAGGAAGGAAGGAAGGAAGGCAGGAAGGAAGAATACAATGAAACAACAAAGAATTTAGAGGGAGAGGATCAAGAATTTAATCCTAGCCTCAGCACGTGAGAGCCTGCATGGCGGCGCGCAAACGATCATCCTGTCTGCACCACACAGACTGTGCTGTGAGCTAATAGTATCCTTGTTTCAGGGACAGTGTGCAAAACTGCAGACTCCTTCATACCAAAGACATCAACTTACACCAGGCAACAAGACAAAGTGAAAACACCGAATAAAAACAGTAAACATTCTGTAGAGCTCTATTACATTGGTGGGTAAATAAATGAATGTATCAATAAAGTAGACAAGCCAAACATTGAGGTTTTAAGACTTTTAATTTATAATTTGAGTTCACTTGGTACGTGTACAATCCCTGACAGAAATAACTGCTTGAAAATATCTAGGTAGAAACTTTGTCTGCTGCTAGATATTTGGGCTATGTTCAAGATTACTCACAGGATTTGCTAAAAGTGTAGAGTCACGATCTCATGCCCACAAAATCTATTTTAGTGAAGCTCATGGAGATCATAAGAATCTGTACTTAGCAAAAGGCCTAGTGATTTTATTTTTGTATAGTAATATTGGTTTAAAATGAGCTTTCTGGATTATGGTGTTTCTTGAGTTCCCTAGAACATTTATTAAATATTAATAAACAAATGCATAATATTTATTATGGGTCAAGAACTGTGATAATGCTTTTGAAATATTAACTCAGGAAATTTTGAAGTGGCTTCACTCTGTGGTGAAGCATGTGACACTGAGTGTCCTAATTCGGTGAATGAAAAAACTGTGACAACAGAAAACTACTCCCATTGCCTAAGGCAGCCAAAACTGGAAGCCAGTGGAGTAGGTATCACAACATGGGCTATGGGCTTCTGAGTTCAGAATCCCTATTGCTTTTTTTTTTTTCCCCCTGTGGTATCAGGGATTGAACTCAGGGCCCTGAGCTTTCCAGGCAAGTGCTTATTCTACTGAGCTATCTCCCTGGCCCTCAGAATCCCTATTGTAAGCCATTAGAAGATGCTACTTCTCTAGTCTTACCAGCTTCTCGAATAGTTTGTAGAAATCTTTGGATTCATTTGAATGAATTTGAAATACATCATTTTGAATTTTGCAATTGTTGTCATACTCCGTTAGGCATGAGACTGAGAGAAGGATATGCAGAGATCAAGCAGGACTGAATTCGCTTCCAGGATATTGTGTCACAAGTGGCTGAAGCTGTTAGACATGACAGCTGTTGCTGCCCATGACCTAGGGCCATGGTGTCCTGGCTCATTTCTTCTAGGAGTTAGAAATGGAGACTTAGCATCATAGGTAAGAAATATCTTTTTGGCAGGAACCTAAGAGTACAGTGGGAATCCCAGAAGGCTCTAACAAAGAAACAGGCACAGGCAAGCAATGGTCTCTGACAGTGCCAGGAGCCCTTGGGCTCCATGCTGGGGGCTGTTCTCAGCAGCCGTGAGGTGAGCAGTACCCTTGACGATGGCCAAGGGAACATAATGCTGTGCCCTGCCCTTTTGGTGCAGGGTTGCACAGAAGGGTGTTAGTGCACTTAGAATTCCAAATTTCTTTTAAAATTTTATTTATTTATGTTATGGCTGGCTAAGCCTGCCCTGGGGGTGGGGCTGGTGCGGCATGTGGTGCCAGGGATTGAACCATGGTCCCTGCAATTGCCTAAGCTTGCCTAAGCAGGTGCTTTAGACCACTGAGCCATCTTGCTGGCCCCACAATTTCAGGCTTGTGGTGGAAGACAATGGGTGCAGGATTCCACAATTGCATAGATAGCAGCATCTGAGGAGTTGGAAAGGTTCAAGACATTAAACAAACAAACAAAAACATCTTGCTACCTACAGCTCTGTGCAACTGAGTGTCTTAGCGACCAAGAGGAAAGCTGCTTCCCAGGCTTCTGCTCCTCACGCTGGGGCCCAGAGTCCAGAGAACTGCCAGGGAGGTTGTTACAGATGCAAAATCTCAAACCTGTCTCAGAGCAAACAAACCAGAAACTACTTTTTAACCAGATCTCTAGTTGATTTATACACATATAAAAGCATTGGCCCAGATGTTATAAATGGGAACTTCAGAGGGTTTTGGTATTTGTAGCTTAAAAGGCCACTAATGACCTACTCTATTCTGCTCCAGATTTCTTTATTGCCCTATTTTCCTTGCACGAACTGAGCTCCCACCCCAACCTTCCTTCCTTCCTCCATCACACAGCCTGTCGATTTCTTCATCTGCTCCAGGGCTTTCCTTTTGCTCTTTCCTCTGCCTGGAATATCCTTGCTCCACTCTTCATGTACCCAACTCTTTTTCCATCCCCTGAGTTTCATCTTACATAATACCTAGGAGGGGCACTTCTTACTGGAGATGAAGAAGTTAGCGTGTGTGTGTGTTACCCTTTGATTTTGTGCTTGACCTCATAGCACAATTTATAATGTCCTGATTATTTTTTTTTTTACCTGTCTATTATCTGCGTCTCACACTAGCTTAGAAACTTTCTCCAAAGATAAAGGTGCAGAGGAAGGTTGCCACTCCACACCTGGAGTCAAAACCAGCCTGTAACAGATACATGGCTGAACATGGGATATGTTTATTGAGTAAATTACTAAGAACACTATGCTTTCCCTATGCAACTGTGTTAGTTTTTGGGCTCTATTAGTAACTTGGGCCTTCCACACTAACCTCTTATTTCAAGTTTTTCTATCTGTAAGTAGAAATGATACGCACCTCATGGAATGCTGGTGTGAGTGCCTTCGGGAAGTCCGCTGTCCCTGGTGTTGTCTTTGGCTTGGAAAATCTTAGACTGTTTATGGCCAAGAGAAGCCTCATAGTACTCAGGCAAAGTTCAAACAAATGATTTTGACAAAGAATCATGTGGTCTAAAGGGTTTGCTTCATGTGGACATACTAGCTAAAATCTATCTTCATGTCAGGCTTCTCTTGCATGAGAAACCTAGAATATAAATATTGAGCAAAATTAGAGATAGCTGACCAGAAAGAGGGTGATAAAACTTTTGAGAGTGAGACAGGGACCAAATGATGTAGGGAGAGAAGAGGAGGGGAGGGGAAATGAATGACGTATCCATTGAGAAGTTGCACGCGCATGGACCAGCTTCTCAAGAAAAGCATGGCCATTGTGCAGTGGGAGCACAGAATGATTTAAGAAATTGAAAGCATGCTATATAGTATACATTATTGTAAAAGCCAGTGTTATAATGGAAAGTAGTAATGATCTGTGAATATAAAATTGCCATCCGACTGTGAGACCTCATCTGGTGAACTTGCTTTTTCATTGTGTATATGCTGGTAAATCATGGGGGGAGTCTTTAATGCCAGCTCCTAGTGTCTTGGAGTCAGGGGAACTGCCTAGAGCCATATTTTTGTCCAAATATTTAACATCAGTTTAAGTAGAGTTTAATTTCACAAAGATGAGATAATTCTGTTATGATTATTTAGCACAGGTCAAATTATAAAAAAAAAAAGTTCCGATTTCATTAGATATCATGTTCCAATCAACTATGTGTATATATTTACAAATGTTCACGCTTTTTCTAATGTCAAAAAGGAAGAAGAGGAAAAGCAATAGAAATGAAGGGATACGGGCTGGTGAGATGGCTCAGCAGTCTAAAGCTTAAGCAACTACAAGGACTGCAGTTTGATCCCCAGAACCATACGCTGTGTCAGCCCCACCCCCAGGGCAGGCTGAGTTGGCCATTAAAAAAAAAAAAATAGAAGTAAAAGTATAGGTCAAAGTGAATTTTGTTCCTACTCTGGTTTCTGAGTTATGCAGTACACAGTGTCCTTTATACCCTGTGATGTTCTATTTTTCTTTTAAGAAGTGACTCATGAAAGGTGGAGAAATGATTTAAAATATTATTACATAGATCAGTAAAAATACGTTTGGTGGAAAGTAGAAAGTACAGCAGGTATACAGCGAAGGGGCTAATGCGTTCTGTCCTGGTGAGGGTGACTACCAAGAAAGCTTTAAGAAAGAAGATGTGGAGAAGTTGATGGTAAAAGATGCTGCAGTTTGGCAGTCAGAGGAGAAAAGAAAAACATTTGCTTCTTCCTTTTGCTTTTCTTTTTATGTATTTGGTACAGGGTCTCACTATGCAGTTCGGACTCTTAGTGATCTTCCTGTTTTCAGTCTCCCCAGTGCTGGGATTAGAGTTGTGCTCTACCACACCTGGACTCAGCAGCCTGCTCAGTGCACCGAGGGGCAGGGCCCGTGCAGCACGTGGTGCCTGGGATCGAACCCCAGTCCCCGTGCTTGCCTAAGCAAGCGTTTAGTTCACTGAGCTATCTCCATGGCCCTTGAAAACATTTTCTTCTGAAGAAACAGCAAGGTACATGTGGGAAGGTGTGTTACTCAGGGATGATTTAATTTATGTGTTGATTAAGCAAAGTTAGAATAAAAGTAAAACAAAGAAAGGCTAACCAACCATGCTTCTTTCTACCTTGGCAGGGCACAAAGCTCCAAGTGATAGCTGCAGTGGTGCTTACTTGTTACTGGTTTGGAAGTTTTCCCAAAAGGAGCTTGTGTGTGTGTGTGTGTGTGTGTGTGTGTGCGTGTGTGTGTGTGTGTGTGTGCGTAGGAAGGATGGATGATGCATGAGGGTTGGAAATACACTGATCCTGAAAATAAGCTCATCAGTAAAGGCCTTCTTATGGTGACATAGCTTAAAATTTGGGGCCATTGGTTTGGTTTTCATATTTTCCTTTTTGGTTTATGAAACATCAATCAATTCTATCTGTTGATTATTAAAAAGAACTTCTTTGAAAAAATTAGCATATCTTCTACTTGCTCCTTCTAGAAATGAAGAAAGGTATGCAAAATATGATAATGCACAAGGATAAACGGGGAAGCTGCCAGAAGATGTAAACAGTACTCACACATCGCTGTGTGAAATCAATCATTTATATCAACTGTCATGATGGCCAGCAGCACTGGAATATGAACTCAAATGTTAACAAACTAACTCAAAACTAGTACAGATCAATGAGTTCATGCAAGTGAAAAACTGATTAAACTTGAAAATAATTCTTCAATAAAAACAGAAAAGCTAACGGGCAATGCTTTGTATATTCTGTCTTCCCTGGCTGGCTGAGAGTTGCACCCCACATAGCTCTCTTAACTATTCCAAACGAGAGCGCAGAATAAATGTATAATGTTCTCTAGAATACTAACGCAAGTTAAACTTAATTATATTGAATTTTATTTATTATTCTTATCCTATTGTTTCAAAGTAGTATTTTAGAACAGATTTAATAGAAAGTGGGTGAGAAAATAGGAGGTTTTTTTTAAAATTAAGAATATTTATTTATTTATTTGATACAAGGTCTCACTACCCAGATAAGACTCATAGTGATCTTTCTGTCTCAGTCTGCCCAGCATGTAGATTAGTTGGTCCCAAGGCCAGCACGGGATGTGGTGCAAGGCTTGAACTGCAATCCTTGCACTTGCCAGCACTAGCTTAGAACACAGAGCTATTCCCCAGCTCAGACAAGTAGTTTTGAAGTAGTTCACAACTAAATAATACACCATTTTTAGAAAAAAAAAAAAAAAAAAAAAAAAAAAAAAAAAAAAAAAAAAAAAAAAAAAAAAAAAAAAAAAAAAAAAAAAAAAAAAAAAAAAAAAAAAAAAAAAAAAAAAAAAAAAAAAAAAAAAAAAAAAAAAAAAAAAAAAAAAAAAAAAAAAAAAAAAAAAAAAAAAAAAAAAAAAAAAAAACACCTAAACTCCTGTCTATAGTTCCTGGCAATGGTCAATAACTTGATTACGTTGGCTTAACTGCTACCTAAAACTTGCTTAAAATAACACTAGTGATGTGAGAGTAGGAATATAAAATATGGGCTCAGCCTAGAGTTCTTCTATATTACTCTGACCTTTCAGTTCAAGGATATTAATCACTACCGCTTTCTCTCTGAACTCAGCATGTTCCAAATCCTACAGGGCTGGGGAAAAATCAGATACATAATCAAAGGAAAGTTAACACCTTTTGTAAGATCTAAGACCTCACATCGAGTTAATAATAAATCAATCAATAAAAATATTCTTCACCAACATGACTCGCCCTACGAGTTTGTATGACAAATTTATATTTAACCTCCTCATATTATTTACATAGAATCTCATCTGTCCATCCTCATACTATCTGCTCAGCAAAGGGGCAGTGATCATTTTTAATCTCATGTTAAGAAAACAAAGTGGTATAAGAACCTCCTGGCCCAAGGGGAGCAGAGCTGACTCTGAGAAAACATACTGCAGCAGTGCTGGCCACGTGGGTGAGCAGCACTAGGACTGGCCCACACAAGAGTGTAGCCCCTTTGCACTAGTCTTGTCTCCCTGAAAATGGCTTCAGTCTTCACTGTGGTATTCCATTTGGCATCTTTCAAGGATGAGATGTCCAATTAGATAAATATGCAGTACATATAAAACTCTACTCACTTGTTAATGACCCTTACTTTTGTCTTTTATTATTTTTCACTTATATGATTTATCAGCAAATATCAACCAAATTCTAACATACTTTTTATGTGATTTGTTACACTGATAACGTTTCTCCTTTAAATACTGGCATAGTATTGAAATAAGATAATTTATGAAAAAGAGTAGTCTTGGGGTAGGGAGATAGCTCAGTAGAAGAAGCGCTTGCCTGGTAAGTGCAGGGTCCTGAACTCAATACCTGGTACTACAAAAAAAGAAAAAAATAGTCTTCCCGTGTTTTTAGTATTTAAAGAAGTGTGTGTGTGTGTGTGTGTGTGTGTGTGTGCGCGTGTGCGTGTGCGTTATGTATTTTTCCTGGTCCATGTTCTATTGTTGTTCAATCATTCTTTTTTCTTTCATTACTGTTTTCCAGCATATATGTTTTATTAAGGAATACTAACTTTACCAAATACTGGGCTGCACTGTGGCATTTTCATACACACATATAATGTCCATCAATTGTATAAATTAGTTATTTCTAATGCATTGTTTTCTTCTCTTCAGGTTGCTTTCTATGATTGAATGAATATATTATGCTTCTCATGAGCGAAATAGGGCCACATCTTTCCTGTTTCAACCTTCAACCTACATATCTTGTATTTTTTTCCAGAAAAAATATAAATCCTCTTACATTTATTTCCTGTCACTACCTGATTATTATAAACATATTTTCATAGTCTCATTTCTTAGCACTATACTAAGAATAAAGGCAAAGCAATATTGTGTAGTTGGATAACTTCAGTGTTTGTATTTACAGAATATTGTTGGCCTAACCTTCAGTGAGCAGAATATACAGTAGGATTTGCAAAGATGTTATGCTTTATTTCAGTAAACACTGAATGAATTTTTAACTTATGATTAATATACACTATTTGCCAAGTTTCAGGAAAGTTGAAGTCAGCCTTTCCGAGCCTGTAGATCATGATATTTATTGTTTCAGAAATCACTTAAGGTGCTCAACTGTGCAACAGAGCAGAATTAATTCAGCAGAAGGCAGATAGAAACTGAGCAGTGTTGCAGATAATCTCATGATTTCCATAGGCAGAGCGTTCAACATGACTCTGCAGAGATTTACACTAAGTCTCATTATGGTTGGGGAAGATGTTCGCATTCGTACAGATGAGACATTTAGGGCTGCAGTAATCACACCCTGCAGATAAATTCACTGTTCGGAACTTTTCAGGTTATGTCTTAGTTTTTAGTTCTAACCCAAAACTCCTGCATAGACAGGAAGCAATTTATACTCACTGTTTTCCTCTAATAAGATTAGAAGACTGCATTTATTAGTTTGTGATTCCAGTTATTAATTTTCAAAATCCTCGGCCATTAAAATGTATGTGACTATTCAGATATGAGAGGTGAGGATTGAAATAATGTTACTTGTGATTATACATTATTAAAATGAAAAATTATATTCACTAGGAAGTTTAAATTTATCTAAAAATATTTGAACCATGGTGTCATGAAAGACCTTCAAGTGAATCCTTTTTATTGTAAAATTAAATAACCATTTAATTCTTAAAAACAAAGTCACAGTGCTAGGAAAGTAGCTCAGTGGAGTAAGCGCCTACCTGACAAGCTCAAGGAATGTGCTAAGTTCGATTCCAAGTAACAACAAACAAACAAACAAAGAAAGCAAACTCACAGTTACTTAAATGAGAAGTTAAATTTGAACTGAGATATGATCCCCAAAACCACATGGGGTTATAAAACAGTGATTTCCCTGCAACTTGAAGGTAATTATAAATTTGGATGTTATTATCAGTGGTCTCTAAAGATTCAAAGTCAAGATTTGATCATCTTTCCCATGATTTCTTCTCTCTAATATTTGGCAACTTCACCCAACCAAAACTGCTTGTACGGCTGGCTTGTACCTTGCATTAGTCTGTTTTCTCATATTGTAGAATGCCACTTAAGACTGGTACTTTATGAAAGAAAGAAATTTATGTAGCTGAAAAATAGGAGACTGAAAGTCTAAGACCAGGTAACCATGTCTGGTAAGACCTTCCCGTTGTATCATAGAAGGATGGAAACGCACCAAGTCAGAGGTGCATGAGGATTAACGATGCTTTGCAGCCACCCACTCTCTTGGTAACTAATCAGCTTCCACTAGAATTAACCAGCTCCTTTGAGAAAGGCATTAATCTCTGTTAACAACCTAATCACTTCTTAGAAGTTCCACCCCTCTCTAGACTCTCACATTGGGAACTAGTTTTCCACACATTAATTCTGTGACACATACTCAAACCATGTCGTGCCTCTACTTGGATATGAATAGCAGCCCTATTGTACACAGAAGGTCTTTCCTCTCAGCTTCAGTGTGCTTTCCTCCTTCTTATCCACGATGGTAGTTTCTGTTACCATCAGCTCTGGCCAGTCCATGAGAAATTTCTTCTCTCACCCTATATTCACTCCTGTCCTATCTGTTATATAGACAACCTTGGTTTTTCTATCTCCAACCTTGGTTTTCCTACACCTGGTATACAAATGTAAGCAATTTCATTGTTTAGTATGTGACTGCACTTAGCAGATGTATTTTTTAATAAGTTAAAAGTTTATGGAAACTCCCTGTCAAGCAAGTCCATCGACACTATTTCCCCAACATGTCAAATGATCATTAATGTGTTTTGACAATAAAATATTTAAAGTAGGTATGTTTTTACAATGAGATTTGAGGTTATTGCTTTCTTAATAGACTATAGCACAGTGTGAGCATAACTTTTATATGCACTGGGAACACAGAATGCTTGTGTGATTCATCTTATCAAAATATTTACTTTATCAGAGTGTAATGGAAACCGAAATATATTAGAGGTCGACTATGCCAGCATTAGAGAATCTTTGTTGGGATCTTCCCTTAGCCTCATCTTTTCTGTCTTCCTACTGGTATGCCCAGAATCTGATCTTCTTCCCCACTACTTGGCACAGTTAGTAGAGATGTCACCCCATCCCAGTGCCATGCCACTCAACCCTCGTGAAAGACTACCACAATAGCAGTTTCAGAGAAAAATATATGAACCGTTATTAAAAACACACAGTAGCTGTGAGTACATGACAGTTTCCTAATATAAATGGGAACAAAACAAAGAGGAGCCAAGAGAACCAGGTGCAGATCCTAGCTCTGACATTTTTATCATGGTAAGAGTCCAGAAGAATTACCTAACATTTCTGCGCTTCAACTTCTTAGCTATAAAACAGAGTCAATATTTCTTATAATTAAATGATATTAGGATTAAAAGTCATCACAGTGCCTGACATGTAGTTAGATTAATAGGCATAGGCTTTCTCAATAAAATTATAGTGGCTGGTGATACAGCTCAGTGGTTTAAGTGCCTGCTTGCAAAGTACAAGGTCCCAAGTTTAATCCCTGGTACCACAAAACCAAACCAACCAACTAAACAAACACTACATAAAATAACATTATTCATTCTGAGCAAGCCATACCCCAATGAGTACAATTAGTCATTGTGATTGAAATGGAGGCAATAATGACTCATCGCAAGAGTCATGTAAAGATCTTTGTGAAAACAGTTACTACCAAAGTCACTGGGTAGCTCCTTATTTATTGTATCAAGACTTTTCTAAATAAGAGTAACATGTTCATCTAAAGAACGATTGTACATTTAAATCACACATTCAAAATTCCACTGCCTTCTTCTAAGTTTTCTAGTGCTCACTTATACTTCTTTTTGCTACTTGAAAGGAAAAAAAAAATACTAGAAGCAATTGCTACTCTAATAACCCGATCGCTTTTCCTACCTGCCTTCCCAACTGGAGGTAGACACAGGACTCATCACCAGTTTCGTTCCTCATCTATACAGCATAATTTTATGCAGCCTGAAGGCTATGTAAAGCTAGGCTTCTTCAAGTTTTCGCCAGAGGATCTGGTAAAACATGTAAAGGGCTATCAAAGACCAAAGGCAGTAGCTATGCTCTACTTCTTCTATTGTTTCTGTGGACTGGTACGTGTGTGTGTGTGTGTGTGTGTGTGTGTGTGTGTGTGTGTGTGTGTGTGTGTATAGGGGTGGGAGCATCCACAGCCGGGTGTAGATGCCCTTCCTCCAAGCCCGTAGGTGTCAAGGGCAGGGGCATTCATGTTGCTGGTCCAGAGCCCAGAGCAGTTGCAATGTGCTGCCTTACTGTAGGCTTTCTAGGGCCACATCACTTATAGAGAGAGGAGGTCTTCTGTTGGTCCCTCATGTGTGAGCTAAGAGGAGCTCCTTGAAGCTCAATTCGAAATGTACTTTGCCAACTATTATGTAATAACATTCTGAATATTATTCCATTTAAAATCAGAATTATTGAAGGGTAGTCCTTTTCCTTTAGAAGGTTGTAAATGTTTAAATCTGATAGAAAAAATATAACAGACTTTTTTGTAAATATTTCTCATTATTTTGAGAGAAAAAATATTATTTTCAGAATAATAGTATCTATTTATATGTTTCTCTTTTAATGAAATTTTAAGATACATCCAATAGATAGAAATAATTTTAAAAGAAAACTTTTCTTGTCAAAAATTTTTATTTAATTTTTACAAATAGAGTAATCATTTCTCTATTTTTAATTATAAGTTGCTGGCAATGTATAATAGTTGCTAGAATAAGAATGGTGAATTTTAGCTTCTCTTTGTAGTGGTTGTTTTAATAAGCTTGAAATAGGCTAACCAACCTCTCCGAGCCTAACACCTATGTCAAAGCCAAATGGGAACAAATTATAGGTATTGAACCATTCCCTAGATATAAAAGTACAGGGGATTATGTGGCATGGGGGCAAGTTGGGGAAGTAAACATGATCAAAGCATGTGCATATGAAAAATGACCAAAACGAGAGCTATGAATTTGCATAACTAATAAGAAAAGAGGGAAAAAAGGGCTGGCAAGATAGCTCAGCAAACTAAGGAACCAGGGTTGAGTTTCTGGCACCACATGCTGCATTGGTCCCGCCCCCAGTGCACTGAGCCAGCCACTGGCATGGGGCATGGTGGTGCATGCTTGTAATCCCAGCGGAGGCTAAAAACAGAAGGGTCACTATGAGTCGGAGCTGCATAGTGAGACACTTTACTGAATGCATTAAAAAACAAAGCAAAAAAGAAAAGAGGGAAAAGAAGACAAAAAAAAAAAAAAGAATTGTAAGAATAAATGAGGTGTCATTTATAAAGCGCATGATAGAGAATATATTCAATGAACAATTCAGTGATGGAATAGTACAAGGCTATTCAAAGTTCCATCTTAGTAGATTGAGTAAAGGTATGTGCAGCAAGTAAGAATTCCCAGTATAGCCTCATGTTTCCCTATACCCTACAAGAAGGGGCACAGTCCTTTCCCAAGGCATGCTGGGAAACATTACTTCTACTAATCCTAGCCTTATCCCACCATCATCTTACTCTCAGATTTTATTAATTAAGGTAAAGATTCATGGGAAGATTGTAAATATTTCAGATTATTGCAGAGATCTCTTAGTATCAAAGAAACTTCATTTTTTTTCATTTCACAGAAAGAATTGTACCAGGCACACCACTGGATGATTTGATTGTCAGACTTTTATGTAGTGTGTAACCAAGGGAGGATAGGCTGATGAGACTGGAGCTTCTTCTAGGTTAGGGCTTTCAAAAGTTAGAATCTGCCCTCTTTTTTTGCAGATTGGATAATGCTTAGGGGCTTATGTAGCTGAACCTGGAAAGAGTCATTACGTGGAAATCTGGAGAAAGCCCACCATAATGGGAGAGGTGGGAAAATTTATTTTTAAGCATCAAAGCTCAATGTTCTATTGGCTAATATTTTGTAATCCATCTCAGGTAGAACTGGAAGCTCAAACGCTCTAGTGAAAGCGATTGAAATACAATGGCTTCCCTTTGCAGCCATTTTTGGGGAAGGACTGAGGAAAATGTATCTGTTCTCACTGAAAGGAATAAAGTGACTCATCTGGAAAGTTTGTTCTATCTTAAAATCTGGGGCACCTTAAGCTGATGACAGAGAGAGAGAGAGAGAGAGAGAGAGAGAGAGAGAGAGAGTTTTTCAGATGTGCACCCATCAGAGTAAAACAGCCTGAAACTATCTCTTTGGGGACCCACAGCCAAAAGACATAAAGCTGTGAAGAAGGAACCCAGCTACAGGCCACTGCTTCTGGAGCCCAGCATATCCTGAAGCTATGTTGGCTCTCTCCAGTAAGGGTGGTTGGGTCTGCATCAGCAGGGTCTCCCTCTTTATACCTCATGGTTAGACTTTTCCGCTGGATGGTTAAGACCAACATAAAGCAAGACCTATGTTACAAAAAATGCAACTTTTGTATCTGACAAGATCAGTCAGTTTCCCTCAGAGTTTACCCTCAAACCATGTACTGCAGTTTGCAGAACTTTTGTCAGTGTCAGCCATCTGGATAAATCTCAGCCATTGCTTGGCCATTAGGTATAAAAAAGAAAGCCATATTACTATGCCGATTTATAAAAAGGTTCAAGTCAACAGCCTCTGATAATGCCAGATGAGCTGATAATCCAATACTGTTATGGACTGTTGCACTATATATACAGCTACTTTCTCTTTATACAATGAAAAGAAAGATCTGTACTAATGATGTTTATACAAGAAATCATGTCTGCATTTTGTACTCTGAATAACTATGGTGAAGACAACATAATGTAATGCATTAACTATTGTAAAATAGTAGTAGTAGCAGTAGTAGTTGTTGTTGTTGTAATAAAAGGAGGGTCTCTCTGTATTCAGAAATGGCTCAGAGACGACGAGCAGCTGCTCATCTGTGCTCCTGGGGCTCAGTGGACACGTGTCTGCCCACCAGCAAGGCAGTGTTTGAGATTGACCGGCACTGCACCCCTCCTCACATAACTTGCTGCTTGCAAGAAGCAAAATGGCAGAGGGGAGGAGGGAATTGAAGAGGAAAAAAGGTATTCACTGTGCTTACCTAGCAGACTGCAGGCTCCAACAATGGAAACAAAATTAAAATTGTACATTAAACTGTGTTAGAATTGATGAGACTTACATTTTTAAAGTGAGAATTTTTTTTTTGAATGAGAGAGGACTTATCTAGACATGGGAAAAAGTCAATTCCAAAGGGCATGATTGGAAAGGCAGTGGGTGGGTAGGAGCTACCCTTCATGACAGCTTGTATATCTGCAAGGAGAGATTTAAAGGGATCTAAAATCTTTTGAGAAAGATTGCTTGAGAATAGAATTGTTTGAGAATAAAATAATTATAAACCACTTCTTCCTGCATCTACTTTGGCTCCAAGTATGAGGTGAAGGAGCTTTCTAGTCCAGGTTGCCTTTCTTTCAGCATTTTCTTCCTAATGGCGAAAATCAAGGCCTCTGAACATTAATTTAGACTTTTTCTAACTTTCAGGATTACAATACAAGCCACAGTGTAAACTGAGTGTCTCAGTTTAAAATTGTAGTATTCTTGGGCCAGCCAAATAGCTCAGTGGGTTAAAGGGCCTGCAAGCAGACACAAAAATCTAGGATTTGTTTGATCCCTGGGCCTGTGGTGCTGCCCTGCCCCTGGGTCATGCTGAGATCACAATTCAGGCATGGGTGCGTGCACCTGCAATCCTGGCGCTTGGCAGGCTGTAAACAGGCAGAACGCTGTAAGTCCGACCTAGTAGCCAGACCCTGAAAACCCTGTAGACCCTTTCTTAAAAAATACATAAAATAAATAAATAAACAAACAAATAAATAAATAAATAGTTTATCATCCAAGACTGGGCATGGTGCACACACCTGTAATCCCAGCGCTTGGGAGGCTGAAAACAGGAGGATCACTATGAATCCGATCTATGTAGTGAGACCCTGTGGACCCTGTACTGAAATATTAAAACAAAGATTTCAACATCAATATTAATTAGATCAAATTATCTTATGTATATTATTTGTCATAGAGTATGTGTGTAGCTAGCATTGGAAATTGCTAATGAGATGCTTGTATTTTATACGCTTTTCCATGTGTAGTCTGTATTTTGCTTTTATACCAGATTGAACCAGCAACACCTCAGGTACTCACCAGCTCACGGAGCTAATGGCTACTTACTGTGCTGACTTACTGTGCTGTACAGTACAGACTTGGAGTTAATTATCTCTAAATGTGCCTAAGAAATGAACAGAAATACTGGGATGCAGAGAAAATAGGAAGAGAAAAAGAGTCTGAGAGAAAACTGAAAAAGGAGAAAATCTGAGCTGGGGCAACAAACATAAACAAAGAGGGGTTTAAAATGGTGCTTGTCTCATAAACTATACTCACTACCTGATACTTCTTTCTAACTTTAACTTGATCTACATCTCAGCACCTGCATGTGCAGTCTATTAAAGAACTGTAGATGCCCTTGCACTTTATATATATTTATCATTTACACCCAGTCCATTTCTTCTTCCGGCCTTTGGTGAACAGGCTTAATCTAAAAATACCAGCCCACCTCTCTGACAGCCTATGGTCTGACTCTTGCAAGGAAAATGAATACGTTTGTCTGGATGTGGCTTTTGATAAGCAAGCCCATGCTGTTTCCCTGAGATCACGACTTACTTTTGTTCAAATATTTACATCTTTCTGCTAACCACCTATGTTGAGGCCATTACAATAATGTTATGCTATTATCATAGGATATAGTATCTTATAATGCTTAGATTCAAAGCTATTATATTTTTAATTACTTTTAATAAGAAATGACAATGTGACAGTTTCAAAACACATTAGTAAAACATTCACAATAATTGATACAATGCATATTGTCTTCACTGTAGTTATAGAGGGCACAGGGTGTTGACATGATTAATTTTCTAATGGTTATTGGTAAAATATATTTCTTCTCTTTGATCTCAGAGAAAGTAGGTGTATACATAGTCAAATGTTCCATAATTGCAGTGTGTTACTGGTAAAAATGGCAATGTTGGAAGCTGTCGATTTGAGCCTTCACAGCTCAGCATACTAAATTACCTTTAAGTTTTATGCGTCATGTTTAAGCTTTTCTGCTGGGTTGTCAAGGGAAAATTAAAGCAAGACCTATATAACAAAACATGTATGTTTTGTATCTCTCAAAGTCAGTGAAATCCGCTCAGGATTTACTTTGGAACCATGTACAGTGCTTTGTAGAACTGTTGTCAGTGTTAGCTATCTGGTTGAGTCACAGCCAAAGCTGTTATAATTTGATAGCTGTATTTCATAGCATCTTCCATAGGCAAATATAAGTAGTAGCAGTTTAGAAGAAACACTAGTGCACCACCAAAACAACGTTTTTCAAGATCTTCACCAGAAGTATATTTGGAGTTTCTGGTCCAGGAAATAGAACATATTGGTGCATTGTTATAAAAAAAATATCTGGGATAAATCAAGGTTTAACTTGACTTGCAGTTTTGGAGGCTCACTTCAGTCACCATAGGTTGACCTTTTCGCTTCAGGGCCTGGGGGCCTGTGGTGAGGTAGCACACAATGCCGCAAGTGTGGTGTGAGGCAGCCCACACTCCTTGTAGCTAGGAATAAGACAGAGGGAGGGACATGGGTCCCACTGTGCCATTCAAAGTTGCACTCTCCATGACTGAAGACTCCTGCTAGACTGTACCTCCCAAAGGTTCTACCACTTCTCAACAGTTCAAAAGAAAACCCTTAACGCAGGGTCTTGTGTTATCTTACACCTAAAGGACAGCAGACAATAAAGACGGAGAGAAAAAGAGCAATGAGAGGAGAGAACAGTATTGACATCAGAAGTCTCTCTCTTCATGTGACTCATTGAGGGATACCTTGGCCAACACAAACATTGCAACCAATTCCTGAATAAATCCTCCCCCTTACCTGTATATTCTCCTGTTCCTGTCGTTCTGGAGAATTCTGATGATACAATGGTGAGCACCTGTCTTGATTCCCTGGGCTTGATTCAGTTTGACCTCTAGAAAGCCTGGAGACTGAATCATCAGTGTCAGTCATGTTTCCAATTAGAAGTCTGAACCCCCAGGCTCGGGTGAGTTTCCACCACTGGTAATAATTTTCATGTGTTGTCACATATTGCTGCTGGGAGAATTAAGCACTGTCGACATAGCTCTGCCATAACCACGAGTATGAGAGCTTCCTGAACCCTGAAAGAACTTCCAGTGAATTATTAAGCCTGACAGCAGGCTTAAGAATGCCTGACATGTTAATTCAAATGACTTCCAATAGTTTTATCCTACAGCTTTAAGTCCAACGAAAATAAATGTTGGATAATAGCCTAATATTAACTGTGCACATCTTAAGTCAAATGCTCTGTCAAACACTGTATAAAAAGCACCTTATTTACTTTTTATATCAAGCCGTTAAGGAACCAAGAAGCTCAGAGAAGTTAATGCAGGAAGAGCGAACACAGCAAGTGGTAGAGCTGAGAAAGAAAAGAGGCCGACTCCAAAGCCCCGCGCTCAAGCCCTGTTTTCACACCCACTTAGATCAGTGACACACACCCTAGCTTAATAGAATGTCCATTCTCTCAAATGTTCTAAGAAAGCTTTCTCTTATAGAATACCAACTCTAGGGGAAGTTCAGGAGTTCAAAAAGTAGTATGTCAGCCATTCAAGTTCATATAATAGAGATGAATGAATGTTCCTTTTTGATAAGATCCAAATGAGAACTACATACTTCCTTGTTTCTCCTTTTGTCTATGCTTTCCTTTAAAATCACCAACAAGGAGTCTGTATTGGCTCCACGGTCTCCTTGGTCATACCTGCATTCACTCTTCTGGTTTGCATCTTTCTGGCTTATGTTACCACGTGTTCTTACGGAATTGCATGAGTTTGTGAAAAACAAGTTTGAGTGGATTTGTATGGCTTCCAGAAAGTGGAAATATTCATGGATTTCATATTGTTGTAAAAAATAAATCCCAAAGTTTGGCATTTAATCTTTTGCAACCACTTCAATGTCTCACTTTTGTTGCACATTCCACACTGGGGAGAGTTTAAGTAACTCCATTTTTCCCACTACATAATTCAGGAATTTTAATAAACTCATCTACTGGCTGAGCACCATGTTAAAAATCTCATGTACAATTTCTTCAGTGCAGTGCTTTATTACCAGTTTTACTCTAATGCAATATTAATGTAAAATGATGACAGTTGGACTGTGGAACCACTATTAGGCATGTACAATAATATTTATACAAATAATTAAATTTTCATTTTATTAGATAGGACAGGCCTATGCAGAGGGATCTTTTCCTCATATTAAGTTAAAGAAGTTGCAGGACTGTTGACCACTGAATTCTCTGTCTGGGTTTTCTCTGATTGAACTTCAGGAAAATCTAGTTTCAAATATTGTATCTGTCATCTGTACTTCATCTCAAGGAATTAATCAAACTGACGGGGTAAAGAGTTTTTTGAATGTTCATTACTTTAGCTATTAATTTTTAAAGGCGGCAAATGTTGCAAGTCAATAGCGTCCATAAAAATTGATTTATTGTGCAATTTTCTTCATACTCCTAGAAGGCAAGAGCTGATTCTGTGTATCCAATGCTTTTTATTTCTAAGCCATATTCTACACCTCCATTTTTTTAAGGTCAATTATTTAGTTGAAAGAAATGTAATCCTGCTTGAATTCTACTGATTTAAATTTGTGAGTACTGACCACATCAAGGAAATGTGAAATTTAGCATGAAAAAGAACGATACACTGAAATAATTACATTGTGAAAATCACAGGAATGTAATTTATATGGAAAAGTGCAAAGGATAGTGATCAATCACATTTCTTCTGTGACATGACTAACTTCAATTACTCGCTGATAGAGAGGTGTGGAACCCCCAGATCCTGCTCATGCCATTTTTACTACAATGTCTGTTTCCTTTAAACACAGATATCACATGTCATCTTGAAGCTGCTGCACACTAAACACATTAGCACTTTAATTTCAGAATTGAATTCAGTGTCTGTCAATCTGTGTTTGAATCCTGACTCTTCAGGGATGTTTTTTCTACTTTCTTATCTTGAGCAATGCTTAATCCTCCAAGTTTCAGTTATTATCAGTATAATATGAAGGTTATAGATATTATTCACAAAGAAATGAAATATTTGAGGAAATAACATAGTCAAGTTCATTAAATATGATTATTCTTGCATCCAAAAATGCTTAGGTCCTTCACAAAATAATATCATTTTAAGAAATGTTTCTGAAAACACTACTTCCACTAATATTACTTCCTCTTTAACCAAAAATGCTTTGTACAATGAGTTCTACTTAACTATAAAAGAAAATTTATAGCTTTTCAAATGGTTCTTTGAAGTAGAAGATGATGATGAGAAATATCAGTACCAACCAAGTCCAGCATATGGATGCTTCTCCAGTACAATGCTGGTTCCTTTCTGAAAATTCTGTTTCCACACATGGGTTGTCCTCTTCACTGTGTCTGTAGGTGAGATACTAATTATTTCCAATACAACTTTTAATTTTCCAAATAAAAATGCAAGTTAGTGTGCTGTTAGTCCTGAGGGTTGAGTACTGAGCAATACCCAACTTGTCTCTGCCATGTTTCAGTGGAGATGGTTGTCATGACCAGCTGGCTCCACTTTGCAAAAAAAAGAAAAGACAAAAGAATAAAATTGTTTTAAACAAGCCTGAAATTCCATCCTCCTACTGCTACTTCCTGCTGCTTACAAGTGCAGACTGACCCTGCAGGAAATGTCACACTGCTACCCAGGCAAGGAAAAAATAATGATGCATCTTAAGTATTTCCTTCTAACTTTAACAATTACTTGAGCCACCTAAACACTAATTATATCTGATTTCATAAAGCAGAGAAAAATACGGAGGCCTATTATAGTCTTAGCAGTCCAAAAGAGGAGAACCATTTGAGCATTCAGAACATATGGTCTCTGGTGAAACACAATTATTACAGGAAATTGGAATAAGTTTTCTGAGTTCATAGAGTTTCTGAATGAAATTTAAACTGACAATAGAAGACCTTAATATGGTGATACAATGGTGGAGGCTTAAAACAATAATTGCTGAATTTTAAAAAGTTCCATTTTCCAAAGGATAACATTTTCAGTAACGTAAAAACTAAATTAGTAGATTAGAAAACCAGATCTTAGATGAATACAGTAATTGATGAAACAGAATGAGAAGAATATGAGTCATGCCAGATATCTGTATGATTCAATACACATGTAATGTATGTTTCAGGAGGTTAAAGATTTACAAAGGAAAATGATATTAAAAAATAGTTTAACAAAATTTCTTGAGATGACAAAAGCCTTATGTAATTAGTCCTTTTTTTTAAACTGTCATTAAACTTCCACAAACTCAATGGCCTTAACCAGAAAATAATTAAGATTTTAAAGTTCATGGTAAACATCTAGCTGAGATTTCCTTGAAGTAAATCAAGATAACCCCAGCCCTCTGCTTCTCCTTTGAGATTCTAAGATCAATGCATTTCTTGGTCTTTCCTGGGACCCAGGTTTACTCACAGTCATTGGCTTGTGGTTCCTTCCTTTCCCATCAAAACCAATCTTGTGCTGCTTTGATTTTGGTTTCTTTCTGTCATATCTTTCTTGAAAATTTCTTTTGACCATATTGGGTTCCATTTGTCTAATTTAGTCTCTGCTTATGTCAAAGGTCCTTCATGTCATCTGAAAAGTCCTTTCTACAGGAAGAGGTAAGACATTCAAAGGTTTCAGGGATTAGGGTGGGGCTATCTTCAAGAGTGCCACCATTCTCTCTAGCACAGTCTGACTGGCCATGTGGAAGTTCAGGGGGTTCCTGGTAGAATTAATAGAAAGGAATGCATACTTCCGCATATTGTAAATTTCAAGGATCAGAAGAACATTTGAGAAGCACTTGGCTCTTTAAAACTACCTATTATAAAAAAGAAAATATCCTTAACAAATAATAACCTGTGAAACACTGTAATACAGCGAACTGTCTCAGATGGACTGTGGTTAGTAACATATGAAGCTATTTCAAACCCTATACCTCAGAAGTTTAACACAATGAAAGCGCTTCCTGCTTGGGTATGACCCAACAGTGGTTTCTGACCAACTGGTCTTCCTGTGGTCCATTCATGGATTCATAGATTCAAGATGTGCTTTAGGGCTCTATCTGCTTCTAATTCATCAGATTTCCCTTCTTTCATAACTAGCAAACAGGAATGAGAAATGGTGGGGAAGCTTGTGAGGATTTTAGCTGGCCAGCTTGGACATAACATCTATCACTTCTATACCTAGATTTTAGCTTCATGGCCATGGTTTTCTGTGCAGCAGGCTTGTAAATGTTTCCCCAGGAAGAACCAAAATAGATTTTGAAAAAAACATATATAGTGACCTCAGCTTCAGAAAGATAATAGAAATGGCTTCTTTAATACAAAAGACCGGGGCTGGGGACATAGCTCCGAGGCACAAATGCCTGCTGGGTAAGTGCAAGGTCGTGAGTTCGAACCCTGGTCCCACAAAAAAAAAAAAAAAATACAGAAGACTAGTTGTACATAATTCTGTTTGTTACCCAATTGTTACTTAACTGCGTACCCAAGCATAGAGTTGTTTTAGGTATATAGAGTTATTTACTATAGCAACCATAACTGCTTTCTGAAAAAAACATTTATGACTTAGGTAAGGTTAATATAAAAATGTATATACTATAATCAGAAAACATGTACAGAATCCAACAAAAATGTGCACATGCTTCAGGAAAGAGAGGCTTGTACCTTTGGAATTTTATCTGACTCCACGTGTTTTTGAAGTCCATAGAAGTTTGCTAAAGTAGGAGCAGAGTAAGTGATGTCCGAATTCTCATATGGTAAAACTGGAGAATACTTTTTGAAAGATAATGTATAGCCAGACAAATATAAGAAAACACAACCTACTTGGTAATAAGAGGTCCTCTTCTCGAATTGGAAATCAGTATCATGTGGCAATGAGGAAGGACATTGGAGACAGCCATGGTGAGGACCTGCATTCAGGGCTGGGGATGTTCCTCGGTGGTAGATGGTTACCTAGTAAGTTCAAGGTTTTGCATTCGATCCTCATTATGGAAGAAAACATCTACATCAACTTCTTACCATCTGTGTGACTTTGGGCAAACCACTTATCCCCCAGTATCTTCCTTCAGTAATAAAAATGGAAATAACAATTTCTACCTCCTAGATGTCTATAATGACTCCATCATCTATTTCCTTTGAATAAGAATAGTAAACATTTATACAGGACATTTTAAGTGCCAGTGGCTTCTCTTACATCATCTAAGTACTTGCCATATTTAGTCTGTTATATGTGCGTGAAAGCAGTCAGATAAAAATGTATATCACAATAATTAAATTACATCTTCCATACAAATAAAATATAAAAAAATAAATTGACAGTAATGTATGTACTGTATTCATCACTGTTCTTTAGTAGGGACATTGAATGGGATGTATATAATGGAGGAGAGGTTTTTGTCTCATAGCTACAGAGAGGTCAGCACAGGGTTGGGTGGTTCCAAAGCATAATTATCATGGCAGAAGGGTCTGGTGGAGGAGCATTGCTCTACTCATGGGCAGCCAGGAAGGGGATGGAGGAGCAGGACAGCAAGGGAGGGGCCTAGGCCAACATGCATACTTCAAAGCAATGCTGCAGGACCTGCTTCAGCCAGTCAGACCTAAACTGTAATAAACCCATTCAGCTGATAAGTTTCTCAGGGAATCAACCCAGTTGATGACATCAGAGGCCTCTTGATCCCATTACTGTTCCAAAACACATGAGTTTTTGAGAGATAATTTAGATCAAACCACACTACCTACTATTTTCTTCTCTTTATTTGTATTTATTGTGATGCTCGACAAATGCACTGAGTCAGGTATCTTTTCCAATTTTAAAATCTGTATGGCTATTGTACAAATCTGACCTTTATTTTTTATAACTTTCTATTCTTCATTATAATTTCAATTATTTCTGTAGATTTCATCTTAATTATTTTCTAGGTCTGGCCAAATAGCTCAGCAAATTAAAGCTACTGAAAGCTTCCATCCCTGAGCTTGCTGTGCCGGGCCCACCCCCAAGGCACAGTGAGACTTCAACTGAAACTGGGCTATTTTCTCTTTGTGCAATGAAAAAGAAAGATCTGTACTAATGATGTTTAGACAAATCATGTCCGCCTCTTGTACTCTGAACAACTACAGTGAACACAACAATATGCAATGTTGTAAAACTGTCTCATTGCTATTTCTTTCATTAATATTAATAAAAGTAAATAAAAAATAAATAAAATGGAGAAAGGAGTTTCTAATGAGAGAGAGAGAGAGAGAGAGAGAGAGAGAGAGAGAGAGAGACTCAGTGTGGTGGTGCTCACTTGTAATTCCAGCTCTTGGGAGGTTGTAGACAGGTGGGTTACTAAGAGTCCAATCTGTAGTGAGACTCTGAACACCCTGCAGATTCTCTCCTAAAAAACTACCAAAAGAAAAAAACAACTCTTAATGTTTTTTCTTGTCTCTATTAGACCATTTTGCTGGCCAGAGGCTATCTTTATTTTGTGTTTTGTTAAAAAGCAATACTCAGCCTAGAAGGTCTTATTCTGGACTTAGGAGCCTTACAAGGGGCTGAACATTCTGTATCCAAGCTTATCACACTGCCTTTGATTTGTTATTTTATATATAGTGTCAAAAAGGTTCTGTCATTCTTTTACTTTTTATTTTTTTAAAGTGGTCTGTGGACTGAAGCTTTATTATGTCAAAGTTGTGTTTCATCCATAATAATTTCAGCTTTTTAGCAAAAGTTATGGATAGTTTGGATGACATCATCTATGTCAATTTATTTACAATATTTTGGAATTCTTCTTAAATCCCCTTAGTGAAATGATGTAATGTGACAATGAAACTAGTATGAAAATGAATAACCTCACATGAAAGTATGTAACACTTCGTTCATTAGTAGTAATTGTAATATACACCAGGTATTTGTGCTAGAGATACAGTAGCGTATTCTAACCTACATGAAGACTATATTTCAACAAAAAGAAATAATTTTTTTGAAATGTGACAAATTGAAAGCAGGAAGGTATTAGTTCATATATTATAAAAATTAGTTATGTATGAAATTCAAATATAATAGAAAATACCCTAATGAAATTCAGTCATCTTATTCATTGATATTATGATCAATTTCTGCTTACTTTGACTGAAGAGACTTTCAATGTCCTCTTCTTATATAAACTCAGACTATAGTAGGACTAAGATGATTATTCAACATTATTTTTGATATGGAGCAGATAATTCCTGTTATTTTGCAAAATGAAACATAAAGATTACTATTAAAATAAGGAAACAAAAACAGTCCATTCCTTATAATTCAATATTGTGTAGGGCATTAAAATAAAAAAAAAAAAAAAACAAAGAAGCGGAGAAGAGAAATAAAATGTATTAGTTTATGAAAATAAAAATCATTATTTTAAAACTGTAATTACCTAATCAAAATCCAAAAGTCCAATTAATTTTTTTAAACAGAAAATTTAAAAAGTTGGATAGAAATCTAAATTTGTTATAAAATAAAGGACAAATTGTTCCATTTAAAAACATTTTAAGACTCCACAAGCATAAAAATAGATAATTCTACTGAGGAAAAAGAAATGACATGAGTTAGTGAAATAACATCCATCTTTTTTGACAGGAAGTCGAAATATTTAAAGATATCTATTCTCTCAATTAACTTATAAATTGAGTGAGAAATCATTCTCTTGATGAAGTTTCGAAGGAACTTGACAAAAGTAATCATCAAGTTAATTTGAAGGAGGAAGAACATATGAATGGCTATCATAATTTTAAAGAACCAGAATAGTGACAAGAATGGTGAGAGCTACGTGTTTATGAGATATAAGGACAAATATACATTCACCATCATGAAAATATTGCACAGTTAGGAGACGGATGGAATAGAACCCTAAATTCAGGAACTTGCTCAAATTAAACAGAAATACAGCAGATTACCCTTATTGTCTGCTAAATTGGGGCTTGGTAGGGCAAGACAAAAAATTAATTAATAAATGTTATTGGACAAGTGGAAAACTAGGTCAGTATTCTACTTCCTCAACACACTACTTCCTAGACTTACAAACTTAACTTCTTTTAAGAGCACAAGATTTTACGGGCATTTTATGTTATTTTCTATGTTATTTTTATATACTAGTTTCAAAGTCAGTGATGTAAAATTTATCAGTTCTCTCATCTTCCATTTTCTCTTTTCCCTTTGTCACTTAAATACATGGAATGAAAAAAAAGTAGTTGAAACTAAATTAAATGGAAGTAAAATATTAGCTTAGTTTTAATACCTAAAATAAATGCCTAGAATATGTATTTGCCATTTTGCCTGGGAAAATTCTTTTTGCATATGTTCATATATTCATTTACTATGAAAAAAAATTATAGTGGAAGGGAAATAGCTCAGCAGGCATATGTGCCTCCTTGGCAAATACAAGGTCCTAAGTTTGATCCCTGATTCCAAAAAATAAAAATAGATAGACAGACAGATAGATAGATAGATAGATACATACATACATACATACATACATACAGGACCAGGGATATACTTGAGTTGTAGAATGGTAGAATAATACATATACATAGTATATATATATATGTATATGTATATATATATACATATACATATATATATACATATATATATATATAACATATACATATATATATGTAATATATATATATATATATATATATATATATATATATATATTATGGCTTGCTCAGCCTGCCTTGGGGGTCAGGCTGGCGCAGCATGTAGTGCCGAGAAACAAACTCTGGTCCCTGCAGTTGCCTAAGCTTGCTTACATAAGCACTTTAGACTGCTCCAATACTTTCTTGACTTATATGAGGTTCTAGATTTGATTCATAGCACTGTACAACAATGAATAAATAAAATGTGCAAAATGTAAGAATTTACATGCCCATCAGGATAAGCCAGATGACACATGCCACGGGATCTAATTGCTCCAGAAAAATTTTATTTTTCTTTATGCTTCTTGTGCATCTTGAAATAATGACCATCCTGTCCACATGTCCCCATGATCTTACTTGAGAAACTCAAGGTAATGGAGCAATTTTTTTTTTTTTTTCTCGGATCTTGCTACACTGAAACAGGAGAAAAAGAAATTCTGAAACCTGACCTTACTGGTAAATTTGGAAATGATATACGTTACTTTCACTACAATTTCCTTGGTCAGACAAGCCATGTGGTCATCTCTGAATTTCATAATGGAGAAGTTTCCAATCTGCTACCAGGAAGACATGCCACATTAAGAGGTATGGAATAAGAGCGAACAGTGGTGCGATCTGTTGCCTTTGCTGGGCAGAGACAGCCCAGTGACTTTCCAATAACAGCAAGATCTGAGTTTGAATTCCACATCTGTGAGAAATTCCAGGCTGTCTCTACATTAGAGTTGAATACTGCTCTTTGGAATGGGAGACATGCAGACTAAAGATTAATTATCATTCTGATCTTTACACACATACACTGACGGAGCCAGAGCAGGCTCACCCAAAAGCGCTGTTCCTGTGAAGAACTGAGAAGGCAGAGAAAGGCAGGGCAGTCTGGTCGCCAGCAAACCTGAAATCCTGCAGGCTCAGAGGCTGGTTAATATTTCCAGTTTAGGCTCTCAGCCTCTGTCACGGGAACAGTGTCCCAACTGTTGTTGTCTGGCCATTAACTCCTGCCTCTGAGGTGCCTCCTTTTCAGTTTCCTCCCTTAGCTCAATAGAGATTCCAGAAAATACATTTGTTTACACCTTTTCCAACTTTCTGTGTATTTTATTCAAATGTCCAATATGAGTCTTAAATAATCGTATTCTTTTCAAGGTCAAATTTGTGGCAATTTTAATGCAAACTTGTGATCTACTTCAATTATTTAGCTGCATGTACCAGGATGACATTCACACGTGTTCACATCTTAACTCATGTACAGATCAATAAGGATTCCTTCTGGTGTAAACTCAGTTACTGTCATTCTCTCAAGAGTAGTACTTGAAAATAAGAGACTGGGCCAAAAACCATATTCTTGACAGGCTACAATTTTGTATTTCCTTGAATTTCCAAATATCTGTGTCAAAATTGTGTAACTGCTTATATCACATTGTATGGAAAGTTATTAGAATATCAATGATGGTCAGAAAATATC
>PVJA010000150.1:0-56647 GCA_004027025.1 Myocastor coypus | reverse complement strand
ACCCAGTACCTATGTTATAGAGTAATAGTATCACAAAGCTTTTCTGCTGGAGGGTTGAGAATGTAAGTTAACAGACCGACAATTGGAGAAAAAGAAGGGCTATAAGGATAGCCAATATTTTGGACCTAGCCCTTCAAGGTCAATAAAGACCCATGATATAAGAGAACCTGTGCTGTAATATCCTATAACTCAGAGGTGTCCCAAATTTCCTGGTCAAGGAGATTATGGGACCTCAGAGGAAAGGGATGAATGAACTGTAGTGCGTCTAAGGAGAGCCACCCAGAGAAAAACATTCTCTCAGGCTTTCACAGAAAGCAAAATGGCCAAGCAATGGCCGTGACTCGTCCCGAAGGCTGACACTAACAACAGTTCTACAAGGTACTGTCTATGGTCTCAAATTTAATCCTGAGGGGATCCAAAAAAAAAAAGAATGTTTAGTTATACAGGTCTTGGTTCGACTTTCCCTTGACCACCCAGCAAGAGAAAAAAAAAAATCCTTAATTACAATGCATGGAATGCAGAGCTAGATTGGTGAGATGAGCTTTTAGGAGGCTTAGATTCAATAGCCTCCAACATCACAAGCTTTACTGGTGGCACACTGCAATTGCAAAACCTTTGACTGTGTATGTATCTGCTTCCTCTTAGTCCAAAGAGAAGTATATTCTTTCCTTTTTTTTGTTTATTTCTTTTTTCTATGCAACATCAATAGGGAAGTGGGTCATGCCCACACACTGTACTCTGTAGAATGATTGTGAGGACAATATGCAATATGTCAACTTTCAAAGAAAAGAAGGGGGAAAAGAAAAAAAAAAGTAATGTGGATTTAGAAAGGTTAATGTTTAAGTGTTTGATCAATCTTATATACCTATATGCATCAATCTAAACTGACCTGATGATGAAAATATGTAATATAACCATTGTTAAATTTAAACAATAAAAAAATTGAAAAAAAAAATAAGGATTCCTTGAGTTCATCAGGCTGGGGCTTAGAGGGTGCATTTCTGGTCTCCTTTACTCACACTTACTGGGTGCCGATGATCAGTTCACTTTTAGCTGTTTTAATTCAGGACAGTTTTATCATGAAAGTTAATGTGATCATCCCTTGTGACTAGAAGTCATTTTCACTTTTACTTTTTCCTACTTGGAAAGGACAAATAGTTCTAACCTCCTTTGTAGATTCTTTTCTCTGTTGCAAACCAGCGAAATAAAAATCCTTATATTCTTTTTAAAGCTCTTGTCGTATTAGCCAAATATCATCCAGTGCACACTAACAACATCCCATTTCTTATGATCTTCATGCAACAGTATGATGACATCAAAGCATCCCAAACTTACAACAGTAAAATACAGTTATTACTCAGGCTCTATGTTCATCATAGAATACTTATAGTTCTTCTCAGGAGTACTTGCCTTCTATAAACAGTCTTGTAAAAGAAGTGAAAAGATGCAAATGAAGAGTGCATCTTTTAAATTTCTACTAAAAAGAACGCCACTTCCATTCCAATTTCATTGGTAGAACAGTTTGCATGATAACATCAAATTCAAGAAAGAAGATGTTACAATAAAGTTCTTTAGAGCAAAAGAAACCATGGAATATGGAGAGATATGAAGGGACAGTAGGGATGGGAATTGGCTAACACTATGGGGAAGAAAAAAGAGTCTCGTAAGGTTGCTGTTTGTGGGCTGAAGGACAAAGTGTTGGTCACCATAGCATGGTCATCAGTTCCGCCTTCTTGGCCCAGTTCTCTCGTCAAATCATCAGTTCTTTGGGGACAATTACTGCAGTTTTCCCCAATAATAATGGGGACAACCAGCTTCACATCTGGGTCTTCTCCACCTGGCATCAAGGGCTTGCTACTTCCCCACTCATGGTTGCAAATGTCATAGCTGTCGCTAGAAAGCAGCCCTAGCTAAGACAGAATAAATATTTTATATACAGTCCCCTTTTCAAAAGCTATCATTTGGATCCTCCTTCCTGTTGTCACCAGTGAAGAATTTCAGTGGGAAGGGCATTTATTTTTAATTCTCAATTGGCTGAATTTTTCCCTTTCCCAATTAGTAAATTTAAAACTTATTTTATATCAGTGAGAAGACATGGGGCTGCTCCATCTGCTCTGGATGTCTCTGTTATGCTCTACAACCTCTTTATTTTGATCTTAAAAAATCTACCTGCCTATCAAAAACATTTTAACAGATTCCATCCTGGCAAGCCTACATGATATGAGAAATAGATTCTGAGTTATTCTGCATCTTAGAGATACTGAGTGCTGGTAAGAATACAAATGCCTCAGTGTCATATGCGTTTGCGTTTTCTCTGTTGTTTTGCTCAGGGTGATAGCCAAGCCCTTTGGCCTTTTGTGCCTGGTGTGGAGTTCTTGTTAGGACTTGAATAATGCTTGGCTGCTTGTGGAATCCATGATGCCTGGAGACAGCTCTTCTTTCAAAAATTCTTCTGTAGCCCTTATCTAAACATTTCAGTAAATGGTGCTTTCAATTATTTCAGTTGGTTCTTGGTCAAAATAAGAAAAACATTTTAGAAGAGTTTTCAAAATGTTTAGAAGGGACATTTAGGAGTGTGCATATTTTTTCAAATACTGGGGGTACTTTGGCCTCTCTTCAGTAAGATAAAAATCTCTCTAAAGCCAAAAGTTTATGTTGTATAATAAGAACTTTTAGAAACAATTTACGTGTTTTCACTTTAGGCTGTTGTACAGCCTTGGGTGGGCATTTGAAGACACCAAAATATAGCTGCAGGAGGGTTGTGGATTAAGTCATAAGTGGTAAGCCTCCAACTGAGGCTTTGTGTTTATCATTATCATCTTGAAAAAGAAAATATTCAGACTAGTAATGATTCTGGGCTACCTGCTGTGGAAGATTTCAGCCTCTGTGTAACATTTAATAAAACATTATCAGTAGACTTCAGTGAGACAGTACTGATAAGAAATGACTTTAGACGAAGTCAGAAGAGTGATCTGTTGAGGTACAGAATGCAAACCTTAGATACAATAAAATAAAAACAAGATTCATAAAAGTAGAGATAACTTTTTTTTTTACCCAAACTAATAAAATACAAAATAAAGGAGAAAGAAAAGAAAAGGAAAGACACGCAACAATGTATCTAAAACTCAGTACTTAAATAGATAGAGGGGGTTCATAAATGAAAGCCAAACACTTGCAGCAAAGCAAGAAATGAATGGGAGAGATATATTACTAGCACAGAGTGAAACAAAATTCAATAAACTTGGGGGTGAAATATTGCCTCTGCTACATAATGGACTCATGGTCTTTAGTCTTATGGAGGCCAGAACTGGGTAAAATTTAGTGTGCAAGTTTCTCACTTGGGCTTCACTGACTACACTCTATTGCTTGCTAATGTCAGTCTTCTCTATCTGATACATATTTTATACCTTTCATTTGGATTCAGTAGATGTTAAAAATCAGAGTACTTATTACACTGAGATATTTGCCCTTTGATTATCTTCTGTCCCAGTTGCTAGTTGATATAATTTTCAAGGGCTGATCTGAGCTCATGAATTCTATCATGAAGAATCAAGCAACCACTCTTTTCAGATGGATTTCAGCTGTAGCTTGTTTGGGGGTGGGGTGTCACGTCTCTGTTGGCATTATTTAGCGAGTTTATGCTAACATGTCGTGTTTACTACAGTTTCAGAAGAAAGCTTCCATCTCTAAGTCCAACACGGGCTCCCTCAATCTTTAGAACTTCAAATAAAAATCATATCTTTAAAACATTTATGCTTCCTCATTGCACATTACTCGGATTGACCCTATAATAGTGATCTGAGGTACTTACTTAGGAAATGCATTAACTCTTCTAAGTCACCAAGATGTTGTTTAGAATATCACATTTTTGTATTACTGGACTGATTTCTGTGTTCTTTGTTTTTCAAGTCTAAGTCTCTGTTGAAAAAAGTCTCATGATGAACAATTACTGTACTAATGAATTTTTATTTTTAAATTCCAAATTGGATTATTAAAGGGCCCGTGGGTTGGCAAGCAGCTTTGTGCATTTTGATATAAGCTGATTTTTCTGTTCCATTTTATTAGAAAATAAGCAAATGTCATCCTTTGTGTTTTCGAGTACTAACTGGAGTTTATAATCTTATGAAACAAAAACAAATGTATCGTATGGATGAAAACAGAAGCAAGAATAATACATTTTTCTTCATGGAAAATATGTTATTCAGTAGTTCTAGTGTGCATTTGACCTTCAGGTAAGATAGATGTGCTTCTCAAAGACAGAATATATTTCTTTCTCACCAGTGGCCTTTATGAAAATTTTGGACATTAATATTTTAAGATCCTCTTTTAAAATATTTGTAAAAAAGAATGAGCTGGTCCATAGGACATAGCCCAATCTCTAATAAGTTTCTTATAAAAATTTCAGGAAAGAATTTAACTCTTCGAAGATAGCTAGCATAAATATTACATTTTTGTTCACCTAATAAAGGAATACCTACTGAGACACCAGTATGCCTCTGAACCTTTGTGGTTGCTTTGAGGGTATAAAATGTAAATATACTGGCTTTGAGATTCTTTTTTTTTTTTTTTTTTTTTTTTTTTTTTTTTTTTTTTTTGTCTTTTTGAGACAGGGTCTTGCTATGCAGTTCAGGCTGGCCTTGAGCTCACTTTTGTAGCCCAGGCTGGTCTTGAACTCACACCAATCCTCCTGCTTCAGCCTCCCGGGTGCTGGGATTACAGGCGTGCGCCACCACGCCCGGCAGGGCTTTGAGATTCTAATACAGGCAAATTATTAACAACGTAAACAAAACTAATGATAATTAAAAGAAGAATGACAACTATTAACTTGTTATTGCGCTACTGGAGACGATTTATTTATATGAAAGAAAGGTGTGTTTTATCTCTGCAGGCCTCAGGCCACACTCATTACATTGTCGCCAGTGTGCCACTTTGGTGCCTGATGTAAGGTGGCACATCACAGCAGAAACACAAGGCAGAAGAGTCTGCTTACCTCATGGTGGCTGTGGAGCAAGGAGACAGTATTTCCTTTCAGGCCATAGCAATAGAAACCAAACTTTTCCACTTTGCCCTATCTCCTAAGCCCCACCATCTCCCGACAGTGTCACAGGCTACTGACCAAGACTTTAATCTGTGAGTCCCAGGAGGATACTTAGCCACGTCATAGACCCATCAGAACACATAGAAGATACCATTAAAGGCAAACACATGTCCTTCTATGATATCATTCCGAAAGAGTCTAAAGCAGGACTAATGGTTTGGAGTATTTGCAAGGTGGACAATACAAGAGAGGGCACATCATACAAGATTATTTTATAATGAATTACCTAGAAAGTCATATACAAAGCAGGGAGGAAATCTGTCCACATACTATAGAGCAAAGAATTCAGCTGAGAGCTTGGATCCCAGCATCTTCCATGAGATGAGAACCTAGAGCTCATAGCAATGCCTGTCACAGGTCCAGCTGGAGTGCTAGAGGCTACAACAACGTCTCATGCAGGTTCACTTCACAGATCTGTGCTGGGAAGGCCCAGAGGTCATTGGTAAAAGCTAGGAAGTCTGTGCCAATGGGATGAAGAATCTGCGTGAGCAGACTGAGGGATATGCGCTGAAGCCAGGAAGCAACACTCATTCCAGATTAGAGCCAGAGCTCCCTGAAAGGGTACCACAGCCATCCTCAGCACCAGTGAGGTCCCAAGCTCCTCCAATGCAATGATGAGGAAAGCTGAGTTCCCCTCAGGAAAACCAGTATGACAAGCTTCTCGAGAAGGCTGAGCAGTGCAACAGCAAGCTATGCTCAAGATGCGGACCAGAGCTTTGCTAAAGTGAGCCATGGTCATTCTCAGAGACAATAAGGACTTAAGCTCCTCGTCCAATGAGAACAGCCAAGTTTATCAGGAAAGCCAGCATGACAAGGCCCACCAGAAGAATAGCCCAAGAGAATCAGCAGCTCCCAACCGCTTTTCCAGATAACTTTCCTACCCGACTCTGCCAGCTTGTCTAGTACTGCTCTTAAGTTGCTGCCGGCAATCCTCAGGTGGACTTCCTACACCCAGCACCACGCTGGTTCAGTTCAGCTGGTATAATAAGCTGGCCCCCAGCTGGCAAACCACCACAGCAGGGATGTGTGATATATTAGTCACTTCTCTTTGCTAGGACACAATACCTGATACCCACAACTTAAGCAGGGAGAGTTTTATTTAGGGTCATGGTTTTTAGAAGACTAAGCCCGTAGTTAGCTGGCTCCAAAGCAGGAGGGACACGGTAAAGGAAAGTTACACATGCCATGGCAGCCAGAAAGCAGAGAGTAGGGAGGAGGTACAGAGGGAGATTCACCTTCAGGTGATGCCCTTAGTGCACCAGATGTTTGGAACAGACTCCGCCTCTTCATGGTATGTCTGCCTATGAACACATTGTGTCCTAGTAAACCAGTGGAATGTGTTTCCTCTAGGTTAGCCATTGAAGCACCCGGAGGATCCTATAGCCATGACCTCAGGGGGACCAGCCACTGCTTTATCTGACAGCAGATCTTGGCATCATGTACATAGTGATGAATTCAGAGTCATGTGGAAGACAAGAGTTGTAGAGTCAGAGAGGCTTCCACCCAGACTTAAGAAGAAGGCCTGAGAGGCCAGGCAGTATGCCCATGAGAAAACATGATGTAAATCTGTGAGGATGAAGCTAAAAGTGCAGTGAAGATGCACTGCAGGAAGTTGGGGATGCCACAACATGAAACATCTCATGAAGAAAGTGTCAGGCAGCAAACAGAGCCAGCGCGAGAATGAGACATGTGGTTTACAACTAGCAATGCTATAGGCATTGCCTGTCCCTTTTGGAGCTCTTCTACATTTTACATGAAGTAATAGGAATTTGCCCTAGATCTCATAAGATGCTGGACTTCTCATCAGTGTTATAATGGTTAAATCTTTGGAGACACTTACAGATGAATGAAATACATGTATCATAAAGAGATATACCTCACTCTTTTCAGATTAAGGGTGGAGTATTACGGTGTAAATCTAGAATATCCTACACAAGCCTCATGCATTCAGAGGGGAGACTTTTGGAAGGAGATTCAATCATGGGGTCAGTATTCTCACAAGTAGATTGATCCACTGATGACTTAATAGCTGAATGCACTATTCTGAGGTGGAAATTAGTGTCAAGGGGTACCTCACTAGGGGTGGGGGTGACCAGAAGGGTGTAGCTAACTCCCAGGCCCCTCCCTTCACTCACTGCTTCCTGGAAGTCATGACATGAGCAACTCTCTTCTGTCAGACAATTGCATCTTTCCCTTCAGGCGTTGGAGTCAGCTGACCAAGAACTGCATCCTCTTAAACTCATGAACCAAAATAAGATGTTCTTCTCTTATTGCTGAGACAAAATACTCAACACCCAAAATGAAGGAAAGAAAAGTTTTATTTAGCTTCTATAGTTGCTGGAGGTTTCAGTTAATACTCAGCTGGCTTCAAGGTAGAGCGGCACGTGGCAGGGAACAAACTTTCATGGTGGTGGAAACGAGCAAGAAGCAGAGGCAGCAGCTCAGGCAGCTAGCTAGCCTCTCTCCCAGCCTTATGCTGTAATCCAGATTGCCTGCCCCATGGTGAGCACAGCACTCACACTCAGAAGAGTCAATCATAAACTACAGAAGCTACCCCATGACTGCAGGGGACTTTGTGGGGACAACTCGACATAAGCCATAACACTCCTTTAAGTTTTGGTTGACAGGTTGGCATGTTGTTCTAGCAATGAGAAAGCAGGACAGAAGAAATACATACTAGACAGAAAGCATGGGTTTGTTAGTGAATATGATGGGTATATGGGTGAATACGTGGTAGCTAGCTAGCTATATTAAATTAGAGATATTTTCATGAATAAATAAATGTGATTTTATATTCTACAAGTCACTGGTAGAAAGATTTAGAAAATATTCTTATACAATGCATCTCAAAGATCTAAAGATATGATTTAAGATATTTCTGAAAATACTTTTTTCTTCATGTATTCTAATTTCTTTAATAACCTTTAAAATACAGGATATTGTTCTATGCAAACATAGTAGAAATGAGTAATAGCATTTTCTTCACTGTCTTTTAAAATTGTATATAAGTTCAGTCTTTCTTCCCTTCTGCTTTATCTTCTCTCTTTTTTATTAAATATTTACTAATTTTTAGCAACTGCAAAAATTTTAGATGAGAAATAAAAGGACCATTGCTATGATCATTAATTTCTTTTCAAAGTTGGTAGGGAAAATATCTTTTAAAGGAGAAAACCTAGGTCCAGCAGTGTAGCTCAGCAGACTAAGTGCTAAGTGCTTGTGGAGGTAAGTGAGGGTCCAGGGCTCGATCCCTGGCACCAAATGCCATGCTGGCCCCGCCACCAGGTGCACTGAGCTGGTGATGGAGTCTAGGCGTGGTGGTGCATGCCTGCAATCCCAGCACAAGGGAAGCAGAAATCAGGAGGATCACTACAAGTCTGAGCTGCGGAGTAAGACCCTGCACACATACACACACACACACACACACACACACACACACACACACACACACACAGAGGAACACAAAACACCTTAGATAAATAAATACAGGAGGAAGCTTTAGTTTCTATTACCATCCTTTAATACATCATCTTGGCCTTAATTTTTACTTTTCTTTTTTCTGTTCCTTAATTGTGTGTTTTTCTTGTACAGATGCAATAGATAATCTTAAAATAATTTTTAAGTTATTGTTTAATATACTGACTCATTTATTGGTTGCAAGATTAGAGATTGAATGCAGGTCTTGGCGTGATAGGCAAATATCAGACCACTGAACTGCAGCCTTAGCCCATGTTTTATAAGAGTAAATTCAGTTCATTAGAGCACTTCATGAGATTTCTTTGTGATTTTATTTCCATTAATACATTTTATTCTTGAGGCCAGCTGTTATTATTCTGAATTTTTAGAAGAAAAATTATAACTGTGTATGTCTGTCCATTTTTTGTATTGTTCCTTTTAAAATTCACTGTTTCAAGTTTTGCATGGAACATATATTTTTCCTACTGTTTTTATACCATCTAGTTTAGGAAACAGTTTTCTTTTGCAAGTTTGTTGAGAAACATGTGGAAGTTTAGCAGTTTCTTCGTCTTATTTTAATCATCTCCTGAGAAACACAAATTTCAACCAAAAGTATATACATATTCTCCACTTCTGATAATTAAATTTTGTTTTAGGTCAAATAGCCTAGAAACGTGCACAGAGGCACAGAGCTGTGTGCCAAAGGCTTACTAGGGGAGAGTTCAGTGGAAATGCTCTTATAGACAAATGAGGAAGGCTAAAGAAGAACTACCTTGCCATATAATTTAAGGCTCAGACGGTGTTCCAGAGGAAACTCTGGCATTCAGGTTGCCTTAAAAATTATCCTTACTGTACATAACAAGGCCAGGTATTTATACATTAGCACCTGAGCATCATAGATTACCAGCAGCCCCAAAAGAAAGCTCATCACTTGTGGTGGAAATGTTTCCTGACAGCTATAGCACTTGTAGGTAGGGACCAGCTGTATTTACACTGAGTACAACGATGACTGCGTAATAAGGCCCTGAGCTGGAAGCAGGGGGAATGAGCTTTGATTCCATTATTGCTCAGTGTGAGTGTTCGGTGAGAAAAAGATGTTTTCGATCACTTTTTCTTGATTTAAAAGTAAGAAAAGGTAAAGGTACCTCCAAGGAGTATCCCAACACTTATATGATAGTCTAAAAATTAAAAATAACTGTATATCTGCTTCATGTCATGATCTAACTTCAACTAAGGTTTACAAACAACTGTTTTTTTTTTTTCTTTCAGTACTGGGAATGCAAGTCGGGACGTTGTGCTTGCCAGGCAGGCACTTACACCACAGCGCTATCTCCCCAGGCTTAATTCTGAACAACTTCCAACAAAACTGAAAATTGAAGAACTGTTCCTTAACAAAGGTCATCAATTAAAACTGGATCACATTAATACAGCTTAGCAACTAGGGAAACTGAAAAGTGAGTTTCTAATTCTTTTTGTGGACAGTGAGCCCTACCCTGTATAGCAGGTAAGAGGGAGGCAACTGGGTAGGCAATGAGAATGCTATTTGGGTTAACCAAGTGTCTGTGGACCAAGAACAAACCAGTAATGTAACATCTACCACAAGATTTCTGTAAGGAAGTTGTGACTCCTATCTGAGAAAAGATATGGTGACAGTATGAGGGCAGCTCCAGAGGAGGCATGCAGAGTGAGCGACAATGACTGGAGGAAGGTAGCCATCAGGGGAAAGGTGGCAGCAATATCCAGTAGGACTCAGACTCAGTTAGCTTTATAGGGCCTTTTGAATTTTGACATGGGAACAAGAGTGCTAGAAAGCTAGGGAAAAGATTCAAACAAGGGTCAGGCTCAAGGTAGAGGTGGAATGCCCAGGTAGGATTATTTCACCCTTCTAGGGAGCAATGCTTACTATTGTTATCAGTTTCTTTTCTGCATTTGATTTCTAATCAGAAGAAAGAGGAAGAATCTGGAAAGGGAAAAGAAGCCAAGACAACTGGTTCTAATATAGATCAAACCTGACCAATGCCAGCCCACAAGCCAGAGTGAGCTGTCACCCTCTTTCCTAAGGACCTCACACTGAGAAAAAAATATCTTAACCTAACTTTGAAAGAGAATTTAAAGAAGAATATTTTCTTTGTTTAATTTTATTTATTATTATGCTTTACAGTAGTTAATATATTGCATAATGTTGTCTTCATCATACTTGTTCAGAGTACAAGGTGCAGACATGATTTCTTGTCTAAACATCATTGATACAGATCTTTCTTTACACTGCACAAAGAAAGTAGCTGTGTACTTAGTCGAATAGTCCATAACAGTGGATTAGCAGCTCATCTGGTATTATTAAGGGCTGTTGACTTGAGCCTTTTACAACTCAGCATATTAATATGGCTTTCCTTTTTTATACCTTATGGCTAGAATTTTATGCTGGATAGTTAAGACCAAGATAAAGCAAGACCTATGTTACAAAGAGTATATAACTTTTGTACCTGACAAGGTCAGTCAGATCCCCTCAGGGATTAACGTGGAACCACATACAGTGATTTGCAACAGTTTTGTCAGTGTCAGCCATCTGGATGAATCATGGCCAATGCTTGACCATTTTGTTCTCTGTGGAAGCCATAAAGAATGTTTTCTTTCTAGGTGACTCTCCTTAGGCACACTGTACATCATCGATCACTTTCCTCTGTGGCCCAATAATCTCCTTCGACAGGAAATTTGGGACTCCTGCACTCTCACTGACCTTGAAGGACTGCAGTCAAACTATTGGCTATCCTTGTGTCTCTTCTTTTTCTCTAATGTTTGGACTGCTAACTTAAGTTGTTAACCACTCAGAAGAAAAAATTAATGACATTATTACCTATAACTTAGGCACTTGAGCTTAACATCATTATCTTTCTAAATATCAAACGCCTTAGACATAACATGAAACAGGTATTTTCCATCAATCGTTGGTATTCTAAACTTTAAAACCCCTGTAGAATGTAACAAAACAAAACAAAACAAAACAAAACACCCACATTGTTACACAGTGATTTAGGAACGTAATTATTTACAATATTGTAGCATCACACTTCCATGGCCTTTTCCCCTTGTCTCATATTCAATTAGCTTTTAAAATTTTTTTTCTTTCTTTCATTTTTTACTTTTAAGCATTTACTTGAGAAAGTGTATAGCAATAATTGACATGACATTAGAAGCAGCATATAATTAGAAGACCATACTGATAAACATTCTAAGCATGGTTTTAGTATTACACATTGATGTCCTCAATGTTTTTTCTTGGTTCACAGATATCAGTATATATATATAGTTAGTCAGGGTGTAATTTCTGCCAATTACCTGATGGTTTCAAAACTCTGTTGGAGAATTTTAGGACCATTGTCTTAATCATGTTTTGTGTATAAGTGCATGGTTTTGTCCCTTTCATGTTTTCCAATTTCTCTTCTAGCTCTCTCTTCATTGTTTAACCCTTAAATTCTCATTTTCTGTTTAACTATATTATAGCTTTCCATTTTTGTTCTTCTTTTGAGTTCTTATATTATGGAGACTATATGATACTTACACATGTAGATCTGGTTTATTTCACTTGTATTTGTTCAAGATATATCCACCTCTCTATAAAGGATTTGAGTTTGTCATTCTTTATAGCACAGTAATATTCCACTATATAAAACAGCACATCTTATTCAAGCATTGAAGAAGAGTATTTTCTGACCTGAGAAAAAAATATGTAAAATTGAAACTTCAATGATCATGAATAAAGTTTTCTTTTTGAACACAGTCATATGCATTGATTTAAGGCTTATCTCTAACTACTTTTTCCTTAAAGCTAGGACTGAGTGATTCTAAAAGGTGCCTGTGGTCTGCAAAAATTCCACATAATTGCTACATGGTCTTTTATATAATGTTTTCTTGCATGTACACAATTTTGGGTTGTTTGGGCTTCACTGTGGGAGGAGGAGTTGTCTTTGGCCACATATGAAATGAGAGTTAATATATAGAGGTAGAAATGCAAATAGCTAAAGTGAAAGGGTATATGGATATAGCAATTGAAAAGTGGGAGAATAAACTTTGATCACTGATGAGAAGGATTTGATAGAGAAGGGATTGAAGATTCAAGGAACAGAAACATGTGATGGAAGAAATCTGAAGAGCAGAAAGGTCTTTCTAGAAAGAGGAGCTGGGCTGATACTTCTGTAGGGAAGGAAAAGAGGGATTGAAGTAACTCAACTTTTAAACTCCTAAGTATACCCCTTTATGTAATTAGAGTTAATTTCAAAATTTCTTTCAACTTCTTTGTCATTAAGTCCAATT
The DNA here is from genome assembly GCA_004027025.1 of Myocastor coypus. Taxonomy (NCBI): domain Eukaryota; kingdom Metazoa; phylum Chordata; class Mammalia; order Rodentia; family Myocastoridae; genus Myocastor; species Myocastor coypus. Next base: position 43,785 of record PVJA010000150.1, on the reverse strand, counting down.
TCCAAGGTTGTCACTGAATGTTTTTCATTTATATAAAGTCTTCTTTGGAGGAATATTACGTCAAGCTTACTTACATATCTTAAATACAAGCAAGATTCAATTCTAGATGTAACTGAAAAATAAGTTATTCCTGCATTACTAATTTGAAACATAAAATGTAGAGTCCTTTGTACTTAGGGAGAGGACACGCAGCAAACTCAAAATATGAGCAATTTATTGAAATGACAGCACAATTGGCTTAGAACTCAACAACATTATTCACATGACTTACGAGATATATGTCTGTCAGTCTATGTATCTATGTACCTATGTATCTATGTATCTATGTATCTATATATCTATCTATGTATCTATCTATGTATCTATGTATCTATCTATGTATCTATCTATGTATCTATGTATCTATCTATGTATCTATCTATGTATCTATGTATGTATGTATGTATGTATGTATGTATCTATCTATCTATCTATCTATCGAATGGGGTGATATTTACTGTGATATTAACATATGCCAGATATTTCTTTTCTTGTAGTCCTCTTTCTTCAGTGAGGCCCTAGTCCTGCTTTGACCAGCCAGAGCAAGTCAGTCATACAGTAGCACCCTCTACAAGTCATATTGCAAGCTTTTGTCACTAGCTGTGGTGGCCCATGTGTTGATGTGCTCTAGTCAGGGAGGAGGAGTAGGCAAGAAGATCACAAGTTTCAACCCATCCAGGCAACTGGGAAGTTTGGCATGAACCTGTCTCACAAGCAAACAAAATATAAAAATGAAAACAAAAATAGTAAAAAGCATGGGGATTTAGTTCAATGTGAAGTCCTTGGATTTAATCTGCAATACAGAAAAGAAGAAGGGGAAGAAGGAGGAGGAAGATAAGAACAAAATGAACAGCGCCTCGCATCCCACTTACTGTCCTTTTTCATATCTTATTTACCTATTTTCCTCAGTTCTTCCCAGTTCTTCCACTAGACTCCTCAGGGTTTACCTTCACACTCTCTCTCCTTCTGCCCTGTCATCTTTCTCTGCTGTGCTCTCCTTTCCCTTAACCCCCATAATTTTCCTGTATCTCTATCTTTTTTTTTTTTTTTGTCTTTTTGAGACAGGGTCTCGCTATGCAGTTGAGGCTGGTCCTGAGCTCACTTTTGTAGCTCAGGCTGGTCTCGAACTCGCACCAATCCTCCTGTCTCAGCCTCCCGAGTGCTGGGATTACAGGCGTGCGCCACCACGCCCGGCGCTCTGTATCTCTATCTTTTGATAATGCCCATCCCGCTGACATCACCAAATGAAAACAAATCTTGCCTAGATCAAAATAGACTCCTAAGTCATGTACATGGATTTATTGAGTTCTAAGAACAATTTTACTAATTCTCATTTTAATAAAATCTTTTATACTTTGAGTTTTCTGTCTCTCAGTGCAAAGAACTCTGTATTTCTTGCTTGCAATTCACATGACAAGAATAAGTTGTTTTTCAATTACATCTTCAATTGCATCTTGTTTGCATCTAAGATATGTAAGTAATCATGATTTAACATTCCTCAGAAGAAGACAAAGTTAGTATCATGCTGATTTTTTTGTTATGGAGAAAAGTTCTGTGAATCTACCAGATTAGCCAAATAGTGTTATTTGCTTGAGTCTTGGCAGTAATTGTTAAAATAACATTTCTGTTAGGATTATGATATTATAGCCTTATTTCCTTATTTCTCTTTCTGAAATTTCCACTAAGAATTGTTGGTTTCCCTTACAGGGGGAAGAGCTGGGGTTACCACAAGCTGTAGTTAGCATCTGATCAGGAAAGCAGGAGGGAAAAACAATCTAGGGCTCACTTTGTGGCCAAAGTTTGATGGAAAAACAGAAATGTGACCCGCTGGAGCAGATGTCCAGGCTTTCCAGTGTATTGTTTATTGAATTGATTCTGCATCTTTTACTTCTGAGTTAAGCTTCATGATACTCTACTGCTATTGAGTGCCCTATTTCCTTAATAGACCTCACTTGAGATTTTCATTTTATCTTCAACTCTACCCTCACACTCTGGTACTGTTTGTCCTTTAGCTACAGATTTCCAGACCTTAGACTGGGTCCTACCTTAGTACTACACAGTTTTAGTGACCTATTGCTCTAGAATATTCCTTGGGCTGTTGGTATATAAATAAGATTATGTAATTGTGATTCAGTAGCAGAGAAGTATCGTTGTAGTCCCTTTACATTAGTACTGAAATTGTGCTGGTTCCAGTTCACTTCTTGTCCCTCCGGCTTTTCTAGCTCTTTCTAGTATCCACTCCGTCAAGTGTCCCCCTCCATATTCCACAGAGGCTGACATGATCTCATTCTGGAAAAACTTGTTCATAGTGCTTAAGTACCAGCCCAGGAGCCATGAAACTGAAGAAACTGGCACACAGATTCTGGCTTGCAGAGCATGCAATTTATTGGAGAACTTTAGAATAAAGTGGGAGGTACAGGATCAATTTGGTCCAGAAAAAGGATAAAAAAAGGACTTCACTCAACCTGAAATATAGATGTTTTACCTGAAACTAATAGAAAGATTTATTTATTTATTTATTTATTTTTATTTATTTTTTGTCTTTTTGAGACAGGGTCTTGCTATGCAGTTCAGGCTGGCCTTGAGCTCACTTTTGTAGCCCAGGCTGGTCTCGAACTTGCACCAATCCTCCTGCCTCAGCCTCCCAAGTTCTGGGATCACAGGCATGCGCCACCACGCCCGGCATACTAATAGAAAGACTTAGATATGCTCCTGATATACACCAAGTTCTAATTCTGAGGCTTCGTGGACCACGCTAATGGTTTTATCATTTTATAGTATGGGAAAATTAGGCAGGGAAAACAAATTAAGCTTACCCTGGGATAATCATTGTGGTGGTGGCTCAAGATTGCTGCAGTCATCATAAACTGGATCTATACAGTGCTGTGGATTGATCGTGGCAACTCCTCACAGAGTCTCAGTCCTCCAGTCTCATCAGTTTCACAGAGTAGCTGTTCCAAAAGGCAACTCATTTCCTGTTACTGTTGCTGCTACCACCACTTCTGTCAGAGGCGGAGCCCTATTAATGACTTCCAGCTGGAACTTTGTAACTCTACCCTTCGGGAAAATAGTCTTCTTACATAAGGCATAATGAGCTAAATGCACAAGACTGCCACTACAAAGCTGTTTCGGTTCCAAAAGGTTATAGCAATTATAAACACAACCTTTGCATTTCCAAAGTTGCTGCATTCTCTCTAGGAGAAGATACACATTGATAGGGTTGGTATACCTAAATAAGTATTAGCATTAGTTTTGTGATCATTTTTCTTTGTGACAATTTAGCCTGAATTATGGGTTCCAGAATTTCATTTCCAGTATGTTTCTAGGCAGGGAGGACTACAAGTTAGAGAGAGGCAATGACCAGATAGACATCTTCTGTTGTTCACACAAGTATCAGTCTAGACCCTTCTGTGAAGGGATTTTCTCAACATGATTATAGTCATAAATTAGTTCTCTTAAAGGAGCCAAAGGAAGATTTTTATTGCTGGACCTGACTTCATGCTGTTAGATAAGGCTGATGCCTTCTCTGAGACTCTGGTCAGCATCTGCCTGGTTTTAGCATCTCTCCTTTGACCTGGATCTTCCTTCCTGTTGGACACCTGTGGAGGGTAAGCTTCAGTTTGTGTTCCTGGGGTTGTCAACTGCTGGGCATTTTCCTTTCCCGAACATGGACCATATAGAGGTTAGACCCGACCCTTTAGTACCCAAGGTGCTTACTGCTAATAAAATTCCAATATAGCCTATTGGCTTTTCTTTACTGGTTAAACTATGACTGATAAATCTTGTATAAACAAGGTCTCTTCTTCCCTTGCCTGCTTTTTCTTCTTGCTGAATGGCTTATACAGACAAAATGTTTTCCTCATTATGACTGCCTTATCAGGGATGCTACATATCTTTGCATTCTTCCCCAGATCTCATTTCTATTTAGGCCACCTCTTTCTGTAAACCATCAAAATACTGGAATAGAAACATATGTTCAAATCACTATTCAAAACACAGATCAGTCAAAAAGAAATAGGCATGGTAAGGAAGGATGCTACCCAATACCACCACAAAGATTTCAAACTTTGGACATCATAGCGAATTTTTTTTTTAATAGTATTTAATAAGAAATAACAATGTGACAGTTTCAAAACACGTTACTAGTACATTTCCAGTGTTTGATACAATGCATATTGTTGTCCTCCTAGTAGTTATACAGAGTACAGGGTATGGATATGGTAATTTTTCTAATCATTGTTGGTACAAAAAAATTTCTTCTCATTGAACTCAAGAGAAAGTACTTGTATATATAATCCAATGTTCCATAATCACAGTGGGTTATTGGCAAAACTGGCAATGATGGAAGATGTTGATTTAAGCCTTTTACAGTGCAATGTACTAATCTGCTTTATGTTTTATGCCTCATGGTTAAACTTTTCTGCTGGGTGGCTAAGGGGAAGTTAAAGCAAGACATATATAACAAAACATCAAACTTTTGTATCTCCTGAGGTCAGCTGAATCCTCTCAGGGCATAGTGAAATTTCTTTGTGTATGTGCATGTATGCGTATGTGCATGTGTGTGTGTGTGTGTGTGTGTGTGTGTGTGTGTGTGTATGTGTGCGTGTGTGTGTGTGTGCGTGTGTGTATCTGTGGTTTTCAGTTATGAAGTAAGCTGAAAAAAATGACTTCCTCCTATGGATTTAGAATAGATAAAAGCTATTAATCCAGAAGATCCACAAATAGCTGTTTTAGAAGAAACAAAAATATCTGATTGCATCTCCAACAGGTTAGATACATTTTTTGTGTGGCCAATGGCTTTTGGAGAAATTAAGGGTAGAGTTTTGCTCATTGGAAAGATTGGACTTTTGTTCTGTTCCTGAGCTCCATCAATTCCTGGTCGTATTGATTTCTGACTCATCACCATTAACTCCAATTGTGCCAAAGCCGATACCATTGAGATGCTCTAAAGTTATTCAGTTGTTTTTTGTGTAACTCTCACTTCATCAGAATCAATCCCGTGCCCTTTTCACTTAATATCATCATTACCAACCTCAGAAGCACAGCGTTAAACTCACTGGGGAACATTAATGGTAATCCGTCCTGGGACAGCTTCATTCGGCCTCATCTGTCTGTTTTATTCTCAACGCTAAATGTGTTAATGTACACAGACTATCATTTACATAGCAAGTGACTATGCAAGATGAATTATTTATTGTGTGACAACTACCTAATACCCAGCATACTATCAAATGCAAAGACATTTTTGTTTGACCTGTATGTAAATTTGCATTATGGAATTCATTACCTTTAGGTATAAGTCACATTGAAGTTAGGCACAGCTATCTCTCAGAGATGCTGCAGGTTACCCCCACGTTGATGTAATTGCTGCTCTCCTCATAGGGCTTGCTCTTGGAAAGGAAGGATGGCAGGGACACCGGATGGGCAGCGTGTGCAAAGCTTCCCCTTTGATGCAGAGAGTAAGGTGAGAGAGACAGACAGGCCCAAATTTAATTAAAATGTTATGAGAGCTAGAAACCAGCACATGAGACAAAGTAAAGGCTAGCAGGGTGTGTGCCTCCTGAAGTGTGTTTGCTGCCAGGGATCACCAAGGTAATAAAATTCAAGCTGCTTTCCCCAGGCAGTGGGTGACCCCATCCTCGGCAGAGAGCTCCGTGTTTACATTCGGAGAGAGCTGGGAGGCAGCCTTCCTGAATAAGAAATTGCCTCATTTCCAATTTATTCTTTAGTCTCTAGAATGTAATTTAATTCATCTTTGCAGTTTTCATGTGGCTTTTCAGACTCTTCGCCTCTGGATTATTTTTGCAACCTCTAATAATATGGTTCATCGGGGAGGTTGCTGCCTCAGAATGTAATAGTGCTAAGACTAGTTCCCTGACAGGGCAGATAGCAAGCTAATTACCCAACTTGTTGGGGAACCGGAGCTGTAGGGACTGGAAATTTCTGGTATTGAAATGAGTGATGCGGAGTCTTTAGAGGCCTGAAACTTTAGATATCCTCCCCATTAGAGCCTTAGTCAGTCACTTGGGGTTCTGCAAATTGGATGGCCTAAAGATTTGCTTGGCTTGTGAGATTTTTGTTACATCCTAATTCCAGCTGGACTGCAAATATTGCAAGAAAAATCCTTTCGTATTATTGGTATTTTGGTTCTTCTATTTCCCATCTCACCTGGAAACAGGCAGTGCAGAGGAGTGAGGAAATGAAAAGGACAATGGGAAAGGTAATAGAATCGCCCCGAACCCTCGAAGAGGTCTGCTTGCAGTGCCACATGAGGGTTCTGAGGGTAAGGCAGCCACAGACTTCACCTACATCAGTCTGTCAGTCCTGGTGCCCCTGCCGCTCTAAATGTAATTTTGGAATAACCCTTTCCTGAAGCAAAGCATTTCTGATACGAGATGTGTTGGATTATGCATCAGATCACAAAGTTTTATTTGCCTCCCTTGTTTAGTACTCATCCATCCAAACTTGATATATTTTTCCTCAACAAACAAAACATTTAAAGTGAAATATTCACATTATAGCTTAATACCTTAATGGAATCTGCCATGGGCCTAGGCAGTATGAATATCACGTATGGCGTTCTTACAAATGCTCTCCTGAGATCAACTGAATAAATATTGGAATGATAAGCAAGATCTTCATTTTATGTGTAAACCCTTTAAACACTGGGTCTCTCCGATCATGTCTACTGACCTCAATTTATTCATAGTCTTTCCTGTGATGGATGTTGTCTTCAAGTGTCTAAGATGAACTTCACCAAGGCAAAGGAGATGGACAGGGATGGTGCCCAGCTGTTCAGGCCTCCCACCACTGCCCCAAATCAATTTGCCCCAGGATGCTAGGGAACACAACATAATAACACGGAGCAATCCTTCCATTTCACTGCACACTAGGAGACCAAGGTTGTGCGAGGTTAAATATCTTACTTGAGGTCGCAGCGCTTGTTAGTGCTAATGCTGGGTGTATAAGCCAGGTGGTCAGACTCTCAGCTCCGTCCTCTTTTGCACCGCTTGGTTCTGACACCTAGGATTTGCAATAAGCCTTTGAACAAAAAAAATAAGCTGTGTCTGAGACTGAAGTTATTATCCAGGCTTTGCCACTCCCTGGACAGTGAAAGGCATTTAAACACCTGTCCTTGTTTAAAACTGAATTGGTGCATTATGTGTTTATAGCTCTGGTAATTGCACGCTTCGCAGGCCATTATATTTATAGAATAAAAGTGAGGTTCAATGCACACTCCTAGTTTTGATTATAAATGTTTACTTAAAAGATGGCTCTGATTCAGTGCTATGAAATCAAACCCAGGCCACCAGAGTGAGTGCGGCTGAGCTTTCACCCTCTGGGCCTGAAAGATGAAAGTCCTTGGATGGTGCAGTAGACAGAGTGTTTGTGTCCCTGAAAAATTCATTTAGGTTGGGGTCCTAACCCCCAGTGGAATGGTATTTGGGATGTTGCCTTTGGGAGGAAATTTAGTTGAGATGAGGTCATGAGCCCTGAGCCTGCATGACGGGATTAGTGCCCTAATGAGCACAGATAGCAGGGAGCCTGCTCTTGCTCTCTCTCTCTCTCTCTCTCTCTCTCTCTCTCTCTCTCTCTCTTTCTCTCTCTTTCTCTCTGTGTATCTGAAAAGGAGACGTACTAACACACAAGCAAGGAGCTCAAAGCTACCTAGAAGACACAAGCATAGGCTTCAAAGTCGAGACTGGCACATTGGAAACCTAATATTGGGCTGCTAAGATTCTGTAACTGTGAAACAGATTTGTTGCTTTAGTCATAAAGTTCACGTACATTTTACAGAAGACCAAACACAAACCAGTGACACATCTTCCACGTCTTCTTGTAAACGAAGTGCGGACAGGCTGTGAATGTCAGACGGTGATGAGAGCCTTTGTGTAGTAGGTGAAGACCCCATGTCAGGAACTAGCAAGCACCACTCAGGAAACATTGCATATCATGACCTATCTAATCATGATACCAGTCCTCCAAGAGAAATACTGTCTGGCATTATAGTGTAGCTTTTTGAGGAGACAGAAGTCCACGTCTTAGGTTTTCCCGGAGTCTCTAGCTGCTGGCATAGGATTTGGTACAAATCAGCCCTTGAGGTGGTGTTGTTGTATATAAGATAATAAGTTTTGCCCAAGGTCAGGTGTCTACTAGATTTTAAATTCAGACATAGCCTTACAACTTTAGGGGAAGGTCTTTTTCTCTTGTCTATATATTGCAACCCAATCTCTTCTTTATGCGTTCACTATAATTGCATTTAGGGCCTATTGCAATTATCTACTCTATTCTCCCCATTGTTTTTTTTTTTTTTTATTGAATCGTTTCAGCAAAGTTCCTTCATGCCATGTCAAGTAAGACTTGTAGGTCTCAAGGATTAGAATTTTGATGTCTCTCATGGCTATTGCTCAGTCAGGCACAGTGCACAAGGAGGTGGGGAGAGCATTCTGGGTTATCCATGAGCTCAAGTGGCTTCCCATTCCTTAAAGTGAAAGGAAGACAAGGGAACAGAATTAGCAGAAAATATGGCTACAGAAGAAGGGTGGAGAACAAAGCAGTATGGCTGGTTTTAAAGCCCAACGAGGCAGCCATGAGCCAAATTGTGTGGGCAGCCCATGAAGCTGACAGAGCCGAAGGAGCGCCTACTCGTACAGCCTTTCAGGCAGGAGCACAGCCCTGCAGATGCCTGCATTTCAGCTCGGAGAAACTTATGTTATACTTGCACAGAACTCGAAGGTAGTAAATTTTTGTGGTTTTTAAGTAACTCAGTTCATGTCGTTGGTTAGCAGGAAGTCAAATTACTGTATTTCAATATTAACTTCTGTTGAACCAATTTGCTTCTCACCTGCTACTGTGTGAATTTCTGTGCACATATGATTTCAGGTATGATTTTGAGAGAAACAGGAAGCCAAGAAGTCTTTTCAGGTACTGTCTCCACTTAATAGCTGCTGAGTACTGAGACTTGCCTTCCAAAGACGCATGTAGGTAAACTGAGTTGGGAGCCACGATTGTTTACATCTCCAACAACTGCCAGAGACTTATATTTGAAATCATCACCTAAATGTGCTCTTCTCAAACAAGGGTAAAGAGTAGGCTGATTTAGGTGGGTGTGGGATGCACACCTGTCGCTGCAGTGCTTGGGAGGCTGAGGCAGGAGGATTGCTGTGAGGTTGAGAGCAGGCTAGGCTACAAAGTTAGCTCATGGCCAGCCTGAAATGCACAGCAAGACCCTGTCTCAGAAAGAAAAAAGAAAACGAAAGAAAAGGAAAAGAAAAACAGAAGGTAGATTGAATGAAATTTGCTACCTTAGGGGATGAGGAGATAGCTCCATGGCACAAGTGTCTCACTGGCAAGTGCAAGGTAGAAGAGGAACAAGAAGAAGAAGAAGAAGAAGAAGAAGAAGAAGAAGAAGAAGAAGAGGAGGAGGAGGAGGAGGAGGAGGAGGAGGAGGAGGAGGAGGAAGAGGAGGAAGAAGAAGAAGAAGAAGAAGAAGAAGAAGAAGAAGGGGAGGAAGAAGAAGAAGAGGAAGAAAGAAAGAAAGAAGGAAAGAAAGAAAGAAAGAAAGAAAGAAAGAAAGAAAGAAAGAAAGAAAGAAAGAAAGAAAGAAAGAAAGAAAGAAATTTTCTGTCTCTATGGTAAGGTCCTACCAAAGGTAGGAGTTCTTGTTATATGTCGCTTACAGTTTTTGTTGTGCTGGTTTTCAGATTAAAAACCTTGGCAACACCTTTTCTTTGTTTTTACTAATAGTACTGAGGGATAAAATATTCAAAGGAAGGGCTAGGGAGGCAGCTCAGTAACCTAAGCGCTTGCTTGGCAAGTGCCAGGACCTGGATTCCATCCCCAATTCCACATGCAGCACTGACCCAGGAACTTCAGATTCACTCTGCTGACCCTGAAACTGGGTGTGGTGTTGCACATCTGTAGTCCCTGAGCTGTGGAGGCTGAGACAGGAGAATTACTATGAGTCCAGACTCTGTTGTGAGAACCTGTACCAAATTAAGAAATAAACAAATATCTTTCAAAGGGAGAAAAAGGCTAGATATGGAGGCAAGTGAGATTAAGTCTCTATTAATTCAAGTTAACTAGAACCACCTAACATTTTGCATGTATTCTTTAGAAATAAACTCAGGCATCTAGGTATTTCTTGGTTCCAATCTTCGGTCTCTACTCAGTATATAACTGTTGTCAGTCACATGCCATCGTACCTCCAAAAATAAGCTCTGGGCAATTAATTTAATTTCCAGGGAAGTGCCACTTACTTGCCTTAATAGTTATGAATGTGTCTGGTGTCTGCTACAGCACACGCGAGTTTGTCCAGTCGTTTTTAATTATGAGATTTTGCTTGGATCCTGGAATCCTTTGACAGAAGCTTTTCACACCCAGGCTCTGGGTCTTGTTTTCCTGAGCTCCGGACACTGACTCCAATTATTTTCTGTGCAAATTGCTCGACCCCTCCTCAGCTTTGATTCTCCCTTTCACAAACTGAGGATCTAATCACTTCTCTTATCTCACAAGGCTCCTAAGAGAAACATTAAAGAACTCTGAGTATGAAAAACACTATGGACCTGCGGAGGAGTGTAATGCACTCGTCATTTTCTTCCTATTTCTAGATAGTATCGTGACAACCTTCCCCAGGGAAGCTAGTTAAGACACGGTAATCCTTGGCTGGGACCACGGCTCTTTGCGCTTTGGAGGTGCCCTACAGCAGAAAGTAAGCATCAACCTGCTTCCTACTGCAGACTTTATCTTCTTCTTTTTTTTTTTTTTTTCTTTATGGCTCTTTGCACGTGAGATCTTAGCAGAATTGCTGAGCCTCTGTTAAACTTTTCCCTTCACTTATTCTACTTGAAAAGAACCTGGCTGCCTATGTTTGTACACATTACTACCCCAGAGCAGCGCTGTGAAAAGGCGCGCCTGTTCTTTGGCCTGCATAGAAAAGGCAACCGCGTTCAGACAATAACGGGCATTTCCAGGATTAAAGTAAACTGCTAATATAATTACAGCCCTGAAGGCACCGTAAAACAGAACATCATTTTCCCTCTTTATGCTCCAGATAGGAACAGCATCAGACCCCACGTGTCCGTCCTAATACAACTGTCCTCATGCCATGTGTTCAGGGCAAAAGGGCAGCAGTGTAGTTCATGGACCTGAACCTTTTCCTTCCTCTTTCTCTGTGGTACAGCATAGGTGATGCTGAATCTAAACTCATATTTACTCATTTTCCAGACCATAAATATCATTCCAAATTAGCTGGTTTGATTACCGAAAAGGAGCTGCTGTTCTTTTGTTTTTGTCCTCAATTATTTGTTCATTCCCCAAACCTTCTTCTCCCCTCTCTCTCTCCAATTTTAGAAGAGAAAAAACTTCAAGAGTGCTTCTTTTAAGTCACCTGCATGGATCATTCAATAAACTGGGAATTGACGGAGGCATAAATAAAGGTCTCGAATATCTAACAATGTATTCCAACTTAAATATGCTCTGCAAGATAGACCTGGGACCAGCATCTGGGTCTCCTGAGTTCCACTCTAGGGTCCTGTCCATTATATATACCCAGTGATAATAATTTCACCTCAGTCTCATATGTAATCTAAGCTACAGGTTTGGAGATGCAAAGATCCAGGTTCTCCGTCACCCTTTGCTTTTGGACAGGTCCAAATCAGAAGCCTTTCTTCCTTTTCCATTTGGCTATGTTGATGTCAGTGTCTGAAACAGGTCTAACTTGAGGCTTCTTGGCAAAATGTTAGTGGAAGTAGCTGCCTTTCCGTGGTCCCTTATACTTCTCATACTGGGACTACTTGGATGTAAAAGAAGTCATCTGAGTTGTCACCTTGAGAAAATGAACATAGAATGGAGGAGATTTGGATAAAGTGATTGAAATATGATTTTGAAGAAGCCTGAAGTGTCCTTTTAAAAAATGTGTTTGTACAAGGCCTACAGGGTCTCACTACTAGATTGGACTCATAGTGAACCACCTGTGTTCAGTCTCCCGTGAGCTGGGATTGCAGGTGCGCACCACCATGCCCAGTCTCAATCACCCTAAGGGTGACTGAGCGTGCCCTGAGGGTGGGGCTGTCATGCCAGGCTGGGATTGAACCCTGGCCACTGTACTTGGCCTAAGCAGGTGCTTCAGCCCTCTGAGCTACCTGAACAGCCCTGAAATATCTATGAGATGCTCATTTGGGAATTTCCAAGAGGTCTCTGGATATGTACATGATGAGGTTCAGGGAGGTGCTGAGGCTAGGTGTGGGCACTTCAGAATTCAGGCACAGAACATCATGGCGTGGTCATTCGCTGTGGCCATCATCCACTGAATGAGCAGTGACAGATAAGACTTCAGTCCTCTTGCATCCTAAAGCTAATAGTGGGAAAGACAAGGATTACTGCTGAAGACTAAACAGGGGCCGCCAAAGAGACTCTCCTGTCTCCTATCTCTCTTCCTCCACTTCACAGAGATGCAAGTGCTGCCACTGCTGATTTCCACAACTGAAACTCACCGTTCAAGGCTCAGAGGCACCAGCGACCCTTAGCCACTTTTCAGGCAGGAGGCACCAGGGCACTGCCAATGAGGGGGGCTGCTGCTTCTATGCTCATTTGTCTATGCTGGTACCAAACCCATCACTGCTTCAGCTCTTTGATACCATGCAGGCATGAGATAATTCTATCACTTAAGCTTTCACAGATCACTTTTTGGAACATGATGGAAAAGATATGGACGGCCATCTGGGAGCTGTGGTAGTCAGCAGCATATTGTGGTCCATAAGCTGAATACACGCATTTTGTGTATATTTCAATTGAATTTTTAAAATTTTGATTCTATTTTTTTTTTGTTGTTGTTGTTGTTGTTTGTACATGATTGCAGCACATAACTATTCCACTTGCTGTAGGGATCAGCACTTGTACGTAACACATTTCAGTCTCCCTTTCTCCCCGCTCCTTCTACCTTCCTTTTAATTTTTCAGCACCAGATTAATTTAACTCATAGGACCTTGCAAAGTTAATTATCATATTTACAGATTGAAAATCAGACTAATAGGCCAAAAATCACATGAAACATGGATTTTGTAATCATATAAACATATAGACAATCTTCCTAAATCAAGGTATGTGCTTTGATATATTATCCACACATATTACAATATCTTTCTTTCTCATTTTTCTTATTATCTGTCTTTCATCTTTCAACAGAGCTTCAATACAAGCAGAGATATTGCCCAAGGTGGAAGAATATGAAATGCTAAAGGACTAACAGCCTATTCTTAAAATCATGGAAAACTCTAAGCTATACTATAGAAATTTGATTTCACATTTTATCCTGGTCAAAGCCAGAAAGCTTACATAGGGAGATAATACAGCTTTTATACCTTTTCTAGTTAGTCCTACAAGTGTAAGGAAATCTTGCTTTACTTCTATATGATCTGTGGGAAGGGAGAGATTAATTTCATAGTTAAATACCTATCCTATTAAAAGTAATTTATTAACTAAAAACATATATAAAGCTGTACTTTGCACATAAATGCAGAGGCTACTTCTCTATTTTTTCACACAAGAATTATTATTTTAATAGTCTTCCAAGTCTACTCAGAATGGAAATTTTTAGTAATAAAACTCAGATTTTGCTTTGAGAACTTTCTGAAATACACTAAGAAATGATCAATCTTTCTGTGATGAGACTAGTACTCTGAGTTCCTGAATACATATAGGGTCCTCATGCAGGGCTCCAAATAGCCTCAAAGTCCGGAGTAGTAAAAGCTCACCCGAGTGAAGGGGGGATAGTGTGATTGTTGGTGTGGTGTGGCTGTACTGTGCATCCCTAGTAGTTCTCACTTGAAGAAGAGCTCTAATTGATCTTCTGTTGGATTCTCACTTTAGAGTACGGATTATTAATCCACAAGAAGTCTATAGTTTTCTTCCTTTTTTGCCAAAAGGAGTTTGACACAGCTGATCTCCTTCTACGGCGAATGCACTTTATTCAGTGTCTCTGGAGGCCAACTTCTCTAAGCGAAACCAGTCGCTTTGAGTTCCCTGGTGACTTTGAAGACAGAAGGGTGAAACTTTCACTCTGACAAGCAGCTTTCCTAACCTTAGGAAGAACTGAACATGGATTTCTCAGGCTATTTCATGGATCAGAGTATTAAGTATCTCTGGGGCCACGGCAGTTTTTGATATTTGTTTACTCACTCCGTTTCCAATATGGCATTGGCTTATATTATGATAATTGCAAGATAGAGTGGCAAATGAGTTGAAAGAAACTGCCAATAAAACCTGTCCTGCTTTCACGTTCATGTATAGATTGCCCGGATGCACACTTGTCTTCATTTCTCCTTTCATGCTCCTTTTAATGAACAGGAGACCCGAGGCCCACGTGGTAACTGTAGACAGACTTACATCCTTCTCCTGACCTTATATTCTACATCCCACAAGTGGGCATACAGCCTGGATATCTCTTAAATGATATTCCCCTGCTTCTGGTGAAAAGTATCTTATTTCAGACTTACATTGTTTCCTATTTAATGATTTTAATAACCTTGGTTTGGTTCTCTCTATGTACAGCCTTTCCCTGTGAAGTTCATGATAAAGGATTCCATCACTGATCTCGTTGCACAAAAATCTAAAATAAATAAATAAATAAACAAAACAGGACTATATCTTTTTCCTCTAAAGCTTTCTATGTTTGCCCCCAAAATAAATAACTCGACTCTCATTCTGGGCTTTAAATCACTCTTTCCACACACTAAAGGCCAAAGAATGCAGCTGAGGGCCTGGATTCTAGTATCCTGAATGAGTTCAGCTGAAAACCTAGTGCTCCTGCCAATGGTTCCTACAAGTCCAGCTGGAGGCCTAGATGTCACGACAGTGCCTCATGCAGGCCTGTTTCATGGATCTGCACTGGGGAGTCACACGATCTGTCAGACCTGCTTGTGTCCACGATGTTATCTTGTTGCACACAATACTACCTGTGTTATCCTTTATTATAATGAACTCCCCATAGTTCTGGAAATCTGCTTATTGGGCAAGAAGAAAACTTCAAGGGGTTGCTCAAACTGCTTATTAGTTTTTCATCATCAACTGGTAGAACTGTATGTGATAAAACACAGTATTAATATTGCTATATTCTACGTGAATGCTTAGATAAATGTAAACTTTTCCTTGTGTACAGAAGGACTATACTTCGCTCTGCAATTGTGCTTTCAATGTAATTGCCACAGGTACACTAGAAGTATGGTCAGTCTGAATGACATATCTCGGATTTGACAAAATTTGGCATGAAAAAGGATGCAAACTCTCATCAGTAACTTTTAAAACACTGACATTACATGTCCAAATGATAATGCTATAAAATACAGTATTGAACTTTATTTTATCTGGGACTTTTTTTGAATGTAGCTATTAATTTTTTTTAAAAAATGTAGCTCATATCTATATTACTTTTCACGAACTCTAGAAGCCACCTCAGTGATTGCCTGGGGCTTTTCAGGGACAACTAGACGCAAACCATAACACCAATGTAATGAGCAAAGGTGAAGAATTGGTGCCTACTAAGCCTTACACCCTAGTGTTGCACTGCACAACTCAGCCCAGTGTCACCACTCCTGTGGCTCAGGCACAAGAGGACTAGCCAGAAAATACAGAATTTTGCTTGGTAGAATTCTAAGTTTGAAGGGTCTGCGGTATAGCTCAGCAAACAAAGCACTTGCTTAGGGAAGTGAAGGGGCCAGGGTTCGGTTCCTGGCTCCACCTGCCACGCTGGCCCCTCTCTCCAGCATGCTGAGCCAGCAATGGAGCCGGGCATGGTGGCGCACCTCTGTAATCCCAGCACTTGGGAGGTAGAAGCAGGAGGATCACTATGAGTCAGTAGTGAGACCCTGGGGCAAAAAAAAAAAGCAAAACAAACAAACAAAAAAACCCTAAGTTTCAGAGCTACAAACATTACAGCACTCATTTATGAACAAACTGCAGTCTTGATATAAGAATAAAAATTACTGAAGAACCCTTACTAAAGGTTAGACCAAGCCTGCTCAGACAAGATAAAGGAGTAGGGCTGGAGCAGCCTTCTCCAAGAGCTAGACTGTCTCATGGCCCCTAATTTTCCCATGCTGAGGTTACATTTGCAGCCCCCAAATATAAACCAAATCCATATGTCTTACACAACTGCTTCTCCTAGGAGATTCCAGGAAGAACACAGGAGAAATATAATTCTATTTCTACACTCTCTTTCTGAGAAACTCCTTCAAACTTGGTGAACCTAATTGGAACTGTCATATGTCTGGATACAGAAATAGAGGTGAAGTTCATGGTAGTCATTACATCAGTCATAAGCAATCAAAACTCTCCTTGCTATGTTCCTTTCAGAGAAAATGGTGAGAAAATGAAGATAGGATGGAGAACAATGTTGAAATACACAGTGGGAAGAGGAAGCAGGAAAGGGACGAAGGACAAACAAATATCCTGATGGCATTAAGCCCCTGAGTCCAGGGACTCTAGATTCCAGCCCCCCTTTTCCTCCTTATAGAAGACAACATGTATGGCTGACATCACAATATGGCTGTATCTCTGGCAGTCCCATTCTCACTCTTTCCAATTTCCTGGCTCCCTTTGGACCATTCTCACTGTCTGACTTGCCTCTCTGTGCTGGGCCTGCCCTACTGGTTATGATTTTTTCTCACTTTGCAGAGCTCTGGGTACTTGCATAGAGAGAGACGCTCACCCAATTTAAAGTATTCATTCTATACCTAAGCACCAGATTACCAGTTCAAGTAAACTGCACTCAGCAGGCACTGGTGGAACTTGTTTAATTATTGGTTACTTTGTACAGTGTCTGATTTCATGGACTGGATCATGAGTTCCGAAAGGAATGGCTCCTGGTCCAGGGTAAGCGCTGAGTAGATATTTCCTGAATGAAAGAATAACATTTGCAATAATAAGCGTACTTGTTTTCACCTAGCGTGTGTCAGATACGGTTCTAGACTTTTTGGTTAACAAATGAAATCTTTGCAGTGGCCTCACGTGAAATTCATGCATGTGGCTGGATGGAACTATAAAAGCTGCGACTCACATCAATACTTGGAGCAAAATAATGACTGCAAATTGCCATGAAATAATAGAAAGAAAGGTCAATTAATAAACTGATGGAAAGAAAGCGCGCAAAACAGTATCACAGATGCCTCTAGGAAGATAATTTCAAAAGGGGAGAAGAACTCTATTAAAAAAATATATATAAAAGGGAGAAAAGAGGAAACTATAGCACCTATCAGTTTTCTAGTGCTGCCGTAACAAAATGCCACAAGCTGGTTGGCCTACATAATAGAAACTCACCATCGCACAGTTCTGGAGGTTTAAACCCAACTTTGAATATTTCCTCCCACTTCTCTCCTCGGTCTGTAAACAGTTCTCTTCTTGCTATGTCCTTACATGCTGGAGCCCTTGTGTGCCGTTCTCTTCTCTCAGAGAGACTCCCTTCATGTTTGATTAAGATTCAAATAATCCACTCCATTTTTTCCTCAGCTGCCGCTCTAGACTCCCCACATTAGCCAATTTTCCTGTGACTATAACTCACAGGAAACCTAAAAGGGCAATGATACCCTTCAGCTCTCAATCTCAGGAGACTCAGTACAGGGTCAGCAGCCTCCACATGGCCGAGGAAGGTAGGAGAGCAGAGATGCCCAGCACATAGCAGGCTGGAAACAGAGCAGGGAGAGACGGCACCCAGAAATGGGCCAGAGACCACAGAAAGTACCCAACTCACTGTGCAGATAGACCCCGACGTGGGTTCCATCAGCCCCACAGCAGACCCCAGGGCAGGTTATATAGGACCCTCCACTCACCTGCCACGGACTCTGTGGTAAAATCTGGTCCATCTTTATTTTTAGGGTACCGGGACCTTAACTTATGTATTTGTTCAAGGGGTGCTCACAGTTCATCCTACAGTAGAGAGGAAATCGGAAATGTACTCAGATGGGTAAAGATAAACAAATGGATTCAAGGAGAGAAAATTTAAGGTTAAAGGGAGACTTCTACCCCAGCCTCTGAAGATTCACCAGACTAGATTGAGAAGGGCAGATGAAGTGGAGAAAAGATAGATGCATGTGATGCGCATCTGGCGGCCCTCACGCTGTGTAATTATCTGCTGCTCCAGCAGGACTCATCCGCTCTGCCCTCTTTTGCCAGAGAAGCATAGGGATGTGTACACATTTTCAGGCGATAGCATATGATTTTCTGGGGAACACAGTGAGCTTGGAGAATAAACAATGCCCTGGGACAAAGACCGGGCCTCAGGAAACGAGCTGAGAACATTTCTCTCTGGGGTCCACGGGAAGGACGGTGGCATGACAGACCTGAGTCTTTCCTACTGTGATGTGAATTTATTCTTCCCTAGACGCTGACATGGCAGGAAAAAACTGAGCGCGATCTGTTACTTCTTTGGCAGGTGGGACACGTGTGCAAGAAAACTTTTCAGAAAGCATCTGTGAGGGCTGAAAGAGGGGGAACAAAGGCAGGTCCCAGGCACCTGACTCTGAGGTGAAGCCGAAGGTTCTCAGTGGAACAGGAATCCACCTTGGTGCGTTTTAAGTCCATCCCAAGAAAGAAACTGGCAAAAACAAAGAACTGGAAAAAACAAAGTGTCAAGGTAGTTATCACCTATCCTCTATTGCAGAGAAAACGAAGCTAAGAAAGCAAGCCAGCCAAGAAATATGTGCAAGGGAGTCAATGTACTCATGGCGTACTGGGCAGAAGGGCGAATGTTTCGACAAAAGAAAAGATAAAATGGAACACATAAAAAAATGAACAGAAGGCAAAATACAGCTTAAGCATAGAGATATGAAAAGGTACACAGAGAAGAGAAATTGAAAGTGAAAGAAGAACCTTCACCCTTGCTTTGTTTTGGGAAATGACCTCGCCTTTTGGAACACTGAATAGCAAAGGGCATGATTTCTAGGACTAAAGACTTCTCTGATTTGAAATTTTATAAGAAGGCAGTGCTGATATTGAAAATATCATGCAGATAGAGTTAGTAATACTTTCCTAGATGACAGTACTGATCTGTGTCATAAGAGAAAGTGTATCAGTGGCATTTTATAAAGCTTTGGGAGGCTTTAAAAAGCAAAGAAATTGAGATTGAGGTAGCTGGAATCCGACAGCAGGTTTAACAAGAGATACTGTGCTACTACAACTCTCACCAAGGGAGTTCAATTTCAACAGTGCTAATCTTTCCATAGAGGCGTAAGTTTAAATTTTGTGCCTCTAAGGAAAGATTTTGAGAGTAATTCCCATGGAAGTTGCTTCCCAGAAATCAGTGCATCTCCGTGCCGTCCAGGTAGCACGCGTGCCTCTCCCGGGAGAACTGCCTACCTCCCTGCACTCAGGGAAGCCTCCTCCGGCTGACATTTCCGATGCTGAATTCTTCTTCCAGTGTTTTCAGAAGGAAGTTTCTATTCTTTTGCACATCTTCAGCAACAGCATTTTAATGTATGTGGTCCATTTGAATGTAATGTGGTCCACTTTATTTATGATATTGATATACGGGAAAGATAATCCCAACCTGGAAAGTATCGGGGAAGAGTTTGTGTTCTTCAGAATCGAAGAATGAATTTTAGGAACAATGGAAGTTAAGAGCAGAGCATAATTATCGCGTGAAAGAAAGCTTTTGTCCAGGAGAGGGACAGAAGAGGACCTGAGTGGGTTGCCGAGGAACCTGACTTAAAAAAAAAATAAAATAAAGTAATATTAGAGTACATTTAATACAACTATTCCAAATTATAGAGTGAGACATAACCTCAGACTTTAAAGCTATCAGTTATCACTGGTCATTTTACAATAATTGGTTTAGTTTAGAAGTTTAAGGCAAGCATACCGATCAATACATTTTTCTTCAGAAATCTTATTCAGATGACATAAATTCTGACCTTCCTACCGGTTTTTATAGAGCAAATCCAGGAGCTAAGGGGGGTCCAAAGTGGGAAAGATGGAACTCACTAGGTGGGCATGGGGTGGGACAAAGCTATGATCAACCAGTAAGATTACAAGCACAGTTGCTTAGGTAAAGTTGATCAAATCAGGATCAAATGGGGAAAGGAGTCACATAGTAAGTGGGTATGAGTACAGAACAGGGGGTTTTCCTGTAGGAGGTTGGATGAGCGGCTCTTCCTGGCTTTTGTTAAGGTGACTGGTTCTTGTTTGAAATACCAAATCCCAGAGTCCCTTGCTAAGGAGGTATGGGGGTATACTTGCTCAATCTTTTGTCCTGAGGGCAGGCCCACAGCTGCAGTGTCTGACTCTTCCAAGGTATCTTGCAAGGTATCTCGTCTTCCATATGCTTCAAGGGCCTAACCCTGTCTGACTTCCTATAATATTTTAATTCACCTGCCTAGAGGAGTATTGCAAATGAATCTAATTTTTCCAAATGTGACTTAGTCTTTTCTTTAGCCTCTTTATTTATGTTCCCCTTTATTTTCTATGTTGAACAGTGTCCATACAAACATCATTCTTTTATTTTTCCACATAGTTATACATATCTTGTTTCTGTGACTATGAAAATAAAATGACGTGATAAGTACACAATTTTTTTTAAATTTTATTTATTTATTTATTGTTTCAGAACCTTTGTTTGTTTATTCACTCATTTTTATGGCCGGCTCAGCCCACCCCGAGGGCAGGGCTGGCGCAGCATGTGGTGCCGGGGATTGAACCCAGGTCCCTGAAGCCTCCCAAGCTTTCCCAAACAGGCGCTTTAGGCCACTGAGCCATCCCACCAGGCCCCAGTACACAATTTTTGAATGAAAGAATAACAATTAAGTCTAAGTTTTTAACTTGAAAATAAGTCTTGGTCTGTCTTAGTTATAATTTCTGCTGAAATTTAGCATGTGATGTATTTCTCATGCTTAAGCAGTGCTACTTTGATTAAGGATCTCTGAATCATTGGAAACATTGAGAATTCTAGTTGATAGATTTTCCACGGTATTGCAGCAGAGAAACAGGCAGAAGGAAAAAGGGAAAGGGGCTTTATTTTTGTGGAGGACACAGAGAATTCAAGGAAGATAAGGAATTCTCTGAACTGGAACAAAGGAAGGCTGAGGCTTTTACGGCCTTCAGCAGGGGTGGGGTTTGAGGAGGATGTTTAGATTTACCTGAGGAGCTGATTGGGGCCTTCCCTGAGGTGGTGGGACAGGTGGAAGGAAACTGCACCCTGGGCTGAGTTGGAGAAGAAGGAGGGAGGTGGTCTTTGGGAAGATAAGCTGTTGTTTTAAGGGTTTCAGCCCTATTAGATAACCACCATAATGATTCAGCAATTCATACTAGGGCCAGAACCTATCACTAGTAAAATTGGAGCTTGTACACCTGCATTCCATACCTACTGAGCCCAAGTGTCAGGGATTGGTCCAAAGAAGCTACATAAAATAAACTGCCTGCTGTTATTAATATTTATTAAATTTTGAGAACCAGTGAATACTTTAAATATAAGAAAGATAATTAAGTACAAAATAAAACTGCATATTGTTCCATTGCTTTATAAAAGTTTGCACATTAAAAAGACGATGTCAATTTCGTGTGCTTGAAGTACATTTCGAGCAAAAGCAAATCAAATGTTCTTGGTTTGATTGTGTCCTTAACAGAAATAGAGGGTGGTATTAGCAATAGTATTTTGAACCCAGAAGACCATATATCTTCTCTATCAAAAAAATCTAGTTCCATTTCGTATGGCCCCTCAAATTCATATAAATGTTTCCCTTTGTCTTCACAGTTTGACAATGTAGGGGGACTGTCATTAAAAACATAATTTCTCAACCCAGAAATCTCCTCACGAGAAAAGAGAAAAGAAGCAAAACAACCTTTTTCTCAAGCTCGCATTAAGTCACAATACTCAGCAGCGAACTCAGAGACTAATCAGAAAGTCTTGCAACTTGATGTGGCCAGGAAGCTAGAATCTATCACCTCTGTGCTTGTGGTATAACTGGGAAGTTGTCCTCAAGTCAGAATTGATGGCACTATTTATCACACGGTGCTCAACCTTGAATCAGCTAACATCAGAGTGACCACTATCTTAGCTAAGTTGTTTCATCCAGAGGAACAGCACACTTCCTATAAATTGCTAACAGAAGACAGGTCAGGTGCTGGAAGCCAGGCATACACTGAAGCTAGGCTCCCCTCTCCACTGTAGGTACCAGAGCTGGATCTACCCCTTGATGTTTACATTTCAAAGAGACAGTTCCTCGGCCCTGAAAGAAGGTTTGCAGAGTCCCAACGCTAACTCAAAGACATAGTCTTCAAAATGATTTTTATGTATTTCAAAGCGGAAAGAAATGATTTTAACCTTTCTAAAGTAAATGTTCAATGAAAAAAGGGAGAGAGGAGGAATCTTTTTCCCCAGTTTTCAACACAGACAACTAAACTTATTTTTAATTTCTACTTGCTTACAATGGACACTCTTAAGTCTGAATTCTTAAAAAAATAGTGAACTCACAATCACCCTCTTCCAGAGTTTCTGGCTGACTTTGTGGATGTGTAGATAAGTTTAATATATTCAATACTGTACCTCCCTCTTACTTTCTTGTGACAAAGGGGCCCCATTTACAGGACTGCCAGGTGGGTGTCATCAATTTGCAGTAACAAACCTGGCACTCCAGGGAACAATTAAGTTGGTAAGCTCCTGCCATAATTCTATCTCAGCATCAGCTGAGGCAAACCACCCTGTCAGTTAAGACTAATGCTCTTCTGTTCTCGACTTTTAGTCACTGATTTTGTCCTCCAAACTGGACTAAGAAACTTTCACTTTAAGACTGTGTACTAAACCCAGAGATAGCTAGGAGAGTCTTTTCCGAAAGGACTCTTACAGACTTGCGTTTTTTTTGAAAGACTCTTCGGGACAGAGCCAGCACCATCTGGACCTGAGTTCCTGTATATGTTTGGATTGTTTGCCCTGTGGGGAGAATGAGTCGTGCCAGCGATTCCTAGTGCATTCCTTGGACTTCTGCATCAAGCGACATCACGTCACTTTCTCATTCTGCTCCAATTTCTATCTCCTTGAAAAGTGGGTGGTGGTGTGAACAGGCCGGGGGCCAGCAGGGCGCTCTGCTGACTTAGCAAGTGGCAGAGGGATGAAGACTGGTCCTGCCGACTCAACAATGTTTACTCTTAAACGTTTGTTTCCCAAGGAGCTGGAGAGATAGCTCTTGGGCTCCAGTCAAAGAAAAGAATAACACAGCTGCCCTCAGCAAGGGGGAATTCCAGCATAATGGATGGTCAAGGGAAACACTTGAAACCAATATAAATATAATAGCCACCCACTGAGGGGCAATTTACGCATGCTAGGCCAGCCTGGTGCTGGTGGCCAGGAATGGGTATCTGTTTATCTCCATCTTTAACAAGTAATGGTTTTTGGATAAGCCAACCAGCTTCGGCTTCAGTTTGTGTCAGACCCTGAGAATAGCCCAATGGCTGTCTCTCTCTCTCTCTCTCTCTCTCTCTCTCTCTCTCTCTCTCTCTCTCTCTCTCTCTCTCTCTCTGCCAGTACCTTTCCTCCTGTACTTCCAAGCGGGAGGAGGGCAAGAGGGGGGCTTAGGGTCTAGAAAACCAATGGAGATGTGTCATCTACATGTACCTACTGTCTCCTGACAAAGTGCACATTCTATTCTGCAAACGGGCACTAATCAAAAGTGAAGGATGATAAAATAAAGGCGCTAAGTCAAGAACTGTGGTTGGGACTCGACTCAGAGACAGGCTATGTCATTGAAAGCAATTGGTTGTGTGACGCTGGGCAAGTTTCTTAACCTGTTAACCTCTCTGAGCCTTACTGTCTTATCTGTAAAATGGGAAGCGCAATAATAACATCCTTTTATCATATTAAGGAAACTGTGAATATTGAAAGACCTGCCACGTGGAAGCACTGATAAAAGATTGATAAAGCACTGATAAAAGCTTGATAAAAGATTAATGACCCTGGGCAGCAGAGACAGACATCTATGGCCTGCTTCCTTTAGCCCTTCTTATATTTTACAGTCTTTTGTTTCTAATTCACAGCCAGGTTTTAAAGCATAAGGAAACTCTTTGAAAATTCTATTTGACAATTCTATTTTCTGGCTTTACATTTTCAGAAATAAAACTTATGCTTTGCCTTTAATTTTATTTATTTATTTATTTATTTATTTGTTTGTTTGTTTATTTATTTATTTGTTTATTTATTTATTTATTTGTCTTTTTGAGACAAGGTCTTGCTATGCAGTTGAGGCTGGCCTTGAGCTCACTTTTGTAGCCCAGGCTGGTCTTGAACTCGCACTGATCCTCCTACCTCAGCCTCCCGAGTGCTACCTTTAATTTTAAAGCAGGAAATGTGGCTTCACAAAAGCTCCTCTTCTTCCATGATAGACTGCAGCAGCTTTCCAGCAAGGAAGAGTAAAGTTTCTCCTTGTCTTACATTTTACAGGCTGTCTAAATGTCATGTTGTTATGATCAGGAGTGAGTGTCTTAAGTTTTTTAAAGTTAAAAAATGCTATTATAATTTGGTAGGTGGATATACATGAAGTATGAGACATACAAGAAATGGATCTCATTATATGAAGGATTATTTTACCAGGCTGGACATGAGGACAGTAGTTTGGGAGGCTGAGGCAGCAGGGTTGAGAGGCTGAGTCTGCCCTGGGCAACTTAGTGAAAATTTGTTTCAAGATAGAAATTAAAGTGTTTGATGTGAAAACTCCCACCAGGTGTGGTGCTGCATACCTGTAATCCTACCACTGGGGAGGCTGAGGTAGGAGGATCCTTGTGAGTTTGAGACCAGCCTGTGTTACAAAGTGAGCCACAAGGCCAGCCTCAACTGCATAGGGAGCCCCTGTCTCAGAAAGACAAAAACAAAACAAAATAAAACCTCTCGTTCTACCCCTTATAACAAAAAAACTAACAAACAAAAAAGAAGGAAAGAAAGAAAAGAAATGCTCTAGGGAATCTAGCCAGTCTAAAAGATCACAAGAGAAATAAGTACATTTATCACTCCTATCAATATTGTAGGATAAAGAAACAGTGAACTAGAAGGCAAAGGCTGAACCCTTGATTGTCTTTCAGATGTGGTAACGCACGTGTGTGATTCACATCCTGCTTCCCAGGACAGAACAACCACAGAAAGGCAATACCAATACAAGTGTGCGGAATATGTGCTTTAAAAGATGTCAGAGTGTCCTACACTGAAATAATTCACCTTTTATGTTCTATATCTAATATTCATAATAAAAGTGATTCATCAGCATATTAATAACATGAAATTCCTGGAAAAAAATATATGTTTTTTCCGGAACCAAGGATTAAACTCAGGCCCTTATACTGGCCAGGCAAACACTTATTCTGCTGAGCTATCTAACACATATATTTTTATTGCCTCTTAGTACAATTTTTATTTTTAATCTTTTTGGCTGGCTCAGGCTGCCTTAAGGGTGAGTGTGGGGAGCAAACTGCCTTCCCCTGTGCTTGACCAGGATTGCCCACATGGCCGCTTAAACCACTGAGCTAACTCAAAAGGCCCCCACAAGTTTTATTTTAGTAAATAAAGTGATGGTGGTTTGGGCGTAGGCCATCCTCCTGGCTTAAATGTTCTTAGCATCTTAGTAGCTAGAATATAAATAAAGCTACTTTATCTGTGTTAATCATATATCTTTGTAGAAAGTGATGAGTATCTCAGAGTCTTTAGCATCTTTTTTTTTTTTTTAAAGAACAACCAGTTAATTAAATAAATAAAAAAAAATCATCCTTGTCACTTTTCCTATATTCTTACATGGAAGTGTTATGCAACAAAGAAGGAAATACTATGTTAAATTCTAATTTTACTAAATTAAATTAGTTTTTATTGAATGGAAATTTGTGCATAAACATCATCCTTCAGTTGGCGGAGGTGGTAACTATTTATTTTTAAAGCTCAGTGCCCTGATATGTATGTGGTTAGCCTTTCTGATATTTCTAGAGATCAGAAAAGAAACCCTAAAACCTTGCAGACGCTCTGAGACAACATACACATCAAGGAAATATTTTTAGACATGCGCATAAGTGGTCCTTATAGGAATTTCAGCACTTTATGAAACTGTTCCTTTGCAAAATCCTGCTGAGCAATCTGAAGCAACAGATAACTGGATCTCAAGCACCCAGGGAAATCTTCAGTTATACACCATAGCACTCATATTTCAGGAAGGCATCCCAGACCAAGTTTTCCTTTCAGGACCGAAGAAGTGAGGTAGATTCCCTTCGGCAAGTGGATGAATGTTGGGTGTAGAAGGTTCCATACGCTAAAATTACAACTCTTTGTCCTTAAAGGATGATAAGCTTTTGAAGATACTTTTATACTGCCTATGTATATGCAATCTGAAGACAAAATAAAGATTTTCTGTTGTGTTTAATTCAGGTATGTTATGTTAATATGCTTAGAGGACATTACTGAACAGGAAAATCTTATGAAGTGGCACAGTTTTGAAGATTATAAAATTTCTAATAATTTTTTAGTATTTCAAGGCCTCAACTGACTAAAATGAAGGCTCGGTTACAAAAATAAATTTCTAAATATGTAGCAATAGCACTGTGCTAGCAATGTAACTATTACTACTAGTAGTAGCAGTAACAAGGATGACATGGACAATTTGTTACCTGCACATTAATCTAGAGCCCTGTACCTACTAGTCAAGCATTCTGTCACCACATTATTAATTATAATAATTCTATCACAAAAAGTTTACAAAGGGTAAGGGAATTCACTTGTTTTCTCTGGCTCATACAGATATATTTCAGTGTAATTGTTTTAACTTGGTTTTCTCTTTATTCACTAAATTCAGTACACTCTTATCCACTAAAAGGGATGTTTGTTTACAGTCCTAACTGCTGCTTCTAGCTCTGGGTCACTCCATTACGAGAATCTAAGTTTGGGCGTCATTCTTGCAACATTTTACCCAGAAATCAACTGTAGATAAGTTCAATGTTTATTTTAAAGACAGAACAACCTAGGCTGCCAAAATAAAAAGAAAGAAGATGGTCCAGATAAAATAGACTCCGCCATTTGCCACATTCTTGATAGCTGGCATATGAGTGACAGCATCACTTGGCAATGACATGATTTCCCCAATGTGTTGATAAGAGCTGAAAGGGATAATTTAACAAAAGACTCTGTGGATTTTGAACACCCACATAATAGAACCATTCAGGAAATTCTATTACTGAGCTTTTGCTGAAAGGAAATTCACAGAATGGGAGCATGAATAATCAACTATTAGGATGCCCTGAATCATTTTATCCTTATTTTTCACTTTGCATATTTAAAATCTACTTTTTAATCTGAAAAATAATTTTAATTCCCCCCAAAATAACAACAAGGAGGTGCAAATGAGTGGACATCTTCCATCAAAAGCAAGAAGAATAATCCTATGTCAACAGGTTCACGGAACAAGTAAATTGTTTCAGCTTACCACTGTAGATGACACTAGTTCCTACCAGGAAACGCAAGCAGATAATTTACATTTTCTTTTCTCTTGTCTGATCGAAAGCAAATAAATACCACACCATCATCTGTAGCAATTTTTTTTCAAGTGACTAAGCTTTAGAAAAAAAAAATTATCTTGTTGTGCTCTGCACAAGAAATGCTGAATAACATAAGAGAAAGTGTCTACCGGATGGTTCTGGTATTGATTCATTTTACTGGCTGAGAACAATAACATGAAATTGTACTAGGTGCAAGCTTCCTGCAGGGGATAAGAGGAAATGACCAAGGCATTCCTCATTCTGATGACTGAACCAGATAGTGAGGACAGAGTCTGAAGAGTAGGAGAAGGATACTAAACATGTCCTTTATGCTACCTCCCAAACGGTATGTCTCACGAGAGGCTTCAGTCTGTACTTGGTGGCAGCTAGTTCAGAAATGAATTCTCAAATCTTCCTCTGGTGTGACTAGTCTGCATTGTTTACTGAAGTGCACTCTTTATAGTAAAGAAGGGAGAATGGTTAACCAAATTAGAGCTTAAGAAAGAAACATATTCTTGCTCAGAAAGATGATCAACTGATGGATGTTCACTCTTGGGGACAGTGTTAGTGAAAAGTGATGCCCATCTTTTTCCCAAAGAGGAGAGTTCTGTCTTATGTAGTCTTCTGCAGAGTGTTTGGCCAAACCTCTGTGTTCAGTGCTGCACTGTAGAGGCAAGATGAGTTCAAGAAGATGCATGATTATGGAAAGTGTTATCAAAGACTGTCTAGCCATGGCACCGGGGAAGTGTGTGGCAAGTGTCATCAAATTTCCTTGCCCATGGGAATGGGGAAGTTTCTGCACGTTCTTTGTAAGATGTCTATATTGAACTATGTGATATAAAAAGTGGAGCATATGAAAGCAGTTATAGATCTTATGTAATAACCAAGGGCATTGTAGTGTTCTGGAGTTCAAATTGGTCTCGCTTTTCCTTCAGTTCTTTAGTGGGCGATATTGTCATCTCTCTAAACTGCAGCCTCCTTGCATAGAATATGCATATAAAATTACTTTGAGCTTGAAATGAAGAAACGTGCTTAGAGGGGGCCCATGTTGAATGCTTCCTGCCTCCCACATCACACTTCATAATACGGGGACTTTTCAAAATGTTGGGTACTGCTGGGGAAACAGCTCCATGGCACATGTGCCTGCCTGGTAAGTGCAAGGTCATGAGCTCGAACCTCAGTCCTGCAAAAAAAAAAAAAAAAAAAAAAAAAAGGATAACAAAGTGTTGGGTACCTAGCGGGTAACTTTGCTTCTGACTTTGAGGAGAGCAAGGCTCAGAAAATAAACCTTACCAGCATAACTTGTGTGCAACTTGCATTCACCATCCTCATTTCCCTTCCCTGCCTCACTATTCCCAAGCATTATTTGGGTCTTATTAAGACTGACACAGCATAGAGGTTATTTCTTGTCCTACGGGATGTACTGATACTAAAGAAAAGCCATCATTTTTCCAAGTGTGAGTCCTACGTCACACATTTCAGAATCTCTGAGGATAGCTGTCAAATAATTTGTCTCTCAGTCACCATGTACCAGTTTATAATTTCTGGGTGCTAAGAATCTCCGTTTTAAAGAGGTACCATAAGAATTTCACGTATGATGGCTTTTGAGAATATCTGTAATTGACTATATAATATTTTAATCACAACTCCAGCTAGTATTGCTCTATAAGGAAATTTCTTTAATAATATTAATTGTTTTCCTGAAAATTTAAAACTGCATCCTATAATATGTAGTGGGCAGCATTACCAAGAGGCATGAAGATTATACTCTTTAATGGCATGTTAAATCAATGCTAAATATAATATGTAATAAGATCTTATGTTCAAGTATTGCATGCCAACATATCTCCATTGCATATTCTCTCTTCATATGGTGTGGGCACTTCCCCGTCAAGATTTTTGATTGGTGCGCTTTCATATGAAATTGAAGTGCGCCTATTCCTACAGCAGTAACGATTCTGTATGATTTCTGAGGGGAAGTCCAAAATTCCATTGAGGCCTTCACATCTCTCCTCAGGGATTCTTGCCCTTAGAACTCACCCACAGTGCTGCAAGGAAGCCTTGCATGGACTTTGAGCAAGGCCATAAGCAAGTGCTTTTCCTAAGGACTCAAATGCCAAGCCGTCCTTCTGATACCAGGTGAAGCAGAGCTTTCTAAGCAAAACATATTGGCTTTGAGAATTTGTCATTTTTGTCGTCATGTTCAGCTATGACCAAGATCTGGGGTCGGTTGTTAAACAATAGGTAACAAATTACTGGTTGGGGTTTGTTTCACTTCCTACTGGTGATCCTGCTTCCTCTTGTGAATGCCTGGCGTATTCTGATCCATATCCCATTTATTCAGTGAATATATAAAGTGTGCCACGAGATTCCGGATTTCACCACCAAGTATGTTTTTTTTTTTTGTCTTTTTGAGAAAGGGTCTCACTGCGCAGTTCAGGCTGGCCTTGAGCTCACTTTTGTAGCCCAGGTGGGTCTCAAACTCACACCGATCCTCCTGCCTCAGCCTCCCAAGTGCTGGGATTACAGGCGTGCGCCACCACACCTAGCAGTATGTCTTCATATGACTCTTCTGCTCCTCCTTTGCATCATGCAGTTGGGTAAATGCCTGCTTGTAGGCCTCCTCCGTAGAAAATCAAGCAAACTGACTACATACGTAAGAAGGAAAACTTAAACTGGATAAAATAAAAGGGAATTGGGATTGGATATTCCTAGACAAGGATTATAAATGATGTTAAAGAATAAAAAAGGCAGAGTCTAAGTGATTGAGCCAAAGAGAAGATAAATTGGTATGAACAGTTTGGTCAAGTTCAGTCGAAACCACTTGCATTTTAGTGGCATTCTATTTAAACCTTTCTGAATGCAGTATTATTCTTAGGACCAAGGCAACAATAATTGTGCCTGATAGCCCCTGCTGTTCAAGATCTTACCTTTTTTAGTGCAGGCGAAATACAGGCAGACACATACATAATTCTAAGAGGTTTATATTTACTAAGGTCATAAGATACATGTAAAAATATGGGGGAGAAGCATTTATGAAAACCAGGCCATTGAGAATTCCAACATTTGGGGGTGTTTTGATGGGAAGATATTTTTGTGAAGAGAGGCTGTATCATTTTAGTTCCAACCGGAGAAGCAGAGGAGAAACAAAACAATACAAATCATAATCCAAGGAATATTATTGTCAGTGCAATGTGGAACGAATTATCTCCTTAAGAAAAAAAATGAGCTATAAGAAGAAATCAAGGTCTTCAGTGATTTGTACAAGGGGAGTGTTGTACACACAGAAGTCACAGAGGCTTTAGAAAGCAGGAGGAAAATTGTTTCAGTGGTGATTATTAAGATAGTGGGGTAAAGTATCAGTTAGAAAGTGAGGAGGCAGGAAAATCTGCTATAAAATTTGGAAGTAGGTTAGAAGCTAAAAGTGGGGCAGCAGCCAGCAGAAGAATGTAGAGTGAGAAAGAATGGACATGGGGCAATAGGAGGCGGAAAACAGGTGGACATGATGCTGAGGAAGTACATGTGATGGCATCTGATGATGAGCGGCTGACTGGCGTCCAGCTGAGGGAAAGGGGAACCAGAGGGCGAGGGCGACTTACAGGAGCAGAAGGAGCTGCCTGGGAGTACACTTGCTTGCCCAGGGGAGGGAAAGTGTGGTGGGTGTCGCCCCCCACAGGCTCTAAGCCACCTCCGCAGAGGTCCTCAGCTCCTCCCAGGGCAGCACGTACAATGTTCAGAAAAAAACTGCCACCTTTAATTTAAACGATGGAGAAGATGAATTAAGAAGAAAGAATGAGCCGGGCGTGGTGGCACATGCCTGTAATTCCAGCACTTGGGAGGCTGAGGCAGGAGGATCCGTGTGAGTTCGAGACCAGCCTGGGCTACAATAATGAGCTCAAGGCCAGCCTGAGCTGCATAGCGAGACCCTGTCTCAAAAAGACAAAAAAAAAAAAAAAAGAAAGAATGACACGAAGAGTCTGAAGGTCGAAGATGTACCGGAGAGCTGATGCACTAGGAGCTTCGGACTTATGTGAAACTCACTCTTAACCCAGGATGCTGCGAAGTATAAATGATTTTTTCCTACTTTATAGGCAATACTGGCTATGTGTAGTAAATTGTTTGGAAATGGTTTTCCTGCATGTCTGATTGGATAAATTACGCCGTTTTCTTGAGCTTTAAGATCCTCCTTCACACAGTTTGAACTCTAGTCAATTTGCAAGCATCCGTTCCCTTCAGGCCCATGTATATCCAAACTGAATGTTAAAGATGAACTTGTTTTTGCGATTCTTGTTATTTCTCTGATTTTTAAGTTTTCATTGAGTTACCTATTGTGCTCCCTCTTAGTGGGTGTCCCTTGGGTAGACAGAACTTTTACACTTTTCTACAACAAAGTGCTCGTAATTATCTTTGAATTTTTACGAGTAACAGAAAAATACTATCTTATAGATACTAAAAGAAGACGTGGAACACTAAAGGATGTATCTTAGAGGTGGAGAATTATAAATGCACTGTTTTCTGGAAAGCTTCATAGTTCAACATAGGTGAGGCATAGAGTTTGTGAAATAGAGTTTTGCAAAGCAAGTTGAAAAGGAAGTGGGGAAAAGAAATATAAGTCAAATAGGCCACCAGGGTATAGTGCTTCTTTTGTACAAGATCACACCATGATTTCTTTCAAAAGATAGTGAAAAGGATTTTACACATAAATTTTATATAAACAGTGGCTATTTCTGAGTAATTTTGTTATCTGGACTCATGGAGGGTATCATTTTCATTATTTTCCACACCAAAAACATTACAGGGAGCACTGCACACTGTGTGTTTTGTAAGCTAGAGATTTAACTCTAGTGGCACATGTGGGCTTCAACCAATTCTAAATAGACTTAGAATTTCAGTATGCCACAGTCTTTGGGGAGAGTCAGATAATCCACATGCTGGAGGGTGGGGCATAGCCATTCAACATCGTTTGCTACTATTAGTCTTTAAAATTTTATTAAATTGTTGACAATACTTTTTATAATTAGGTGAAATAGAAGCTATACATGAAAATAATGTTTTACCCTTGAACATATATGCATGTGTGTGTGTATCCATATTATTGCCCTGAAATTTAAAAATGTTCCACTTTAGCTCATAAAAGTTTCCTAAATACATGGAAATATAAGCAATATTTCTATGACTTGCTTAATATATTTTAGAACTTGCTGTAGAAAATATTTCTTTGAATGTATATACATATAGATACATGTTTATTATACACTATGTAAATGTGTTGTTCAATTTAAGGCATGATGAATTTTATACCCATATTCCTACAAGCACCGAAGGATCTAGACATGCTTTCATGTGGTACAGTTAGGTGTACAGGGTTATAGTTGTCACATTTTTGAAGTTTGTTTCATCAGTCTTGAGCAATAGCATTGTTTTTATTTTTATTATTTTGAAGGAGTAACTAATACAACAAATGAATAGAGATATATAACAACTTACAATGACAAGAAAACTGACAATAGTAATACATTTTCAGGTATTATAGTTGTTTGAACAATATTGATTGCTTCTTATAGGGGATACAGAAGGTTTTTTAGCATTTATTTGGAAATATATGAGTATAATACTACAATGACTGGTTGTTTGAGTTCATTGCACACTGCAGGAAGCCTGAGCCGCTACCTCACGGTGACGTCAGTGACTGGACGGAGAGGCCAGTGGCGTTTGAGGCCCACTCTGTTGTGGATTGTCATGCATGCAGAGACAGAGAGGGAGAGAAGCTAGCTAGTGAGGCTCCCCTGTTCCAGTTCGCTGTACACAGCGATGGAAAATTATTTTTCCATTTCATTGCTTTTAATATTACATTTTGCTACTCAAAAATTTGGACACATTGGGTGTAATGCTGTGACATTTTTGGGGGGCTGATGCTGTACAACTGCTACATGGTTATTTTCTTGTTTCAGGTATTTTAATTACAGATCACACAACTTTTGAATAAAAAAATGGATTTACATAAAGAAAACATAAACTAAGTTGCTCTATCTCTTTGCAAGGATTTTAAGTATTGCATTATTCAAGCGCTATATTTTATTCCTTGAGGAAATATGAAAGTTCAAAGAGGATGTTTTTTCAGTTGACATAGAAGTATAAGAGAAAATTGATGTTCCATCTAAAACTTAAAATTTATTTCACCAGAAGTTAATTATTATTTATCTAAAAGAAAACCATTGATAGACTATAACTAATATTAGCCATTTTAAAGAAGATTCAGGTCAATTTTTTATTTATTAAAAAGCTGCATGAAGATATTTAATATTCAATCTGAAAAAAACTAACATAATGCGAAAGAATGTGTAGTTTTTATTCCATTTTGTCAGATCTGATGTATTTTGTTGTTATTTAAAACTAAATTTTGGCTTCTGTAACACCTTCTTTTGAAAATACAAGGTACAAACTTTTTCTTTCTTTCATTTGAGGATACTGGGACTTGAACTTGGGACCTTATATTTGCCAGGAAGGCACTTATGCCACAGAATTATATCCTCAGCCTTCAAAAAGTGCAATTAGTTTCCAGTGTTTCTGTTAATTAGTTATTATATATATTACAATGCTTTCAATGTTGGTTAAACAAAATAGCAAAGATAAGGTGAAGTAAACAAATTCTTATAAATATATTTTATATAACTAATAACATGTTAACTGATATGCAGCTATAGATTATAATGATCATAACCTGTGAATTTTTATTATTTTAACATGTACATGTACCAAGAAATATATAGAATAAAAATTTTTGAAATACATCAGGGACTAACATCAGTATTTCAGCTCATGAAATTTATATAGGAAAGTTAAAATAAGAAATTTTGGGAGGGTTAAAATTATTATATTTTAAAACGTATTTCTTAGCACATAGTTGGGGTGCTTAATTAGTATATGTTTGTGCAGATTTGGTGCCTGCACCTAAAGCACTCTAATTCTGTTTCTATCCCCCCTGCCTCCTTTCTTTCATGGTTCCCTCCCTATCTTGATTCTCTTTCTGAGAAAGATTTATCTCCTTACTTCCTACTATCTATCTTTTTGTTTATTCTTCATGTTTTGGGTTTTTCATATGACAGAAACAACATCATATTTAAGCTGTGTATGTGATTTAGTTAAGCCTATTTTTAAGTGATCAAGTACATTTTTGGATTTGGATAAATCAGATAAATTGGATTTGGATAAGTACATTTTAACATCTGTATGATCTTGGGATAGATGCTTGATCCATAACCTTCAATTCTTCATCCATAGAAGAGTTACAAGTTAAACTTCATGCTCTTGAAGCTAAAGGAGGGTTAGTGAATACAAAATATTTGACCGAGTAGCTAGCACAAAGTAGCCAGTCACTGATAATTATGTTTTACTTATATAAAATATCTATTTTAGTTTTGAATATGATTTTCCTGGATTTAGATAGAATTTTTTTTTCAAATGTATTTAATACAGTGTCTACACAGATCTGACTTGTAGTGATCCTCCTGTTTTCAGCTTCCCAAACCCTAGGATTACAGGCGCGTGCCACCGTGCCCAATCTCATTTCTGTCCCAGTGCTTGCTCACCCTCCCCCAGAGGGGGCAGAGATGACACAGCATGCCGTGAATGGAACCATGACCCTACCCCTGTGCCTGCCTAAGTGGGAGCTTTAGTTCACTGGGCTATCTGACCAGATACAATTTTGAGGCATTGTATTATTTCTTGGTTCTCTTACAAATTTTATTAATTTTTAAAGAATATAAAATAGTGATAGAAAAAAAGAACAGCATGAGAGATGACAGAAAATTTCACGAAACAAAGTAGAAATTCAACAATGGTTGCTGTATCACGTGATGTTATGGAAGGAACCTTGGACATCATAGAATATAAATTTTGCTGTAATTGCAAACTAAAATTTGCAAACTTAGGAGCAGCTCTTTCTGGAGGGACCATCATAGTGGTAAAAGTCAGGCTTACAATTCATCTTTCTTGATGCTTACCCTGATGGGGTGTCCTTCATTGTTGGGCTTTGCTGGGACAAGTAAGTGACTTTTTCTTCCTTTCATTAGTGAGGACCCAGCTGAAGCACTGGAGATGGACTCACTGGAGAAGCTGCCCCTGTGTTTTAACCCAGGGGCAATACTGGTTTGCCCACTCAGTTCCAAACAGGGCTGGAAGCTCACAGAGCACTTCAGTGGACATTACTTTCTCCCGACTCCAGCCTGAGGAAGACAGCCTGCTTTTCAAGGGTGTGCTGTCACGAACAAAAGAAAGAAAAGCAAATACCTCGCTCTGATGTACCAGAGCAGTGTGTGCTTGAGTTTTTCACCTAG
Source organism: Myocastor coypus (assembly GCA_004027025.1). Taxonomy (NCBI): domain Eukaryota; kingdom Metazoa; phylum Chordata; class Mammalia; order Rodentia; family Myocastoridae; genus Myocastor; species Myocastor coypus. The sequence continues at coordinate 7,933 of PVJA010000150.1, read as the reverse complement.
ATTTCCCAGCTGTACATGTAAGTGAGGCACAGAGGCAGAGGCTCGATATGGGAATTTTTCTTCATAGAAACAGAAGGGAAGAGGGAAAAAAAAGATCAGTATGACCTACAAAAAATAAAATGTAAGCATTCTAAATCATTCTATTTCAGTCCCTGATAATGAGTCATAAGGGCCTGTTTGAAAATATAATGTTTTTTTAAGATAAAAAAGTTTCTCTGATTTTTCTGCATTTGCTCTCCCTACTTAGTTTCATATCAGACATCCATTTACAATCATGATGTAGATTCTGTGAATAATAAAACTACTTACTTTTATCTATAAACCTCATTTCATTTCAGAAGATCTAGTTTGCTCCACATTGCCGAATTCTGCTTATCCTGTTCCTTCCTCTGAAAAAGCCCCATGGGCTTTTGCAACTTTTCTCTTAAAATGTACCCAAACTTGGTACCTCAAGAGCTTAATACAGTCCCCAAGGCAGTGCTTAATGCAGAAGGACCATTGCAGAATGGCCGTGTTCTTTACCTTACTTTGATTAGGACTCTATTTAATAAATTTAAAATTAAGACATGAAAGGCAAATAAACCCATGTAGAATGAATGTCAGTTCTAAGAGGTAGCATGATATGAATATATTTAATGGTAAGGAAATGGAAATAATTTCATGGACAGGCTCTGATTTGCAATAATTAAGAGAAGAGTTATAGATTGTTCTGCTTTATAGATTATTATATTTATAGAATATATTTTATAGATAAAACACAGAATATAAAAATGAAAATATCAAATTTATTACATTTATTCTGAAAGAGTCTAAACTATTCTTAATTTTCCAAATGAAGTGGTAAATACATGTAATGCTACTAGAAAATTTGTGTAATTTCTCAGCAGCATTATTTGTTAGCTATTATATTTTTTTGCTAATAACTTGGAGAAACTGTTCTGATTGTTGTGGAAAATTTCTGACTATTAACAGAATACTAGGGAGAGATATTGGATTTCTAGGGCAATTATTTCTTTTTGACAATTTCCACATTAGAATCTAGTCATTTTCATGTAATATTTAATATTATATGAAAGGCAACACTACTCTCTTATTGCTCTATTTATTATAGTCAGCACTCCAGAATGAAAACAATGAACGTATCTATTCAAAATTTAAAATGAGTAACTTCCTTTTCATTTGCAAGACCTCAATTTGAACCAATATTGTTGAGTTGAGTTTAGTATGTGTAACAGTAACCACAATATCGAAGAATCAATTTAAAAGCATTACATTTTAAAAAGTGATTGACTCTGTCCAGACTGTTACTTGCCGTCACATGATCCTCTTTATTTCTCCATTGGAGATATTTATCGTCTACTCCCCTGTCTCTGTTTTAAAGATGATTACTCTGGATAGAGCCTTTCAAGCCTGGTCTCCCTTGGATCCCTAGGCACATCTTACCTGAGACTGACAAATACTTAGTGACCATTTTCCCAGTGAAAGGGCAAATTTAGATGATCAGGATATTGTGCATCCAGATACAAAGAGCTTACTACAAAACTGGACCTTTATTTGCATCTGCTGTTATTAGAAGTATTTATGCAACTGAGCCTTCACTTTTGGTATGACTGTTTTTAGGAAGAGCTGATCCTCTTTACTCATAAAGAGAAAAATTTGAAATTACTACCATTTTGAATATACAAATGTTTATTCTTGCAAGTGAAAAGAAGGAAAAACATTTGAATTTGGGGCTTGATTTTTTTTTTTTATATATATATTCTTCCACAAAACCAAATTTAAAACTTTGACCAATTGTTTAGAGCTCTGTGTTTTGGAAAAAGAATCTAGACTAGGAGAATAAAAGCTGACAAATGGCAGGTCACTTGTCATATTATTATAGACAGCTAGGAGAGCTAGAATGATTATAGGGAGTCAAATAGGGGGAGTCACTCCAGAAAGTCAATACAGAGAGTGAAAACACACTGTAACTGTGAGCAGACATGCATCTTTAGGAGGCCAGGCTTTAAGACAAAGACAAAATGACCAGGTCTATATACCTCTCCAAGAAGTAAACAATAAACAAGCATTAACATCAATGACCTAGTTGGGTGGCTGGCATCTCCTGACTCTTCTCTTCCTAAAAAATGCCTTTGTTCTGCTTAGCTGTACATTCCATGTGATCTGCTTTTCCATTGGATCAATGTTATCTAAGCAGATAAGCTTAAAGTCTTACTGCTTGATCATAGTTTTGTCCCACGTTGTACCCAATTCATTATTTTGCTCCCCACCTCAGGATTTTGCTCTGCTAAATCTACCTTATTACATGGGGTCCATCCCAATTCATTTTTCTGGGTCCATTCCTGTCTCTGAGGACTTATCTCTCTCCCCTCTCAACAAATACTTTCTCCTCCTAACTTCCTTTGTTTTTAGAACTCATCGTTTAGTTTTGGAGAAGACACACTTGATATATCTTTCATCTAGTAGTTTGAGAGTTACATTCATTTCCCCTGTATCACTTGAGGGTTCCATCAAGATAATTGGAAGTAGGTAAGAATTTGCTTTTGTCTCATGGCTTCTGAGCATGACTCATTTGGTGCTATGGTTTATGTCTAGTTGTTCCCCCAAAGACTCATGCAATCATGGGGTAGGGACTTCTAGAGTTTGAGACTTGACTCTTGATCCACTGGGATTATGTGTTTTAGTACTGATGGGATTATGGGTCTGAGTACTTCTGGCATTATGAGTATGGCCTAAGGTAGACAGGCTGAGGCAGAGAGCATGAATGTAATATAAAGAGAGACAGAGAGACAGACTATCTCTGTTGCTTTCTGCTGCCCTGGGTGGTCAGTTGCCTCTGTCACCATTTTGTTGCTGTTCCACCGCCATGGACTGCTGGCCTCTGCATTATGCCTCTTCTGCCTTGGATATAACTGAGTATGGACTGAAACCTCCAGTAACTGTGAGCTAAATTAACCTTTCCTTCCTTCATTTTGGGTGTTGGGTATTTGTCCCAGCAATGAGAGAAGAGCAACTAAGACACTTAAGTAATCAGAAGTTGTTATGCATGCATATGCCTTGAACTTTTATGTTTTGTCTTTCTTTGCAAGCTTCTTTTCGTTAAAGTGATGATATATTGAAGCTGAGAACATGAGAAGAATATGATGCTTTCTGGAGAGAGCATTTTGCTTTGCAGGTAAGATTTTATGTTCTTGTTTTGTACATTCTCTATTTGGATTACTGGTGCTACTTATTTGACCTGTTTGACTTGTTAGAAAACTCCTCTCAGGGAAAAATAATATTAGCATGTCCTGTAGTAGATTCTTCAACTGCTTTTTTTTTTTTTTTTTTTTTTTGTTTTTTGGTGGAACCCAGGATTGAACTCAGGCCCTTGCGCTTGCCAGGAAAGTATTTATTCTACTGATATATCTCCCTGTCTCTTTAGTAGATTCTGTTAGCAAACAAAATGTGAGTTAGTGAAAAACTGTAAAATGGATGCTGGTATAAAATGTACTTTATGTTTAGAGAATATATGTTCCTATCAATAAATCATGACTCCATCATCTGGTAGGAGGCAGTAGGCTAAAAGCCATTCTGAACACTTGGAGGGCAGTTTTCTCTGGGACAGTCTGGCCTGATCTGCACTCTAGAGGGGAATGCAGAGCTCGCCTCGGTTTCCTTTCAGGGCTGATCTTCCACTGGTGAGGAGGCAGCCTGAGCTCTTGGGAATCTCCATCCTCACCTCTCTAGGCTGGGGTTGATGACTCATAGAAAAGTTGTATCAATAATTCTCCATGGATACGAGAAAAAATATGTCCATTTTCTGATCTCATTTTCTTGTCTTGTCATTTTGTAATTTCTTTACTTGGAAGGATGTTTTGGCTACAGATTGGAGAGAAAGAAACCCTCAACTTTTGTCTCCTACCGAAAAACTAAAAATTTTTAAGTTCAGTCCATTAAAAATAAATATTTGAGGGTCAGCTCTAAAGCACAGGGGATTAAGGTAACTTCCTTAGCAGACATAGGGGTCAGGGCCTAGATCCTGGGCCTGTAGAGCTGGCCCTGTCCTTGGGGTATGCTGAGAGGGCCAATGAGACTGGGTGTGGTGGCATGTGCCTGTAATCCCAGCACTTGGAAGTCTGAAAAACAGGAAGGATCACTAAGGACAATCTGCATAGTGAGAGCTTGTAGACCCTGTACTAAAATACATACATAAAATAAAATAAACATTGGCTAATGCCAAAGACAGGGAAATCATTTTAGATAAGAAGCATATTCAGTTTAAGGGAGAATCTCAAGCTAGGCTCTTTCTTTATCGCCCCTCTAAAGCCTGATTCTCATAATTTATTTATGTTTTGAAGAGGAGAAAAATACTTTCATTAATGTATAAAGTGTGGTTGCTGAACAATGGGAAAAGGTGTTATCCTGTGAGCTTCATAAGTGTGGTATGGCTATAGAGACAGAAATTTTAGAGTGGATTTCAAGTAAAACTGATCATTCTTTGTCTTCCTGCTAAGGAATATTACTCAGGCCAATATTGTGGTCTGAAGGGAGACTTTTGTGGGTAAGGTCCCCAGGTTAAAGAGTCTGCTTGTGCAAGACGTCAGCAACAACAGCAGGCAGCGTGGAGCAGAGCGAGCACAGGAGCACAGAGCCATTACATCCTTGTTGTATAATTCCAATACAAGCTGCTATCTCTTATTTACATTCCTGCATAGTGCTATCATCAGTACCCGTATGTTTACCTGTGCTGAGTCAAATTTATACTACTTAAACATACTTACACAGTATCCCACAGTGTGCTGTGCTAGGCAGTGAGATCACATCCTCAACTGTCCTTAGACACCCTTGAGCTTTTAAGAAGCCTGAAAATTTCCCCACAAAAGCACAGATATCTTGCAGACTTCTTTGCTCCAGAGTTTAAGTCAGGGCTTTTGTGAGCTATTACTTGTCTCTGTCTCTGGAGGTGATCTCTTATACAAGCTAGAAATTTCTCCAACCACTTCCAATTTGCCCTTTGACTTTTTTTTTCCTTCATTGTCTTTTAAAGAACTGGAAAATAGTTGCTCAGGTTTCTTGATTATTGGTGTAATTTATTAATGCTTTCTTCTTTAAACAGGACTGAGATAGCTGGAATCGATTGTAGCATCTCCTTTTGAAAACACATGTTGCAGTTAGTAGCATGAGTTTCGGCAGGAGGCAGAGGTGCACACAGATAGGTGGCTAGTCTGACCCAACCTCTCTTCTGATCACTGTGCAGACAGCAGCCGCCTGCAGTGGAGCAGATAGAACACCTCAGGTGCTCCTTAAGAGGATATGGAGACCAAGTAGAGATTCAAAGTGATACCTACTTCTCTTATGTTTCAGATGAGGAACTCAATGGAAAGTTCTTTCACTCCTTTGGAATGTATTCTTAAGCCCTGGAAAACAAGACACCTCAAGTCCTTGAGGCACTTTGGGTTCATCTACTATTAATGAGTTTAAGGTTCCTCTCCCTTGCCCTTCAAACCCTAAGGGTATGGTTTTTAAGGCAATCTTAATCAAAGAGCCTCATATACTATTACTGAACCTGAGGTTTGACTTCTTTGCCCTTCCAGTCCTAAGGATAGGTTTCTTTTTTAAAAGTTTTTTTATTACTTTTAATAAGAAATGACAATGTGAGAGATTTAAAGCATGCTAGTAATACATTCCTAATAATTGATACAATGCATATTGTTGTCCTCATTGTATTTATACAGAGCACAGAGTGTAGACATGATAAATTTTCTAATGGTTATTAGTACAATAGATTTATTCCCTTTGATCTAAGAGAAGGTAGTTGTATACATAGCCAAATGTTCCATAACTTCAGTGGGTTACTGGCAAAACTGGCAATGTTGGAAGCTGTTATTAGAGTCTTTTACAGCTCAGCATACTAAACTACTTTTACATTTTAGTATCATGTTTAAACTTATCTGCTAGTGGTTAAGGGCAAGTTAAAGCAAGACTTGTATAGCAAAACATGCCTTTTTTTGTATCCCCTAAGGTCAGTCAAATGCCCTCAGGATTTACTTTAGAACCACGTACAGTGCTTTGTAGAAATGTTGTCAGTGTCAGCCATCTGGATGAATCACAGCCATTGCTTGACCAGTTTGCTCTCTGTGAAAGCCTGAATGTTTTCACTCTAGACGACTCTCCTTAGGCATACTATGTAACTTCAATCCCTTTCCTCTGTGGTCCCTTAATCTCCTTGAACAGAAAATTTGGGAAACCACTGAGTTATAGGATGTTATAGCACAGGTTCTGTTCTGTCTTGAGTCCTCACTGACCTTGAAAGGCTAGGTCCAAAATATTGGCTATCCTTGTATCCTTTTTCTCTAATTTTTTGGTCTGTAAACCTACATTCTTAACACTCCAGAAGAAAAGCTTAGTGATACTATTACTCTATAACATAGGTACTTGAGCTTAATATCATTGTCTTTCTGAGTACCAAACATCTTATACTTAACTTAGAATTGGCATTTTCCATTAATCTTTGATATTCTAATAAATATCTATATAATATGATAAAAGCAGTTACACATTTGCACATAAACATTTAGAAATATAAGCATGTACCAAATATTAGCCTGTCCATCCTTTGGTATTTTTCCTATTCTCTTATTCTCATTTATTACCATTTTTTACTTTCTTATAAACTGACCATTTACCTGAGAGAAAGTATAACAGTAACTGAAATTGCATTGGAATTAGCAAACATCTAAAAGCCAGAATGACAAACATTCCAAGCACAGTTTTAGTGTTACATATTACCACAAGCTACTAGAATTAATACACAAATTCAGTAGCATAGCAAGTTACAAAGTCAACACTCAAAAGTCAATGGCATTCCTCTATACAGATAACAAACACACTGAGATAGAAATTAAAGAAACAATACCTTTTATGATAACACTGAAGAAAATGAAATACTTAGGAATTAGCCTAATTAAAGAAGTAAAAGATTGTTTTTTCCAATGAAAACAATAGTACTCTGAAAAGAGAGGTCCTACAGAATTTCAGAAAATGGAAAGATATTCCCTGCTCCTGGATAGGAAGAACCAACATTGTGAAGATGACCATACTCCCTAAATTGTTATATAGATTTAATGCAATTCCTATCTGTTATGGTTTATGTCTAGTTGTCTCCCCAAAGCCTCATGTAGTCACTGGGCAGGGACTTCTAGAGTTTGAGACTTGATCCATGATCCCTGGGATTATGGGTTTTAGTACTGATGGGATTATGGGTTGAAGTACTTCTGGGATTATGGGTGTAGCCTAAGGTGGGGGCTAAGGCAGAGATCCTGAATGTAATATAAAGAGAGACAGAGAGACAGACTTGGGCTGTTGCTCTCTGCTGCCCTGTTTGGTTGGCTACTTCTGCCACCTTTTTGTTGCTTTTCTGCCGCCATGAACTGGATGCTCTCTGCTCTGTTCCACTAAGCCTTGGGCCAGCTGAATATGGACTGAAAACTCCACAAACCATGAGCTAAATAAACCTTTCCTTCCTTCATTTTGAGTGTCAGGTATTTGTCCCAGCAACAAGTGAAAAGTAACTAAGACACTACTAAAATACCATCAACATACCTCACAGAACTGGAGAAGTCATTCCTAAAATTTATTTGGAACCAAAAAAGATCCAAAATTGTAAAGACAGTCCTGGGCAACAAAGGTAAGGCAGGAAGCATTATAATTCCTGACCTAAAATTATGCTACAAAGCTACAGTGATAAAATCCGTATAATATTGGCAAAAAAAAAAAAAAAAAAAAAAAAAAAAAAAAAAAAAAAAAAAAAAAAAAAAAAAAAAAAAAAAAAAAAAAAAAAAAAAAAAAAAAAAAAAAAAAAAAAAAAAAAAAAAAAAAAAAAAAAAAAAAAAAAAAAAAAAAAAAAAAAAAAAAAAAAAAAAAAAAAAAAAAAAAAAAAAAAAAAAAAAAA
>PVJA010000149.1:190642-221423 GCA_004027025.1 Myocastor coypus | reverse complement strand
TTTTTTTTTTTTTTTTTTTTTTTTTTTTTTTGTATCTTCCAGGTTCAAATCCCGTCAGGATTAAGTTTGGGACCATAAGCAGTACTGTGTAGAACTGTTGTTAGTGTCAGCCTTCAGGACGAGTCACGGCCATTGCTTGGCCGTTTTGCTTTCTGTGAAAGCCTGAGAGAATGTTTTTCTCTGGGTTACTCTCCTTAGACGCACCACAGTTCATTCATCCCTTTCCTCTGAGGTCCCATAATCTCCTTGACCAGGAAATTTGGGACACCCCTGAGTTATAGGATATTACAGCACGGGTTTCCTTATATCCTGGGTCTTCATTGACCTGGAAGGGCTAGGGCCAAAATATGTTACTTTTAAGCCTTCCTTGAGTAAAGCTAACAAGAAAATCATACCTTCAAAATACTGTTGTAGTAGAATAAAACTAACATACCTCTCTTCTTGGGGAGAATTTGTTATTTGTAAATTTCTTTTTGGCAATATTGCTCCTCCATTTGCTTGTGCCAAATAACAAGCTTTACAAGTCTCCACTGATACTAGAAAGAGTGCAGCCAACAATAAGCTGTCAGTTATAGGCAGGCACCTAGCAGCTACAAGGTGCCACCCACTGTGACAACACAAAAAGCTGCAGAAATCCTGAGTCATTTAAACCCTTTGTTTCCTTTCAAGTTGTTTCAAAGCTAATCTTTGAATGAATTATTTTTGCCTCAACTATTTTGATAATATACCAAGGCTTGTGATGTGATATAGGTAAAGGTAGGAATGTCAACTTAATCTTGGATGAAGAATTTTTTAGGAATCTTTTTATGATAATACCTAAATGAAGTCCACAGAAATTCTGAATTTTCATGCCACTTAATTCATTTTTCGTTTTTAGATTCTGCTTTGGGGAAAGATTGGGAAATAAAGGTAGTTCTTATATGTGACATGTTTCTTTTGAATCAGCAATTTAACAATAATATCTTCAATGTATATTTTCTTACCATTTTATTATCTTGTGGCAGCTTTTAGGAAAAATTTTAGCTGATACATGAAATTCATGAAATATTTAAAAAGCAAAGCAGGAATAACTATAAAACAGTCACGTTTGACTTGACAGAGCTAAGAATAGTTATAAAGACAGTTACCCTACATATATTGTAGCACTTAAATGTTTGGAATGCAGTAAATGACAAAAGAAAGGGGAAAAAACCTGCTTACCCTGGTGTCTCTGAATTTCATTATAAAGATGTGATATGCCCGGCATATGAATATAAGACTTGAGGCTCTTTGGAGGCTTGAAGCATTATAAATATCTATAATGCAGTGTAAGAGGGAAATATATTTCACATTGAATCTTTTGTGAGTAGGTTATGTTTTAAAATATATATTTCTTAGCGTCAGTGAGATAGCTCAGCAGATTAAGTGCCTGTTTAGGCAAGCACAGGGACCAGTGTTTGATCTCTGGCATGGCATGTCTGTGCCAGCCCCGCCCCCAGCAACATTGGGCCACCCCAAATCCAGGCATGGTGTCACATGCCTGTATTCTCAGTGCTGGGTGGCTGAAAACAGGACAATCACTATTACTCAGAACTGCTTAGTGAGGTTCTGCACGAAATACATTAAAAATAAAAAAATAAATAAAAAAGATATTTGTTGTTAAAGGGAAGTTATATTAGATCACTTGATATTTAGTTACTGAATTTGGGAATATGGTTCTTTTTTATGTCTCCTAAAGAAATTTTAACCTAGTTATTATGTTAAAAGTCAACATGGAAGTGATGAACCAGATCAATGATTATCTGAATCATTTGAAATCTTTTCCTTTATTGCATACAATTACAGAGACAATTAGGAGGTTTAGTGGAGAGGAATAAACACAAGCTTGAGACAGTTCACAGAGAGGGTTTCAACCTAGTGAATAATAAGCTTTAAGCTTTATTTGCCCTTGATGCTGTTTGTAACACTGAGTAGTGTCCATTCTGGGACCATTAGCATTTTATGAACAGTTTCATGCAATGTGTGTGCATTTATTAGCATATCTCTTGCCTCCTAGAATAGGGGGGCCAAACAGCTGGGCAGAGGCATTCCAGGAAAACTGTGATTCCTAATGAGCATATCTGGAATACATACCAGTAAGTAGTGTGCTCAGTGGTGTTCATGATATTTGTGTGTCTTAGGGGCCTGAAGATGTCATCCTAGGATATCAAGGAAGTAAAAGATTCTTACTCTGCACTAACACATTCAGAGCATATTCTTTAAGCATTTAATTTAAAAATGCTGATATTTTGCAGTCTGTGCCAATGACTTATTATATTGCTTAGAGGTTGGATGCTCTCTGCGTCTGTGTTTTATAAATAGGTTGACAGTGTTCTGCAAAGTTGGGTTTTCGTTACAGCCAAGAAAAAGCTTTTTCCCTTCATAGTGACTGGTATGTAATGGGGAACAAATAGTCTTTCCTGAGTAGACTTGTGTGGTCTATTGTTCTATATTCCTCAAAAAACTTCATTTATATATGAGGTATTCATTTCGAATCAAAATTAGTGAGAACTATTTAGACTTTGACATGTTCATCTGTTGAAGTTGTGAAAAGCAATTTTGCATTTTGAGAAAAAGAAAAATCTTGAACATTATTTCTGAAAGTTAAAGGAACTTGATAACTAGACAAAATTCACTTCTGGATGTAGAGTCCATAAAGAGAAAAAAGTAGAAACTACTGCAAAATCATTATTTTTATGGAAATAACACCTTCAAAGTTGGATAGTAAAAAGAAAAAGATTCAATTTAATACAACTTCAGATTCAAATTGCATGTCCAAAAAAAGTCAATCAGTTTAAGATTTATAAAGAAGAGATGAGGAAGATAATATATGTCCAACATGGGGAAAACAACACAAACACAGAAAATAAAAATCTTGAGTTTAGAGTCAGGATAAATAATTAAAAAATGGATATTGTTTTGTTTGCATGGAGAAAAAAAAGTAGATGTAGAGCCAAAACAAAATGGTCAAAGTTATATAATAAACGAAACCAAACTTGGAATTTCAAAGCTTTGCAAAGACTTTTTTTTATTCTAGTATTCTCTGTTTTTCTACTACAATTTCTAATTTGTTGTCAGTTCTTAATGTCATGTTGATGCAGAACTCAAGAATATGTCCACTTTTGTCAGTTTTGATTTTGCTCTGAAAAGCCAAAGAGCCTTCTTTTGAAATATTCAAAATGGTCAGTGACTCTCCCAAAGGAAAAGAGTGAGCTAGAGTTCCTTTAGTAGATGATTTTATTTTACTATGCTTGTGAATGTGATAAATGTACCTGTCTCTAGAGAATGAGACTGCCAGCTTCTGGAAGTGCAGATGTGAATGCAACTGCCTTGATTTCAGTGAGTTATTATTTTCAAGATTTTTACTGCTTGAGTTGAGATAGGTGGCGCAGAAATTGTTTGTGTCTATATTTAGAAATCAGGAGGGTTAAATAAAATGACATTCTTGGAAAAATTATATATATATATATATATATATATATATATATATATATTCCCCTGTGGCTACTTAGAATGCTAATGATCACATAAGTAATAACTTGCATTATTTAATGACTATATTGTAAAAGTAACCTCTGGGACTGATCTAGTTTTTCTGGGTATTCAAACAACCATGTACCCCAAATATATTACTTATAAACTTGATTTTCCTGGCTACTGCCCTGGGATTTAAAGTATTACATTTCAACACACTGGTTCATTTTACTTAAGTTATTTTTGCACATACACAGAAATCTTTACCCACATTTCTTTATGTCTGCTGGGTTATTTTTTCAGAATTTCCTTTGGTTATTACTTCTTTAAGCAAGATGTACTTGATCTTTCTGATTGTGATCTAAAATTTCACTAATCATCAGGGCATTGGAGTAAAAAAACTGGTGTTCCAGAAATACAATATTTTAGCTCTTGAATTTTATGTTTTTAAACCACAGAATTTGACTTTGTAAAACTTGGTAATATTTGAAATATTTACATCTTAATTCAGAGATGATAGACAGACAGACAGACAGACAGACAGACAGACAGACAGACAGATAGATGGACCAACAGGTATCATAATGGAATATAGGTCATGTTTGATGTAGTGATGTAGCCATTCTCTACTCAGGAATGAAGACTCATCTCTAGCACAGATGGTGGGCAGTGGCTGAAATTTTTAAACTGCTTTCCATTTAGCTAAACATTATTGAATAGATGGACTGTGCTCACACTTTTATGTGCACTGTTATCTGAAGACTAAATTGAGCAAAAACTTCATTTACAATATATGGCCTCTGAGGGATACTCTGAGGTTCTGAAAATCATTGCCAAAAAGTGGAAGACGCAGATTTTATGATTCCTTCCTGATTTGATTTTGTTCCCTATAAAGGGATATAACCATGATACTAAGACATATGCTGATTTACAAAAAAGTATGCATCTATGAGCAGTATGGTGCACATATTGTAGAAACACTTAATTCCTTGAAGTTGTGGAATATACATGTTAATAAATGAGAACCTTATGGTTTACCAAAGGTCATACTAGCATGTGTTGCAAGTCGCTGTGTAACAAGAATTCTGGAGTCTCAGGGCTGGAACAAACATTGGAGGAATCTACATAGAGCTGTGTGTCTGGTCTCCTCCAGCCATGAAAAGTGATTTCTGCAGGAACATGTTCCCCAGAGCACCTTAACACATTGTGAAACTGTTCTAATCTTCTGAGTTATTATTCCTCACATGATTCAATCTTGTACCTATTAATTTATTAAAAATTTAGTAAAACTTGGGCAGGGCGTGGTGGCGCACGCCTGTAATCCCAGCACTTAGGAGGCTGAGGCAGGAGGATCGGTACAAGTTTGAGACCAGCCTGGGCTACAAAAGTGAGTTCAAGGCCAGCCTGAACTGTGTAGTGAGACCCTGTCTCAAAAAGACAAAAAAATTAAAATTAGTAAAACTTAATATTTCCTGAAAGGTAACCATATTCTAGAATTAATGCTAAATAAGAGCCATGAGCAGTACAGATTTTTATTTGATTTTGGATAATTCTCTGCACTTTGTTTTTTTACTTTGGTGGTAGAGGTAATCTGAATCACCATGATAATTTCCCAAAAGGGAATCCCCTAAAAAGTAACATTTCTTTTCCCCTTTTTTGGATGGTTCTCTTCAAAGAATTGAATGATTTCCGTTGTGCCAAAAGAATCTGCAATAATGTTAAACTTTTGTTTTGCTTCTCTTACTAAATCTGGTGTATACTAATAGTTTTAAAATTAAGAACAGTACATTAAGAAATAAGCAAACATTTAATAGTCACCAGTGATTCAGCTGAAGGTACAGTTGAGGGAGAATCTTCAAACTTGCATCTACTATCCTATCTTACAACCTCAGTTTAATAAATTAAATAGGTAAATAGGTTTGTAATCCAGACAGTTTCCAAATTAAAATGCTTTGACTTTGAGTTTTTTACTTTTATGATGATATTAAAATAATATAGGTTTTGTAGAAATCATACATCAAATTTTGAATTTTTATCTTTCCTTGCTATGTTTTACCCATTTCACTGTTGGGGAGTGTCACTGAGTTTAGTTCGCACTAATCCATACAATCACAAAGATAGACAGCAGCTACTCTAAGTCGGGTCATCACCAGTCCAGGAAGTGTGTCAGAGTTGTTAAGTGTGTTTTCAACCTAGGATATTTTTAATTTAGGCCAGATTAATTAAAATATAACCCCACTGAAATCAAGAAGCATCTCTAAGGAAAAAAGTGTTCTTTGAACAAAGGGTTATTAGTACTTGAAACTAACAGTATATTATTTTGGTTTTCAGGTTTTTGTTTGTTTGTTTACTTGTTTGTTTGTTTTACAGAGTCTTGCTATGTAATCCAGGCTAGTTTTAAACTTACTATGTAGCTCAGCTGGCTTTGAATTTGTGGGGCTCCTTCTGCCTCAGCCTCCCAAGTGCTGGACTCACAGGAACGTGCCAACATGCTCTGCTTTGGGCTCTATTGTCGCTATTTTGGCTCTATTTGGGCTCTTATTTGGGCTCTATTGTCGATATATGAGCAATCAATGTTTCCCAAACTTTAGTCATTCATATGTGACAGTATGATTTTGTCACTTGTGCATACTACTGGCAACTAGAATTTTTAAATATTCTAAATCTATTTATTATAAAATTACAATATATTAAATTCAAATTTTAGAACACCAAGATAATTTTATAATATAGAGTTGAAAATACTAACTTTTCAAAAACATTTTGAAATTTTAATTTATTTATGTGGCAGAGCTAATAAAACACTGGACTAGATACTTTTTTTTTTTGGTCTTTTTGAGACAGGGTCTCACTATGGAGTTGAGGCTGGCCTTGAGCTCACTTTTGTAGCCCAGGCTGGTCTTGAACTCGCACCAATCCTCCTGCCTCAGCCTCCCAAATGCTGGGATTACAGGTGTGAGCCACCACGCCCAGCTAGGACTAGATACTTTGAAAGCCTTGCCTTCTCAGGGCCAGCCAGAGAGCTCAGCAGATTAAATTGCCAGTTTAGGCAGGTGCAGAGACCCGGGCTTCCATCCCAGCTGTGCCTTGCTGCCAGCTGCACCCCGCAGGCACACTGAGACAGAGATTGAGACTGGTCTTGGTGGTGCGCATCTGTAGTCCCAGTGCTTGAGAGGCTGAAGACAGGAGTCTGATCGTGTAGTGAGACTCTGTAGATCCTCTACTAAATACAGAAACAAACAAACAAACAATAAAAACAACAATGAAAAAGTGTTTCATTCTCAAATTCAATGCCTCACCACTCTTCATCTCCAGCTCTTTCCACATCAGTAGTGCACAACTTGGCAAGTTATATGTTATGAAGTTGAAAGTCCCTTCGAGTACTCCTGCATATGGCAACATTTGTTCTATCATTAAAACTGAATACAACCTTAAAAGGAAACACTAAAATTTGTTTTATAGCAATCCTGATTGTTCATTTATATCCAGTCACTTCATCTCTGTTATGGTTTATGTCTAGTTGTCCCCCCAAAGCCTCATGGAGTCACTGGGTGGGGACTTCTAGAGTTTGAGACTTGATCCATGATCCCTGGGATTATGGGTTTTAGTACTGATGGGATTATGGTTGGAAGTACTTCTGGGATTATGGGTGTAGCCTCGGGCAGGAGCTAAGGCAGAGATTCTGAATGTAATATAAAGAGAGACAGAAAGACAGACTGGAACTCTAGCTGTTGCTGTTGCTCTGCTGCTGTGTTGGTTGGCTATCTCTGCCGCCATTTTGTTGCTGTTCTGCCGCCATGAACTGGATGCTTCTCTGCTCTGTTCAACTCAGCCTTGGGCCAGCCGAATATGGACTGAAACCTCCACAAACTGTGAGCTAAATAAACCTTTCCTTCCTTCATTTTGAGTGTTGGGTATTTGTCCCAGCAATGAGCAAAAAGTAACTAAGACAATCTCACACTGTAGAACATGTTGTATATGCTTGTGCACACACATGCACATTTGCTCAGGGGAGAGCAGTGTATTCTATCTGTGGTACCAGAATAAAACAACTTCAGTGTGCACTCAAAGCACTACCTTTCAGTGACAGAGGGTTAATGTGTGTTTTGTGGTCAAACTGTCAGACTATGTTTTTCAGAAAAAAATCATTAAAATATTTTTAAATACCATCTGTGAGAACATATGTGAAAAATCAAATTAAAAAATGTATGCTCTCAGTATAGCTCATTTACAATTTTGTACATGTCTTGATCTCCCATGCTCTTCAAAATTTCCTTCACTGAAACGTTTTAAAACTTGGTTTCATCAAGCCAGTAGAAATCCAGGTTAAGGCAAACTCGCTGAAGCTCATTACTTCAATGTTTTCCAGCCAGTCAACCTAAAGAAAATACTTAAGTTAGCAAATCAATGCAAATATCCTCAGTATGAAAGCAGAGTACAAGTCCAACTCATTTTTCAGTAGTATTTCATTTTGTATAAAACACATTTTCATTATAGGAGATATCAAATATTGTTATAGTATATATAACTGGACCACTATAGAATGTAAAATTATAGCCTTCTTTTCTCTAAATATTTCCATAGTCTACTCTTTTCTTTCCAAACACAGATAATCTTTTCCTTCTATTACAGTGATTGTTTGGGCTTTCATATATTAACTAGTCTTGATTTTTGAGTATAAAATCTCTCTATATATTTTTCCATTTGAATGCTTGCCACTCTTTACTTATGAAACATTTTTCTTATACTGTTAGTCTACTCAAAACTTACTCCTTCAGCGAGATCTCCATTATCTCAAGAGAGCCAGACATAAGTTCCCTCTTAATGAAATGTTGTATCAATTTACCTCTTCCAAATATTACCATTTTCTAAATTTGTTTTCGAGTGATACTATAATGAGAAACTATTCAGAATTTATACTTGATGATTTTTTTGGTCTTCCAATTAGTACAGCACCAAATGTGTGTTTGGTACCACATATATATGCCGAATAAATGTTTGCATAATGAATAAACGGTAATATGTACAGAAAATGTGCAAGCCATTTTCCATTTTCCTAGTGTATGTGTAGGATTCATTTTATTATTATTTTTTTTTGCAGGGGCTTACATATTTCCTTTTCTGTTTTTCAATCTGGATTAAATACATGTATGTGGATAGGCTATTCAAAAGCTTATAATGCTAGCACATCCCATCTTTGATTCCTCAACTAACATTTAATGCTGCTCTGCTGGCACCCCCTGATTCCCTTTTTTCCAAGTGAAAAGAGTCCTAATGATCAAAGCTTCTTCATTACAGTTAACTTATTTCTTATATTGAACAAATACTTCATCGCAGTTTGCTTTTGTTTGTTCAGACGGTCAGATAGACTTGAAAACTTAAACTCCTTACTTTTAGTTCTTGTCTTCCATTTAATTAGAAACACATTTAACATCACCTATTTGGCAAAATGTCTTTAACTTTCTTAAAATATATAAGGCTGCATGTAGTGGCTCACTCCTGCAATTCCAGCACTTAAAAGGCTAAAGCAGGAGGATCTATGTGAGTTCAAGGCCAGCTTGAACTGCACGGTGAAACCGGGTCTCAAGAAGATTTATATCGTAACGTGGCAATGTTATTAAACTATTAACGACTCATTGTGTAGCAGTCACGTTTTATCCTCACAATTAGTGTTTCTTACCTTTTCAATTACTTTTTCTTCTCTCATATAATATGATGGAAGATCATTAAGCAGAAAATGTGTGTTACATATGTGCCTTTGTACAGCTAATGCTTAACATGGTTCTTGGTATGCTTCCCATAAATATTCATTAAATTAATTAATAATAAGTAAACATATGGCAAATATTCATTCATTTCCACCATAAATATCTGAACTGAGAGTACTAGGAGAAATTTGGACTTGGTTTCCGCTGATCACTTCTGCTACACTGATGACAGAAGGGAGAGAAAACATTTTATCTCATTCAAAGCTTCCATTCTCAAGCCAGGCCAAGCCTATAATGAGAAATTGATTTCCTAGTGGTCTTTCTAAATTGACTTAGAGACATTAAACATGGTAAGCTTTTAATAGTTCCTGTCATTTTCTTAAGTGAGAAATGAAAAAATAATTTTTATTTCAAGGTATTATATAGACCTAATATAATCTCTGAGGATATCCTGAATACTTAGAAAACATTTTTCAACATGTGATAGCAGCTTTCTAATTTTTAATTTTCCATTGTTTGACAAGCAAAATGAAGAATAAGCAAGTATCTACTACAGAATACTGTTATTTGCTCAAATCTGCAAATTCATATCATATTTGAGTGATTTAAGGAGTGATTATGACACTAAAAGATAATGCAAAATCTAAAGTAGAAATATAGCTAGCATCTGCGTGTCCAGAAATTTTCAGCAAGAAATAATTTCATTTGTATTTGTTTTTATTTTAAAATAAGAAAATGAAAATTACTAAATGAAGGTCATGTTTACAGCTATTCTTTTGCAACTTTTTTCTTCTCTAAACAATATTACATAAAATATTGAGTTTCTTCTGTTATAATGTTGTCCTGAAAATGGAAAAAAAAAGCTTCCTCCATACATCTTTTAGAATTTGAAACATGGCTTCCCTGCAAGTTGCCCTTCCCTAGGACTCTGGTGACAGCATGTGTTCAAGGTGATATCAATTTTTCTGTTTGAAAAATGTCATTTATGATAACAAATTGAAACATTTTAGTACTTTGAATTACACACAAAAAACTTACTTTGTATCTGATTTATGAAATATTCCATGATTTACCCAAGAATGCTAGCTATGCCTAGCCAGATTGATTAAAACAATCTTTAATGAACTTAAATTATTAATAAGGACACAGTGCTATGATCCCCTTCTTAAGGAGATGTCTTTGAAAATGCTTTTATCACTACTAATTTCAACCTGCAGTTGCTTAATGATAAATGGATTGCAAGGTTTCTGCCCTCTGGATGAGTGAATTAAAACAAAGAAAGATGGGGCATTTTCTATTTCTTTATGTGAAAGTACTAATCCTACTCAAAGGTCATATAATAAATGTGCATGAACATTGTTAGACAATGATACATACATACATGTATGGGCCACTTAAACTGACTACAGATCTATAGTTCTTCACCATTTGATCTCCTGCCTTTAAATTTTAAAATTCTTACTAATTTCTACATGTTATAGGAATGTTTTCTACTTTGCTGAAATGTATAAAATCAGTGTTCCCATTATGTTATTAACCCATTTGATTTATATTTTTTCTCTACATGACAATTATATCTATTTTTTGTTTTGCTTTGTTTTATTTTTGCTAAAAGTATTTCTCCATGCTGAGATAGGAATGTCTTTGAACAGAGTTTTAATTTCCTACTCATAGTAATTTTTGATATTTTATGTAGAATCTAGAAGGATGAAAAAGAGGTGTTTTTTTTTTTTAGCTAGATATGTCACATTGTTAGACAAAGTATATTAAGAGTTAAAAGACTTCAGTCCTCCTCTGTCAGGTATAATCATAGTAGAACATTAGTAGCCCAAAAAAATCTAATTTTGAATCTAGGTAAGTTCATTCCTTAGAGTTATAAACACCCTATAAAATAAGAAAAGCAACTTCTAGCTTGAAAAAGTGTTGTGTAAATTAGATGAAATAAAGAAATACAAAGTGCTAGACAGAGTACTTAGTAAAAAAGATGGTGCTAAATAAATTTTATAACATATTCAATTATGGTTGACCTTAAAAATCTGGTATTTCTGGAATCAGAGCAGCAAGAAGTGAGATGAAAGTCAACAGCGAATCTAGTTAGCATTTACTGATTACATATAATAAACAGAAAAACTATTAATGTATCATTATGTAACTGAGTATATCCTCAAGTTCCATTTATCTTCGGCTGATGGATTGTGCTACTTCACGTACATACATGCATAAGGTACAAAATATTGCTGGAATGTTAAGTAAGAAATGCCATTAAATTTATTACTAAAAGTTTGGAATAAATGAACTATATAGGTAAAAATACTGGTAAGATAGAATGTTCATCCCAATAAAATGATAATAAAATCTGTATTACACCCCACATCATTGCCTATTATATTTTGCTTATGCTGTGCATAAAGGAAAACGTCATTGCATACTCTCTGTAGCTCTTAAAAGCCCAGTGGGTTATCTTTTTGTTCCTTTTCATTCCTAACGTCAAATTCCTCAGGGGCTTCAGCTGAAAGGACAGAAAATAAAAATGTAATATTCTATGTGTTCTAATTTCATTTGTATTGTGTTTCCTGCAGTGGAGTAAATAAACTAAGTCCTGGAGAACACATGATAGATATAAACAGTCCAAAGAGGAGAAGGCCGAAAAGCATTTAAAAATATTCTCGTTCATTTTGCAGTAGTGAATTCTTGAAATCATATTATTTGGCTTTGGGAATATTTGGACTGAAGCTCGAGAACTCAACAGATTCTTAACTTTGAGGTGTGGGGATTTTTATTTTGTCACTGTAATAAGGTACTGTCTTAGTCACTTTTCACTCATTGCTGGGACAAATACCCGACACTCAAGATGAAGGAAAGATTTATTTAGCTCACAGTTACTGGAAGTTTCAGTCCGTATTCGGTTGGCCCAAGGCTAAGTGGAGCAGGACAGAGAGCACCCAGTTCAGGGAAGGGGAACAGCAACAAAATGGTGGCAGAGGTAGCCAACAAAACAGGGCAGTAGAGAGCAACAGCTCTAGTCTGTCTCTCTGTCTCTCTTATATTTCTATCAAGCTCTCTGCCTTAGGATATCCGCCCTAGACCACACCCATAGTCCCAGCCCTACTCAGACCGATAATCCCATCAGTGCTAAAACACATAATCCCAGTGACTCAAGAATCAAGTCTCAATCTATAGAAGTCTCTACCCAATGACTACATGAGGCTTTGGGGGGACAACTAGACATAAACCATAACAGGAACCTAGATAACACACCTAATTGTAGCTTCTGTAACATAAAAAACTTGCTCAGTACAGTTTTCTTTTTCAGACTTACTAAGCCATTATGTTATTGAATGTATTGATCTTTTATTATAAATTTTGTTGATCTTATTCTTTCATGGTACTTTATTATAATGAATTTGATGATAATCACTATTACTATATTTTGGGCCATAGGCTTTGTTTTTAAAAATACACAATCAGGGATACAGCTTTGCTCTCTTTTAGGAAGTTCAAGAGATTTTTGCAGAAATTAATCTCACATTGCTTTTAATTCTCTTCCACAGTATAGTTTATCAAAGTTCTCTCTGCTTGATGAAGCTCCCCATATCTCCCTGTAGTTTATATTGCCCAGTGTTCCCATATCTGTCACCTGCTGTTATCAGCTTCCTGTTTTGAAATCATATCTTCCTTTTAAATATGTTGATCATCTCCTTGATAACTACCCTAAACACTGGGACTATGAAATGAGTATTAACAGAAATGAAATGATCATTAAGTAACTTCAAGATTCAACTAGAGAAGTGATGCCAAATTTGAGTCAGAGCTAGACTATTTCTACTCTCCTTATCCTCTCTTACTACATTTTTTTTGTTTGTTTGTTTTATTTTGTTTTGTATTTTAGGGAAGAGTCTACAGGGTGCTCAGCGTCTCACTACTGTATCAGACTCATAGTGTTCCACCTGTTTACAGCCTCTCAAGAGTGGGATTATAGGCGCACACCACCATGCCCAGTTTCTATTGCAGTTTCAGGGCACCCCGGGGTGGGGGAAGGGGGAATCAGCACAGCAGGCCTGTGGATCAAACCCTCAGACCTTGAGACTGTTTGCAGGCACTTTAATCCCTTACTACTTTCAATTTCTTTGTGCCCACATTGAATTATGGTTTCTACTTGCTTTTTTTGTTTATGTTTTTTTTTTTTTTTTTTGCTTTGATCATAGCTATTATAAATAAAACCCATCAACTTAACTGCTCTCCAGGCAACAGATGCTCTGTGTCTCTCCTCACTCTTTTCCTTCAAGACCTGGGAGAGACATCAGTTTCTTTTTTCATTCTTATTCCCTTGTTCATCATCTCACTGTACAGTTTTCTCCTTATTGCCTTAGGTCAGGTATTTCTTATTATTTCTTTATTGTTAAGAATTTTTGGGTTTTTACCTTATGGAACCATTGACAGACACGGGTAACACACTCAATGCCCTCCCATTGCAAATCATATCTCATGGACAACTCAGTAGTCCATGTCTAAATATGTGATTTTTCCTTTATTTTATTTTCTGAATATTGTAAATTATAGCATAGATTTTTAACTTCATTCTGTTCATTCCTCATTTACTTGGGTTGTCTCTTCTAATCTAAGTAATTTTCTGTCCTTTGTTTATTCTTTACAAACTACGCAGCTTTTTATAGCTTCTCAGAAGTAATACCCTTAGAATCCTTCCGCAGTTTCCCAAGGCAAGCAACTCCTTTCCTTTGTCCTTTCCGCACCGACATGTTGGTCGTATACAATGCCATTGCTCTGGCTTCCCAGATTAGTGTTTCCGTTTCCATAAGAGTTATATTTTTCTCATCTTGATTTTTTCTCACTTTTCAAAAATTTTTATTTATTTACATTGTTACTGTATTTGGCATAGTGTCTCACTGTGCAGGTCAGACTCCCAGTGATCTTCCTGTTTTCAGCCTCCTGAGCATTGGGATTGCAGGCACGCAAAGCCACACCCACTCTCGGTTGCCTGCACAGGGACACACTGAATATGAAAAGTTTAAGTGAGGGTCTTACCTGAGTTTGTTACTTGGGGAAAAAAGAAGACACTGTTGGAGATGGAAAAGGAATTCAGACTCGAGTTAGTTCCAAATACCTGCCTCTAAGTGACTCAAACATTGCACTAGGTTTCACAAGGGAGTGGTCCCACTTAGGCTCTGACACGGCTCATGCAAGACAGTGTTGAAAAATCCTTTCGTGAATCATCCTAGCTAGATAAGATGCAATCAAACTCCGTTGCACACTGTTTTCTTATTTACATATCTTACCACTTTTGACTAAATGTTAAAAGTGTCACATAAATTCTTGATTAAATGTTAAAATCCTAGAGATTGAAAGCTTCTTTCACTTACACTTATAGCTCCAGCCCTGTTCCATAGCAGCCTAGACATGAAGTAGCCAGTCACTAGGCAATAATTAGTGCATTTAGCAGAAAAACATTGATAATGGTTATTTTCTGTTGGTGTTCTAGAAATAGAAAATAAATAATAAAAAATGCTATTTCATTTAATGTACATAAGGCTAAATTGTTAAGAATTCTCCTAGATTTTTGCCTGAACTCCTAAATAGGGCAGATGCTTGTGAAGTACAAAAGAAAGGTGTTATTATAATTTAAACTATAATCATTATAACTTTACAGATTAGAATGACAGAAGATTTGTGAAAAGTGAAGAACATTAACAGTTTATGATTCCAATCATAGCCTGGCTATGTAATAATAAAGACATATAATTTTCTGAAAGATTGTAGTGTTTGTTTTTCATGGGGTAAATATGGCCAGTTCATTATGCAAAGGTGAAACTGGCCATGCAGAAGGTGATAAGTACGCTTGTTCACAGAAGTGAGATGTGTAGGCTGTGAAGAGCCACTTCTTTGCTTTCTTCCTATCCTGAGGCATAAGCTGTCCTAGTTTGCTATATAAACTTTAAATTAATTTTGCACAGACAAAGCAACACATAGAGATAAAACAGACTCAGACCTTTCTCTGTAAGTCTATTTGAGAAAATGTTTTGGATCTATGGAAGTTGGCTCAAGTGTTGGTATGTGTAATTTCAATGCTAGTAGATTTTATATGGAATTTTGTTTTTGGTACATAGTGGTGTGTCATAATATAAATCGATATTACAATAAATTCTATAGTATTACTGAGTATGATGCATGTTTAGCATTTATTGCCTGAGAGCACATACTTTTCAAAAACAATTGTTTGCATTTCAAAAATGCTGTATCCCTTCATCAATTTCTACTCTGCTCATAACTAGCAACTTAAATCACCTAATTCGCAGTTCGGTTATTCTGCTAGAATTGAGAATGTTCGGCTTTATCTGATACACTTAGCTGTAGTAAAACTATCAATGAGTGACAAGATAAGGAATAGAAATCTCTACATGGAAAATGGTTATAATAAATTCTCTAGCTTGCAAGAGTTAATTATAATGGGGTAAGTATAGGTTGTATTCATTGATGCTACTCCCAGACTCTTACTTTAAATATAGTAAATTTGCTTTATTATTCATCTTCTGACTTTCAACTACTGTTCGACTTTTCTATAAAAACTCCTAACCAAAAGATATTTTATTTTTTACAAGAATGTGCAGTTCCTTTAATGTTCACAGTTTGTTAAAATCTTTTCCGTGGTTTCAATTGCAAAAGTCTTCCTTATTTATTGCCTGTCATCCAATTGCTAAAAAATTAACAGGCATTCATCTAGAATTAAGTCTCAATTCCCGGTAATCCTCGAATCCATGACATCTATGAGAGCCAAAGAGAAGAGCAACTGAATTATTACATAAATTCCCCTTGGAAAAGTTGAATAAAATGGAATGTCCACAGGATATATACTTTACAAAAGTGTTGTAGAAAACTCACGAGCCTAGTAAATTGGAAAAGCAATCTAGTAGCTTAGCTATTTAAGCACTAATGTAGAGATAAGATCGCTTTTTGAAAGTATCACACCCTCTTCCCAGTGCATTTTGTTTATTTCCTACTCACTGTGCCTTGGGGAAAGAAGAGTGATGTTAATGTTCTTCTGACACAAGTGCACTGTAATGTTGGATGCATTAAGAATGTTCAAGTGGATGGAATAGGTAGGTAGTTAATCTGGTTTGTCATGAATAATTTTAGATAGTGCAGCTTGTGGTAGTTTTCTTAATCATCCTTTTGTCACTTCTGCACATCTTATATGTTAAAAAGAACGATTCGATTGCCCAAAGCAGTTACAAAGCTAGGTGATACAGTCAGGAAAACTGAGCCTGGATCCAAGGTTATATTTGCAATTCAATATTTTCTCCAGGGGGAGTTCATTCAAGTTGTGTTTCCATATTCTTAACTGTAAAATAAATACTTGGACTAACCTATTTTGTTTCTGTCTTGATTGTAATTATTAATTTTAATTTCTTAGAGGCTAGTTTAGGATAATAGGGCCCTGATTTCCAGTTACATTATACTTCCCATCATTTTTAAATATTACCATTTATTATATATATATATATATATATATATATATGCCATATTCACTGCATTTTTCTGTCAATGATATATATGTATATATATGTACATATATATTTTTTTCCTAAAATATGTTATTTTATGACACTGAGGTAATACATTCCTTAAAAACAAGAATATATATTTAACTCAAATGACTTCTGGTCATGAGGAAAATGCTTTTTGAAAAAAAAACTGTGAGAATGCTACAGGAAGAGCAGTCTCTTCCTGTGAGGTCTGATGATAAGAAGGGTTCAGTGTGCTCAGATAGAAGGCAACACCCTGCTTATCAGCACCATTGCCTCTGGCTTGGACACATTTCCTCAGCTCTGATAATGAGCATGTGGTCAGTATTCGTATTAGCCACCCAGCTCAGTAACAGAATATTGACAAATGCTCTGCAGATAGAAATTCCTCATACAATGTGTGCTAATAAACAGTTATTATCTATTGGAGCAGTCATTTAACAACTTTCTAGAAAAATAGTCCAAATTTTCTGAAAACTTCTAAATTCCAGAAATGGAAAAACAATGATAAAAAACTATTTGTTATTTAAAATAATCAAACTTCAAATGCTAATAAATATTTATCAAAACAACTCACCAAATGATTCAGTACTTTAAGTACCATATATTACTATTTGCTTTATCTACTTTTGTTAAGAAAATCAGATATTAGTATAAGTTTTAGTATGAGTATCAGAAAACATTAGAAATTTAGAGTCAAAATTCTTTCTGGAAAGAATATTGACAGGAAATAGTCCCATCTTTAGACTTGGGACAAATAAGTTATATTTATGAGTTCTTCATATCTTATTACTTATGGCCATGAAAAGATTTATAAAACTATAAAGAAATATAAAAACTGATGTGCTTTGTTGTTTGATATTGTGATCTTATGCTGATGATTATCTATTTTTATTTATTTAGATCTTTAAAATATTACACAGAGATTACCAGAATCCATGAATGTATCCTTTAACCCATTGTGAAGTTTGAGCTTAGCAGAATTATTTGTTACTTATTTTATAATTGTACCCATGATTTAATTTTGATTGTAGCCATGAAATAATAGAAAAAATTTTCTTGAGTTTAATAGTGTAAGTTGACCTCTACAGTGAATAGACACATGTGTGTAGGAGCATCCTCGCCTTACCACACAGTTTCACTATGAAGCACATTGCTAGGGGGATGAATAGAATCTCCTTTATATAAGAGAAAAGGATTCTCTGAATTAATTTTCTAGCATCATAATGCCTTGGTTATAAGTTACTACACTTAGGCCTGATGTAGCTATAATTTTTTAGGGTACTGAGGGAAAATCTATTATCTACTTCATTTTTTTCTGACATGGTCTGATGTACAATGCTAAAATACCCTCAAGCGATCTTCCTTAAGGTAGATTCACCAAACATAGATTTCTGGAGAAATAAATTACTACCCTTAGATTAAGTTTCTACTTGCTGCCCTATAATTGCACATCTATTGCTCCAAAAACTAAGACTTTACTAGAAGGCTTGAAATAAAAGTGATCATTTCAATTCCAAAGAACAGTAAACTCATGGCAATAAATTCAGAAGTGGCAACAAATCATGAATTGCTTTGAAACTAGAGATCCCTTTGCCAACTGGCCAAATTTTGAGATTACTGCTTTGGAGATTGAAGTCCTATCCCTCTTATGCCCTAGGTGTCCTATTTTAACTATATTTATATTTGTTGTTTTGTTAACAAAATAAAGCAGCTGAGAAATAAGCACACATCTTTTCCTCAAAACTGGAGGTTTAACATTGGGTTTTTTGATGTTGTTGTTCTTGTTTACTGTTTATACCTCATTTTTTTCAGTTCACCCACCTCTTTTTGCACATTAACTTTCAGCATAGGAAAGAAGAGGTCACCGTACTTTTTAGAGTCAACTGAATAGTTGTGCAGCCTGGAACTTTGGGATTACTTGCTGTGAGAGCTGGGCAAATTATTGAAGTTTTCTCAACATTACATTTCTTATCCTTAAGAAGTTGGTACTATAGAGTACTTATTCCCATTTCATATTTACAACACTCTTACATAGGAATAAGACTCCCATAAAAAATCAAGTAAATGCAGAACTGAAGACATCAACGTTAGTTTTTCCATCTCTTAGTCTTAACTAGTTATCGAAAAGTTTTCTGTGAATCTGGTACTCACTTAGTAAAGAGAAAGGGGTCTGTTTTTATCTAATAGGGGAGTTTGCCATATAATTGCACACAGTGGTTAACAAATACCCTCAATCAAATCCTTTCAATACTGTCTGAAATTTGTGAAGCAATAACCAAGTCTCCATGAAGATTTATTCAGCAGTATCTTGCAGATGGAGAAATTACCACCTTTGGAGGAATTCCCTATTTTTTTAAAGCCCCACAATCAAAGCATTGACAGTGATTAAATTTCCCTAACAGTAGATGATCTGTTTCTAAATGCTGCCTGGAAAGGGAGTGATTTCCCAAAAGAGCCTTGCCAAGCTGGCCTTACTATGAGCTCATTCTGTGCCTCGTCTTGGGGCAGCTTCTGGCTGGGATTTCAGCATCCGCACTTACTGCCTGCACATCTTACAAGGAAGCCCAGTTAATGGCCTTCATCAGTACCTAGCACAATTCTGACAGTTAGTACATAAGGCTGTTCGTGGCAGTCCCTAGTGGGGCTACAGGAGTTAATATTAATGAATAACATGAAAATACTGAGATTATATAGATCTGTTGGCTGTCATCACTAACGATTATTATGATAAACATTAGCTTAAATAAAGACTTGGTCGTAAAAATGTAAAATGTGTGCAGTGACCACAAACCACAGAAAATAGAATGCCTACCTTAAATGAACTGCAGAAGAAATCTAAAGCTGCTTTGCTTAGCCTCTTATACATGCTGGTGTTCTGTTCTGGAAAGTGATTCTGGTAGTGCCTATGATTTGGATTGCTTAATGCCTTTTTAAAGACTGTGACAGTCTATATAAATAGATGAATAACCTATAAAATAAAGTGCTCTACATCCCAGCAGGAGCCTCATAAACATTGCTTACTGTAAAGCTGGGTAAGAGGTTTTAATAAGATATTTTAGCAGTGATTCAAACTTTTACCCCAACATCCATGTAGTTTTTCAAAATACACAAATAATATGGATAATGACAAGTTTGATTCTTTTGACAGCAGAAATCCTAGACAGATGATTTTTTAAAAACTCCTTCTCTTTATGAATAATTTGACCAAGTATTTGCCATTTTTATGTTTAACATGCACTGCAACAGTTTTACTGAATGACTGCTAGGAGCACACTGCACTGTCATTTGACCTGAACTGACTGCATTGAATCTTCAGATCCAGAGGTAGGACATAAGGAGTGCTCGGAAATAGTGACTCAATATCATACTTATTTTAGTTGTTACTTAGATGTATAGTGATGGATAAGTTACATGAGAATACCTCACTAAAATCTTACCTCTACTGCTGAGAATTTAGTAACTTCCTTTGGTCCATCTAGGACCTACAAATTGTGTACTGCATCAGCTCCTTGCCAGTACTTTTAAACATAATTGCAATGATATTCATCTTTATATATATATATATATATATATATATATATATATATATATATATATATAATATATAATATATATATATTCTATAATAAGATTTAAGGCTTTTACGACAGAATGACAAATGCATGTATATGTGTGTGATTTAATACCAGACTTTCTGTCTACTTCTAGTCCTGCATGAGGAGGTATTGAATGTCCAATCCTGTTCTCCTTTGGGACTGTTTCCGTCCTGGGGCATTCGTTGCCAACAGATGGAGCTGTTAGGTTACTAAGTTCTCACGAATAAGGCTTTCCTGAACAGAGCCACTCTGACTTGAGTGTCCATTTTAATCAGCAGCAAAGCTTGATAATACAACCTGGATTTCTGGGTCACGTCCTCCAAATCTGATTCAGTCATTTAGAGGGGACTTAGTAATTAGCATTTTTAACCAGCTCACAGGTGTGGCAGGTGCTGGCAGTCTGTGTACCCCAGTTTGTTAGCTCTGCCGTAGACCACTAATTCTTGAGGAACAGATGGGTATTTACTCAATAGCAATTTTTGAAGCTAAAATAAACGTAGGCCATTATAAGATATGTGTATATATATGCTACTTAGAGAGATTATAGGCAATAGGAAAATGTCTTTCTAAAGAAATTTTGAATATATAAATCACAATGTTCTTTCTGCTTTCTACATTTAGTTAATTTTGGTATCCTTTTATTTTCATATCTGAATGGTATAAATAATAAAATTGCACTCCAGTCCTCCATTTTCCTCTTGAAGAAAGTACCTGTGAACAGTTTCTTATCTTTATAGAAGCATTCTAGACAAATACATACATATATTATTTATGTCATTTTTATTATGAAGTGGATTGGCAATTTTGTTGCACATTTATCATAGCTTGAGTTTTTTCCCTATCTGTTTTCAAACACTCTTGAATAAAGTATGTTTAAACATTTTGGTTTATTAGCCTTCTTATATAACTAATATTAGGCACTGTAACAAGTAAGACAGAGCCTCTGAATACTTGGGTAAGAACAGTGAGGTGGAATTTGAGTTCTGCAGAGAGAGCTGCGTTCCTCCTTCCTTACTCCCAACCTTCACAAGCACACAAGTGCCTACTCTGGCACGTAGTGTATTAGGCACATTGAGAGCCCAACAACAAGCTCATAAGCTGGCAGACAAATAAGTGCTTACAATGCAATGTGACACATGTATAACTAGACATAATATATTTTAGAATGGATGCCTACTACAGAGTAAAAGAAAAGTTTCTCAGATGCAAAGTTAAAATGATTACACTTGGAGGCCCTTAGTGGTCTTAATCTCCCAGGAAGGGTAATCATGAGATCCCCTTGGGATCTGGGGAAAGACTTGGAGAGAAAATGACATTTGCAGTGAGTCTTGAAGGATGGGTAGAATTTAACTGTATTAAAGAGAGTACATGAAGAAAATAGTGCATGAATTATAAGCAGAAAATGATAAGAAGCAAAGATGAGATTTTGCAACATAGAGAGTCCCACGGTTTTAAATTCCAGTTATTTGTTTATGTTTTATGTATTTGGGTAAGATAGGGGAGCTAAGTTGTTGGAGTAAAGTGAGGAAAAATGGCTCCTGTGCTTCCAGGAGAGGTTGCAAGTGGCTCACCATGAGAGCCCTCGTAGAGCTTCTTCTGGGTGTGTGATTGTGGGGAACTGCTTACTTGTTTTAGTGAACACCTATTAGACCAGTTAAACTTTGTCTTGCTCAGTCACTAAGCAGGTAGGGTTTAAAGGAAACTGGAACTTTAAAGAGAAAACAATAAATCTATGTTGTAAATTTCTCAAACTCAAGAAAGGGCTACAACTCCCTTTCCTAGGAAGGGGATGTACTGCATGTGGCCTGAGGAAGTTCATTCTTGGTTTCAAGGCTTAGTTCATTACCAATTCTTATTTTAATTTTTATCCATGCGGCTGATTACCCAACAGTATTTCAGGCCCTGTTTATAGCTAGCTGCCTATTCATAAGCAAATGTTTTTAAACATTATTTTTAAATCACTTCCCTCCAACACACACACAGGTGCTCAAACAAGTTGAGAAAAAAGAATGAAGACTAAACCTAGCTACTTCTTCTTAAGCAGGGCCAGTCCTCCACAGAGCTTATCTAAGTGTCTTTCAGAAGTTATGCTGGGGTTCAGCAGTTATGGAATGTCTTCAGATGGTCTATGTAGTGGAGGACCCTGGCAAAGGGAGTTCAGCACATTTGTCATCTGAAGTTCATCATCTTGTCATCTGAAGAATAGAAACTTAAGCAGTGGCCAGGTTATAGAGAATCTTGAGCACCACACAGAAGAACTTCTTTTATCCCAGAACTGTCTTCTTCAAAAAGGGAACTGACATGATTACTGTATTCTGTTTTGTTTTGTTTTGTTTTTTTCCAAAAAGTTACTTGTTCCAGCTGTATAGAAGGAGAACCGGAGTTGGAAAACCAAGAAAGAGTTGATGGTATTGTGTATAAATATTTCTATAAATGAAGCAATAGATTTTGAAATATGAACTAGACTACAAAGTTCTCAAATATATGAGATGTATGTGTTTTATTTCCCACTCAGTCTTTAAACCTACCACCTTGCTGATTAAGTATTCAGGAAAAAGACATGAGCTGAAGTAGCTGAGAGTTTCTTTTGGAATTGTGAGAAGCAAATAAATATGATAATGATGTAGAGGAAAGAAATTCCCAACCTAAAAGATACCTGGAAGAAGTTTGTGTTCTCTAAAATAAAAGAATCAGTTTCAGGAATGGAGGTTAGAGCTATAACAAAGAAATTTCTTTCAGAGAGAGGGACAGAATAGGATCTGAGTGGGGTGCCCAGCAACTAGCATTTTTTGGAAGTTTTCTTGAGCAAAACCATGAGGTGAGGTGCATCTAAGGTGGGAAACATGGGAACTCTCATGGTAGGCCTGAAGTGGGACAAAAGTATGGTCCTGCAATAAGATTACAAATATAATTGCTCAAGTAAAATTTATTATATCAGGATCGAATGGGGAAGCTAGTGAGTCAGGTAGCAAGCAGGTGTGAATACAAACAGGGCCTTGCACTCTAGTAGAGGGTTTGATTAGTAACTCTTCCTGGCCTTTTCAAGGTTATTGATACCTATTTAAAATATTAATCCCTAAAGTGTATGCCTAAGGAGGCAGGTGGGTGTATTTGTTTAATCTTTTGTCCTGAGGCCTGACCCTCTGAGGGGGGTGTCTATTTCTCCCTCAGTTGCAAGGTATCTTGTCTTGCAAACGGGATCCTTCCAGGGCCTGTCCTTGTCTGACTGCTGATACTGTTCTTATCTATGTCAGCTGCCTAGAACAATGCAATAGATGAAATAAGTCTTGAAGAGAAGACGATGTATTTAGTTTTTGCTATCTCCTCACACTAGCTGTGGAACATCCATAAGGGATCAGGTAAAGGAGACTATTTACTTATTTATTTATTTATCTATCTATCTATTTGTATATTTATTTTTGTATTTTAGGGGAAGGCCTATAGGGTGTTCAGAGTTTCACTTCTAGATTCGACTCATAGCGATCTGCCTGTTTACAGTTTCCCAAGAGCTGAGATTACAGGTGCGTGCCACCATGCCCAGTCTCAGTTGCCTTTTCAAGTGTAGTCTGTGGTGGGGCTGACATGGCAGGCCCAGGGACTGAATTTCTGACCAAGAAGGCTTTAAATTGCTTAATTTTTGCCTTTTTGCAAGGTTCTAATTTGCACAGCTTTTTCACTATTTTAAACTGCTGATTCACCCCAACATGGCCTAGAGTGACTATTGCTGTTATCAAGGTTATTCCTTATTCTACCAACATGGCCTAGAGTGACTATTGCTGTTATCAAGGTTATTCCTTATTCTACCTGTGTAACATGACTCAACACAAACTAAAAAGGCAAACTGCCTTTTTTGTGTATCTAAAATTCACTTTATGTCCATTCATCCTGTAGTGGTGTTACATATCTGGAGATTTACTTATCAAGATCAGGACTGTAGCTCTTCTCATAAAGGTGACTTCTAAAACTTTATTCAAATTCTAAAAATATTTTTTCTAAGAATAGGTCATTAAACATAACAGCCTACCCTACAGGGACATGATAGTGTAACACTGTGCAAGCACTTCCATACGTTCTGCTTTGTCAGTGTTCTTTGCATTGCACTATAGAAGTAGAGGCTTTTGGGTTCTTTCTAAATAACTTGCCCTCCTGATATCCCCCCCCCAAGACATTCTTCTGTTGTTTAGGTACACATTAAAAATCCTAGGTAGTGTTTTCTTATAATCTGCTATGCAATTCATTTCCATTGCCGAGTTTTTCCTCAAGAAGAACATTCGTTTCATAATGGGAAAGTACAACCTTTTACATGTAATGATCACACGTCAGAATTTTTGCATTTGATATATTGTGAAATTGTGAGTCTTGTTACACTAGTTGTGCTTAAGTAGAGCTGTGTAACCTAGTGTTAGATAACACAAGTAAAGCGTTGTATAGCTGGAACTTAGTCTAAGGAGATAACATTCAAATGTCCGTAGGATCATTTTTATAGTGATTTTACTATTATATGCAATTAAATTTAGAGTCTATGAAGTGGTTAAAACAAATATTAGTAGGCTGACAGAAAATGATTCCTTTTTAATATTTATAAAATTAGAGTAAGTTATTCTGTCACTCAGAGATGCTGGTTTACTAAAACTTAAACTGCAAAATTTAATGCTTGGGAATAGAGTAATTCTCTGTTTTCCCAATATAATTCACCACACCAATATAGCATTTAAGTTCAGTTTGAGGAATAAAAATTAAATTGTTTAATTAGTTTCTTTGCTAGCATTGATATTACATTTCTCACAAAGAAACAAGTGACAGGAACACGATTATCCTGAAATAGTAGATTTTTAACAAAATATTAATATGCACATTAAAAAATTAATAGTTTGTATTAAATATTACACTGTGATTAGACTCTCAATTCATATAGAATGTATTGGTAACTAGGTAGGTGCGTACACTAAAACAATGATGGGTAGAAGAATCTACCCTTCAAATAATTGATAGTGTTTATTGATTAGTTACAAGTGCACAAGTTACATTCCATAATCCAGAACCAAAGAATATTTGGCAGTTGATTATGTATTTGTTATTTTCATTAAATGACAATGTTGGCATCCGTTCATCCACAGAGGAGATAGCTGGCTACTTCCGCGGTTTGGCATTTCTGCTGGGAGTCAACTGAGGAACGAGGGGAGTTCAGTAAGGGGGATTTGAAGCTAACTATGTCCTTTGTACATATTCACACATGGTGAAGCCAAGTATCAGTTTGGTTCCATTTAGTTTCAAACATATTCCAGGGCAAGAATTACACACAATTTATCTTTCCTTCTTTTTTCCAAAATTATCTAACCAGTAAATATCTGTTGATTTGGGGGTGGATGGGTGAGGTTGATTAAAAAGTCCTAGTAAAGAAGTGAACGAAACCCATTCATTTAGTTCACTGCAATTTCTGTTATAGTTTTACATTATGCTCATAAACTTCAACAATGGATAATCAGAAATTCAATCTGCTAAATAACAGTATTATTTCTTGAGAGTTTGTAGATTTCCTTTGAAAACATCCCTCTTCTGTCAATTATTGGAATAACCATGGCCTATCAGCAATTACATTTTTAAAGAAAGGCAAAACTCCCAAACTGGCAATATTCATATTGTCTACACATTTATTTTTATTTCTCACAATAATTTTTACCTAGGGTGTTAAAGTGCCCAGTTTTAAACAAACAATTCAGATCTATTTAATATTTATATCAATTTGGCATGCAATCATTAAGACTACAAATCATAAGAATGTGTTTTGTATCTCTACTATAGAAGTTACAAAATAATATAAAAATCATGCAATATGCTTCTTGGTAATAATGTGCTACATAATTTCATATTAGCAGGAACTATGTTTTTGTTGTATCTACCTAGACTATATATCCTTCAATAATATTTTCTCTCATTAAAAATACCTTGTTACAGCCGGGCATGGTGGCTCACACCTGTAATCCAGCACTTGGGAGGCTGAGGCAGGAGGATTGGTGCGAGTTCGAGACCAGCCTGGGCTACAAAAGTGAGCTCAAGGCCAGCCTCAACTCCATAGTGAGACCCTGTCTCAAAAAAAAAGACAAAAAAACAAAAACCTTGTTGGGGACCAGAGACATAGTTCAGTGGAACTAAGTGCCTGCCTTGCAAGTTGAGGTCCTCAGTTGAATCCCTGGTACCATGAAAAAAAAAGTACCTAGTAAAAATATTTTCATTAAGCAAAATGGTTTCTCCCAGGAAAAATACTGTATCACAATAATATAATAATAAGATATTAATTTATTTTTATTAATAAAAGTTAATAAAGTATACAACAGTCCATCACTTCAAAACAGTCAATGAGACAAGCATGTTAAGGCTTGTTCTGGAATTTGGAAGAGTAAATACGTGGTAGGTAAAGTAGAGGAAAAAGTAAGTACACTATTATTTTAGTGTTAGGATTCAGTACCTGAGTTCACTGTGAAAATCTGAGTCATTTGTCAGAAAAGAGATGTACTACAGACCATGATGTTAAGTGAAATAAATGAGATGTGCAAGTTTAAATATCGTGAGATGGCTCTCACATAGCATGAGCAATCTAAATTGTAAATAGTGAGCAAAGTAAAAACAAAGATAATGGTAAGTAGAGATGTAAATCTTCCTCAAGGCAGAAGAGCACGAGGGAATGGAGTGAAGCGGGCAGGGAGTGGGGAAGGGGTTAAGGAAAGGAAGGAAAGGAAGTAAGACATGTCACATACACGTGCTGACTCCACGGAAGGAAACTAAGTCTAGTACTACAAAGACATAGTAAAAAAAAAAAAAAAAAAAAAAAAAAAAACAACAACAAAAGACAAAGTAAAAACACACAGGAAAAAAATCACTAGAAGGAAATCTTTGTTTCTTTGTTTACAAATTGGAAAATTAGGGAGCTGGTGAGAAAATAACTGCCACCTGTTAGACATCAGATGGGCCAAGGTTTTGTTCCCTGAGTTCTAAAGAACACACTTCAGGGCCATAGTGCTAACAGTAGTGTCTTAGTTACTCTTCTCTCGTTGCTGAGACAAACATCCGAAACTCAAAATGAGGGAAGGAAAGGTTTATTTAGTTCATGGTTACTAGAAGTTTCAGTCTATATTCATTCAGCTGGCTCCAAAGCAGACTGGCACAGGGCAGAGGGCAACCTTTCATGGTGGCAGCAGGCAGAGAGCAAGAGCACTGGGAGAGAGCCAGCAGCTGCTTCAGCAGCTAACTTCTTTTCCTAACTTACATTGAAATGTAAATCACCTTCCCCGGGGGAGAGGCAGCACCCCTTTTCACAATAAGCAATTACAAATTCTAGAAGCCACCCCAAGACTACATGAGGCTTTGGGGGGCACCTGTACACAAACCATAATGAGTAGAAAAGGATTACTGAGAGAAAAAGAGGTCCCCGAAGTGGGAAGCTGTGAGGATTCTCTCGGGATATTTTCTATGGCAAAAATCACAGTGAGGCTGTGCCATGAATCAAACTGTCTAACCAATAGAATCCCAAATACAGCTACTCACCTCATGTGCATCCAGTAGGTGCTTAGATCTATGTTAGTTCCCTTGCGTGGAGTCAGCACGTGTATGTGACATGTCTGACTTCCTTTCCTTCCTTTCCTCAACCCCTTCCCCACTTCCTGTCAATTTCACTCCATTCCCTGGTGCTCTTCTGCTTTGAGAAAGATTTACATCTCTACTTACCATTATCTTTGTTTTTACTTTGCTCGCTTTTTACAATTTGGATTGCTCATGCTATGTAAGAGACATCTCACAATATTTAAACTTGCACGTCTCACTTATTTCACTTAACATCATGGTCTGTAGTACATCCATTTTCTGACAAATGACTCAGTTTTTCACAGTGAACTCAGATACTGAATCCTAACACTAAAATAATAGTGTACTTACTTTTTCCTCTACTTTACCTGCCACGTATTTACTCTTCCAAATTCCAGAACAAGCCTTAACATGCTTGTCTCACTGACTGTGTTTGAAGTGATGGACTGTTGTATACTTTATTAACTTTTATTAATAAAAGCTTAGATCTAAGCTTAGATCTATGTTGGGCAACATGTGCTGGAGCTTTTCTGCAGCTTCTAATTGTAGACAGAACAAAAGAGTTCCTGGGAAGAGATACAAGGAGAGTCCAGTTGTCTGATCGCTCACTTACGTGTCACATACCTATTTGGGCTCCAAGGTGATAATGACAAATAAACTCAAATTGCACTTTTGCCTGTAGGGAGGCTCACAGGCGGCCACTGATCTTCACCTTGTGGTGGGGCCCTCTTCACATTCACCTGAAGCCACAACTTAGGTGTTTCTTCATCTTGGGCCCAGGCTCCATGAAGGGCCCCAACACTCCCTGACTGTCTCCCAATTTCTAATCTAGCTATCTATAGAGTTGGAGGGATACTCAAATACATTGTAGGATACATGGAAACTTCTGAATAATACAAAGATAATAGTGCTAATTGTAGATTGGGGTTTATATATTCAAGTTACTTTATAGATATATTTGAGAAAAATTGCCTGTAATATGTCATGAGAAATTCCAAAATAAATCTGCACTTCTTTTCCTAGTGAGGAATTTCAATGTACTGTAAGATGGGAAGTATCAAAAAGTCTATACAATTCTATGAGGCCAAATTAGGTATTGTTTCTAAGTAATGCTTCAGAAAAAAACAATATACACATTTTAAAAATCATCGTCATTTTTTACTATTTACAAAAATTAATACATTCTTACTGAAAAATTTAAGACCCAAGTAATTTAAAACTAATAAATTAACCTGTTACCAATACTCTTTCCCCCTTAGAGATGAACATCATTAAGAACTGGAGAGTCATGATGTGAGGTGACATTTCAATGAAAGACAGTGTAAAGCATAATGTAAACTTTGTCAGTGATAAGATACGTGCATAAGGAAATTTTTCTCTAGTTTCTAACTAGTATTATACTTTTTCAAGAAATTTATAGATGGTACAAAAAGGAATTTGATTTTGCTTAAAGAAATGATGACATCTTTACTCCTTTGATGCGTTCTGATACTATTTACTAAGGCTACCTATAAGATTAAAGGAAACCAACAAAGTCAAATTGAATACAAAGGGAAAAGCCTGTGAAAGATGCTCTTCTAATATTGACATTGTAACTGAAATAAAGAAAATGATATATTTCTAAAAATAGTGTGAAAAATGTGTAAACTAGATATGGAAAAGTAAACTTTTGAATCCATTTCACATTCAGGCCACACAGTTACATACAAATAATTCATAAAAAAACTATAGTTCGAGTTGAGAACTGCTAAGTCTAAAACCAATGTGATTGTTAAGTCTCCCTCCCAGAAACAAACTTCATCTGAATAATAGCTTGAAAGGTGCCAAAAAAATGTTTGTTTGTTTTTTTTCTGTATTTTCCTCACAGAGCAATCAGATTTTAAAATAGAAAATAACAAAGACAATAAGAGGGAAAGGACTAGAATTTAGAGAATGGTTAATAACTAGTTGTCTGCCACATGGTAGAACCCTAACTGCAATATCTATCTCAAAACAGAAGCAGGGATTTGTTGAAAATAGTGCTTCACATAAAGGCACTAGAAGAGCTTAATCTAAACAACAGTGCACATGCCTGCTCAGCCAACTCAGAATTGGCTTGTGAGGATATGGGTCTTACAAGCAGAACAAAACTTACTCTTTAGGGATTTTCTTCCCAAGTAATTTATCATTTATAATCCCTGCCTTCTGCTAGATATTTAAGGGCAATTTGATATGATTCTACTTTGTATTTTTGTTCTGAGAACTAAATTTGTGACAAGGTCTACTTCAAGAATTTATGTAAGATGCCTGATTTTATCGTACCAGCATCCTCATCCTCATAAGGTTAATATTTTTTTTAATTTTTTTTATTTATTATTTTTATTCTTGTTTCAGAACCTTTGTTTGTTTATTCACTCATTTTTATGGCCGGCTCAGCCCGCCCCAAGGGCAGGGCTGGCGCAGCATGTGGTGCCCGGGATCGAACTGCAGTCCCTGAAGCCGCCGAAGCTTCCCCAAGCAGGGGCTTTAGACAACTGAGCCATCCCGCCGGGCCCATCATAAGGTTAATATTATTATTATTTCCACTTTGAGGATGTAGATGCCAAAATTTGGTACCCAATATTTCATACTTAGTAACAGAATCGAGATCTGAATCTTTGTTGTCTAAATCCACAGACTACATTCTTAGTGACTTTACTGTGCTTTCTCTAAAAGGAGCAAGTGATTTATTAAAAAAAAAAAAAAAAAACCAGAACACATCTCACTTAAATATATGCTGTTCCATCTTCCCTGAGTATCCAACTTGGAAAAGCATCATTGAAATGAACCAGGACCTACTGGCAAATTTTCTGATTATTTGTCTTTTCCATTGCATGCTCTTTAAAAA
>PVJA010000149.1:62519-190542 GCA_004027025.1 Myocastor coypus | reverse complement strand
CACATGAAATTCTTTGTCACTGAGCTACACCCTGTACTCTACCACCAAGCAGTGTCTAAATATACCCGCATCTGGCAAAGACACAAGGCTGGTCCCTCAGCAAGTGAGGTGCTGTGTCAGCACAGTGATATGGATTAACAATCAGGCAGAACAAGTCTGGAATCATGTACCAAAGAAATCCTACCCAAGGTCAAAGATTCTTATTGGTAATATTGTGCTGAAAGTTTTCACTGAATTTGTTATCTCAGCAGAACTGTTAACAATGAACAAGAGAAAAAAAAAAAAAAAACCTCAAAGGTCAGCGTGTCTTTCGGGTAGCTTGCAACCAAGTAAGCATTTCTGAAGCAAGATAAATGGCTCCAAAGCATGACCCTATCTAATCCACATCTAATTCACCATTATCCGTGCTTCGGTATATACTGCTTGGGACATGCTTCCCTTATTTTTATCCACCTGTTTAATTTTAAATTATCAATATCTATGGTTGCACAATTATAAGAAGCATGGACTTTCGCAGTATGATGGCAAACTAACTCATTTAAATACTCATTCATATGCTTTCAAAGAAATTCCTCATTGAAATTTAAGTGCACATTCTTCCAGCAATTGAAAATTAATACACTTTGCCTATATTCATGTTTGAGATGCTCCCCTCATGTCTTCCTGGAACCTCTGACACAGATATATGCATTTCTGCAGCCACTCTGTCATAGCTGAGCCAGGATCCACCAAGCTTCACGGATATCACTAAGGTCACACCACTGTCATTAACTTTTTGGTCACTTATGGCTGAACATTCTCTTCATGTAATGACTCAGTTCACATTACTATCTCACCTCCCTTATGAATGCATACTATTTTCTTTAATTTATAGACGAGAAAATTAAGTTTAAGAGAAGGACAATAACTTGACTTCCAGGGAGACAGCTCAGTGGTTTATGTGCCTGACTGGCAAGTGCACGGTCCAGAGTTTGATCCCTGGTGAGAACAACAACAAAAGACTATAACCTGGCTGAAGCTGCACAGCTAAGAGGTGCTGAGGTTTCATATGCAGGTCTTCTCATAACTCTGAAATGCTTATGCTGTTTTGCATTCATTCATAACATAAAGGAAATATCAACTTTTCTTTGAAGACTTCTTAGCTCTTCCCTTCAAGTTTCCGCTGCTCTGATCTCCACCTGGAGATGCTTTCTTGCTCTCTTTATGCTCACAGTTCTTACTAAATCCTGAATTTAGAAAGGTCATTTTTTGTTAGAATATGAATATGCTATTACTCATCTGTCCCATATTTCTGCTACACAATGACCTTCTTGTGGGGAGAAAATAGATTATAATTTTGAAATTTCATGTAAATTAAGTAAATAATGCATGAAGGAATCAAAAAAGAATTTTAAAAGGAGAGACCATAGGGACTAGCAAAGAGTAAAAGTAGAGAATACAGCAAGAGATTAAAACAAATACAGCTGAATGGACTATATTAATGGGAGTAGAGTCATGAGAAGCCATTAGAATTGAAATATTTTGATTAGTCTTTAGTCAATATAATGAAAAGTGTGCTAATGAAAGAGGACAACTACAACTGAACCTCACACACTGTAGTAGTTGGATTTTCTATCTTTGTAATAGAGTGTACAACACACAATTTAAATAAGAGGACGTTTATTTTCACTCACAATTCTGGTGGGTTCAGTCCATGGAAAGAAGCCCATGATGGAAAGGCCAGGTGGAGGAGGTCACACACACTGTGGTGGGCAGACAGCCACAAGAGAGGGAAAGCATTAATGACCAAAATATTACTTTCCAGACCACAATCTCAGAGATCCATCTTAACAAGTCCACGCCTCCTATCAGTACACATAGCTGGAGAATTCTTCAATGGATAGATCTACTAATGAATTTACTACCCTACAATATAATTACCTTCCAAAGACATAAGACTTTGGGGGAGCATTTTAGAACTAAACCATA
This sequence comes from Myocastor coypus, assembly GCA_004027025.1. Classification (NCBI taxonomy): domain Eukaryota; kingdom Metazoa; phylum Chordata; class Mammalia; order Rodentia; family Myocastoridae; genus Myocastor; species Myocastor coypus. The sequence continues at coordinate 188,574 of PVJA010000149.1, read as the reverse complement.
ACATTTCTCCCTTGATTCCCAGGAAATCTCATAAGAGAGATTTAGACCATCTGTCAGTTTCTAAATTCTTAACAGCTCTAGCATTTTGGAAAAGTCCATGCCGTAAGTCTTTTCTGAGATGCAAGATAAACTTGAATGTATAGTTGTCAACTTCTGTAAAAATAAAAGTTAAGGTTAAACAGTGCCAATGTACAATGGCCCACTATAAACATTCTGATTCTACAAGGGACAAAATGGGATAGCTAGGAGTTGCAGCAATGCAATGCCAAAATCCAGAGAGGAATCATTTAATCCTCTAGCTACCTATTATCCAGGTTAGATAGTGCTAATATATGTGATAGGCAGGGCTTTGTGACCCTTCCTGTCTGTCATTGCCACTTGTAGCTTCCACGACTTCTCTCTCAGGCTGTCTCTGCCAACCACCTGCAGCTTCCCTCATTAGGTGATCTATATTCCTGTCATATCCAGCTTTGTAATGTCTTAAGTAAAACTTTGCTTTCAAATTCATATCTTTATGCATCCTTCTCCCGGGGCCACTTGGCATGGTCACACAATTTTGCTTGGCATCCTAACTTTCTTCTGAAGTCTGAGTGAAAACTTTTATGGTGCCAAAAGTTTTGTGTTTTGCATGCCTGAAAAATCAATCACAGGGACGATGATAAGATCAACCGTGAACTGTAGCAGGCAAGCCCTGTCCGACTATGGTCAGACTGGTCTGTAAGGGTCAGGATGGCTGCACTAATGGATAAATTTCCCTGATGACCTTGAAGTCACAGGAATGAGAAAGCAGACATTTCTTTTCAAATAACAGAGTTTTATACCTTTGAGCCTGTGAAGGATAGAGTCCTGCTGATTTCTGAGATGTCCTAAAAGCATCTATTTTTTTTTTTTTCATCCTTAAGTATTTGGCTTATTTCTATTGCTGAAGTATTTGGAAGCCATAATCCCTTTTATTCCACTGTGTAGGTGCTTCCTTTCTAATTAGACTTCATACTTTTCAAGTCATTCACTCTCCCATTCATTCAAGTAGGACCAATGCCACAGCCAAAATATTGAACAACCTTAAAATTTACTATACAAGATGAATTAGTCTGCAGGCCTTAATCTCAGCTAAGAATAAAATCTTAAGGACCAAATGTACTGAAATGGTTTGCCTGAACATAGCACACATGCCCAACTGCTAATGAAGTCATTGTCCTCAACTGAAACTTCTTCAGATGGCCCTTTCTATCAGCATTCTTTTCTTCTGAGCTCTGTTGAGTATTGCATATCAAGTACTACTTAAACTTTTCAAGATATTTTCTAACCTGATTTCCATGTTCTTTGAAAGCCCTCAAGCAAACTAGTTCTAAAAGTTTCTGTGCCATATGCTGAAGCATAATCATAGCAATGACCCATCTCCAAAATCTTAGTCAGCTGTCTCAGCACTGGTGCAAAATGCTAATCTTTATGTGGTAAAGAACTTCAATTTGACTCATAGTTCAGTGGGTTCAACCTATGACCATCCAGCTCCAATGAAATATTGTATAATGAAGGGGCTATTTGAAGAATATTGCTCTTATCATGCAATATGGAATGAGAGAGAGAAAGTAGGAGCCCAAGATAAGAAAATATTTTACCAGTTTTTCCCCTAGTGACCTACTTCCAACCACCCTCACCCCCACTTCAAACAGGACAATGAATTCCTGAACACAGTGGATGAATCCACTAAGAAGATAGTTCCCTCATGATCCAGTCAACTTACAAATATAGCAGACTTTTGGGCCATATTTCATAATAGATTCGATTATCAAATTGTGTGCTAGGTTAAAGAATTAGGACATTATTTTTTGGTAATGAGGATGTTCAAAAAGTCTTGTGGAAAAAGACTGCAGAAAAAATGTTTTAAGAGACTACCTTTGCCAGAAATGTGGAAAGAATCAACCTAAGAAAATTCTAAGTCATGGACATAGCTCAGTAGAACAAGCACTTGCCTGGTAAGTGTAGAGTCGTGAGTTCAATCCTCAGTCTGAGAAAAAAAAAATCTGGCTGCTACAGAAGATTCTAAAAATAGAAATTGAAAGACAAAACTAAAGCATCTAAAGTAAGGGTGTAAAGGTTTTACTGATTTCTTAGACTTTAAAGAGGTGACACCACTGGATTAAGAAAGATGCATTTAAAGTGTCTGTGAAAAGATCTGGCCCATGTTGGAAGATGCAGTTCACAACCACTGGATACAGACACAGGCTGAGAGATAAAGACCACAGATTTACATGGGTTAAGTTAAATTTTGTTACTCATAGAGGAACCATGTGAGCACTAAGGAGAGTACAGGAAATTCAATCCTAGACAACAACAATGAAAAAAGCCAGATCTGAAGATTTCTATTTAGTAGTCATAGGGAATAAGTGTTAGAACTCTGGAAATCGATACAATATTTTATAAAAAGGAAAAGTGCCTGTGACACAGTCTTGGGAAGTGTCCCACTTTAATACAAATAGGAAAGAAATCTCAGTGAGAGAAACTGAGAATACTTGGAGAAATGAATCACAAAGAACAGTGTTGATTTGGGTGATGGAACAGGTAGCTTCCAACTAGTGTTGATGCCAGCAGTACCAGATACCATAGAGGGTTTAAAGAGGATGAAGATTTTGGAGCAGCCTCTAAATTCATTGCTCCAGACCTGACCCAATTTTTAAGAGAGGCATGCATGTTCAGCTGAGGAAAAGACATGTGCTCTCTTTCCTCACTAGCATCAAATGATGTAGCAACACTGCACATTGTAGGCATTGAGTCCATATTTAAGTTGACTGAATAGATTTGATTTCATAGCAATGAGTGAATAAAACTATCAGGCAAAGGAATGAGATTAGTGGAATGGTAAAGTAGTAAAGGAAAGAAGAGAATAAAACAGAATTCATTATATAGCTAGAGAGGGTGGGGGTTAAAAGCTAATTTTTTCCAAAGGTGAAATACTGTGGTAGGATCTGATGTATGGTGACAAGAGCTTAAATCTGAGTTATGTTTGTTTCCTTTGTACTATGAGCAGGTAGTTATTCAAATTATTTGATCATGAATTGCTCTTCTATGGAATGAAATTGTCATGAGCTGTATAGGTTTCTGAAGCTAGGCTAACCAAGTATGATTTCAGTTAAGGGTGGACTCAGCCGCAAATGTCCAAACACTGGGAGAAAATGCCACAGCCATAATGATGCCAAGGATGAAGTTCAGCAGATTCTAGCCAAGTCATGTGAGGGCCAGCATGCAGGAAATTTGCCTAGCAGTGGAAGCTGTGTTGGTGGGCTCAGGAGGAGGCAGTGAGCCTCACTAAAATTAATATACTTACAGAAGAACTGTGCTTATTCTCTTTTGCATTCGTAGCCAGCTATCACTGACTTTCACATTCCTTATGTGCTAGTCCATAGCTGCGTTAAGTCAGAAGTTCAAGATCTATGTTTGACTAAAATCAAGGTCCTAGAAGACATGTGTTCCTATTTGGAAGTTACAGGGGCCAGGGAGATAGTTCAGTAGAGTAAGTGCTTTTCTGAAAAGCTTAAGTCTTGAGTTCAATTCCCAGTTCGAAAAAAAAAATACAGAACAGAATTTGTTTTCTTGCCTTTCTCAATTTTTTTGAGGCTGCTGAAATTCCTTTACTCATAATCTCTTTCTTCATCTTCCATACTATTGAGGCATCTCTCTAGCTCTTCTGTTTTTGTGTCTTATAATGACCACTTCTGTAAAAAGTTATTTATTAACTTCTCCAGCCTCATGAGGTTGGAAGGAACCATTTGGATAATCCAGAATAATTTCCCAATCTCACAGTTCTTAACTCTGTTTGCATCTGTAATGTCCCTGATAACACACAATATAACTTATTCATAACTTCTTAGCACTAAGGTGTGGGCATCCATAGAAAGCCATTGTTTTCCCTATCACACTGATTATGGGCCTAAGGTACCTAGTGAAAGATATGTAGCTGGTGAAATACAGAAAGGAACTAACAGGAGTGGTCTGTGACAGTAATCCCAGTATTTGGTAGGTTAAGACAGGAGGATTACCGGGACTTCAGGGTAAGCCAGACTACATAATGACTTCAAGGGTAGTCTAGATGACATAGCAACACCCTGTATTATCACAACAAAAGAGATGAGAAGAGAAGACAAGACAAGAGAAGGGAAGGAAGGGAGAAGAGGAGAGGAGGGGAGGGGAGGAGAGGAGAGGAGAGGAGAAGAGAGGGGAGGGGAGGGGAGGGGAGAGGAGGGGAGGGCAGGCAAGGCGAGGCGAGGGGAGGCGAGACGACACGAGACGAGACGAGACGAGACGAGACGAGACGAGACGAGACGAGACGAGACGAGAAGAGAAGAGAAGAGAAGAGAAGAGAAGAGAAGAGAAGAGAAGAGAAGAGAAGAGAAGAGAAGAGAAGAGAAAAATGTATAGGTGCATTGAAACAAAATTCCCTGATATGAAGACAGAACAGATTTGTCTGACTGTAGATGAATATAAGAGAATAAAATTTGCAAAGATTGCCTTTATAAGACCTTTTCAGTGTTGTGGTTGTCAAAGGCAGCTCGCTCTGATGTTTAAGATCATAGCTATTTTTGTGGAAGAGGGGAGGATTAATCCTAGGGTCTTATAGAGCTTATGATCACCAGTCAATAATTTTGCTTTTATTACAAATCAGCTTTTTCTTAGTTGGGTGAGTTTTGCCAAGTTCTTTGATTTCTGATCACTTTTGTTCTTCACCTATAAACATAGTATGTTAGTATGCACTTCCTACAACTGTGAAAATGTAAGAAGGAGGTATACTTATCATAGGAATAAGCAGTAAATACTAGTTATTATTCATCAGTAACATAAGTGTTTATAGAACTGGTAGAGTGACATGTTAGAAAGCAGTTGCAAGGCCTATGTGGATTCTTGGATTGAATCTTCAGTGCTACAAAAAAAATTGTTGGATAGAGAGAACAGTGTATTATTATGATTTTGATGTTGAGCTGTACACAAAGACAGAAATATGTAGTACTTTTTTTTACAGGAATGGTGAATTTCAAAACCAGAAACACTTTGAAGTTGAAAATATTCATTTTAGCCTTTGTAACTGAAATCATAATGAGATGACTGTCAGTTACTGTTCTCTCATTTCTGGGACAAATACCTAATGCTCAAAATGAAGGAAGGGAAGGTTTATTTGTCTCACAGTTACTGGATGGTTCAGTCCATATTCATCTGGCTCCAAGGCAGAAGAGCACATGATGTCAGAACAGCAACAAAGGCAACAGAAAGAGAGTCTGTCTCTCTTATTCAGACTCTCCACCTCAGGCTGGGTGTAGCATTGACACCCATAATCGCAGCAGTACTCAGACTCATAATCCCATCCTTGGATCATCCATAATCCCAATGGACCATGAATTCATCTGAAACTCTGGAAGTACCAGCCCCATGACTGCATGAAGCTTTGAGGGGATAACTAGACACAAACCATAACAATGACCACATTGACTTTATATGTCAAATAGGAGCTGCTGGGTCTGCCGTGATCTTGGAATTATTAACCACTGTCCTGGCCATGTTTTGTAAGAATTAATGAAAACCTAATGCAACAGTATAAAAATTATCATTGCTTTCATTCACACATGATTTGTGGTATTCAGAGAAGTTCCATAATCTCCAAAAATTTAGTAACTACTGACATCTTTCAATGCATCCTCTTTTGCTCTAGTGCCAAAGTGACTTGGGGAACATACAAAGGGAAAACTCTCCTTAGGAGAAGCCTATGTTTTCATTTATAGACCCATGCTATGTGAGAGCCTGTACTATGGACTGCCCTTGTCTCTGTGCTAACAAGAGGCTGAGCTTTCTCTTCTTTCTGTTCTTCATAAACCTTTTCCTTATTTGGCCCATTAAAGAGCAAGCTTTACAAAAAAAAAAAAAAAAAAAAAAAAAAAAAAAAAAAAAAAAAAAAAAAAAAAAAAAAAAAAAAAAATCACTCACAGGGTGTAACATAGGTCACATAAGTATGAATTAAATTTTTCTACAAATTACACCGGAGAGAACTATTTTAACTACTGCTTATGATTCCTTACAAAAGTAGACAGTACCTATATAGGAAATAAATACAGTTTTTACTCAAAGGGTGGCAAATGAACACATTTGCGCTGTTCTCCACCTTTTCATTTCATAAAGTATCTTGGAAATCCTTTGTCTCATAAGAAAGCTACACTTAATCTTTTGCAAAACCTGAAGAGCAAACCGGAACTGCTAACCTAACTAGGAAAGTACTTATCTATAGAAGTCCTGAAGAAAGACACTGGCAGGAATGAAGCTAATTAACAAAAATATGTTGACTCAATTAATAGGAGAGAAACTTAAAAAGCTCCTTTTCTAATCTTTTACCTTACAAATAGGGAAAGGGGACAGAGCTTTAAAATGTTCTGCCTTTGGGGCAAGCCAAACAGCTCAGCCAATTAAAGGGCCTGCAAACAAGCACAGGGGTTGGAGGTTCGATCCCTAGGCCTGCCTTGCTGGTCGTGCCCCTGGGCGGCACTGAGAGGGCAATTGATACTAAGCATGGTGGCACATGCCTGCCATCCCAGCTCTTGGGAGGCTGTAAATAGGCAGATCACTGTGACTCCGATTTAATAGTGAGACCTTGAACACTCTGTAGACACTTCCCTAAAATTAAAAACAGTTCTGCCTTCTTTGAATTCACTTCTATTTCTCGTTCAGTACTGTAAAATTTAATAGTAAAATTCCCTATGATTGGCAGTATTTTATTCTAAATTATATTGCAATATTTGCAGTGTCTAAGCTTGTGCAATATTTTCATTTCTGAAAAAAATCAGGTCAAAAATCAAAGCATACAAGCTCCTATGTTGCAAATATATGGTAGAAATCTACTATCATAAAGAATAATTCAGATATTCATTTACTTAGATGTTATATAAAGAAATTGAAAGTCAAGTAAGCTTAGCAATAATTGTTTTGTTAAAATTGATAAAAGGTTTCAATCTGCGTCTTAACATTTCTTCTAAGTATGAAAAATCAAATGACAAAATTGCCAGAATCTACTTTAATTCTTTGAGTTTTATGATTGAATTTAATTTTGAAAAATATGTGAAGATATTGTTATATATTATTTGTTGTACACTTATTTTTTCATATATTGTTAAATGTGTGTTGTTTATTTGTATTTCACTCATGAAGACACAAATTGAGAAACTTTAAGTAATTTTTTCAAGCCTTCAGAAGTGTAATAATTTGTTCACCTGATCACAAATTCCATTCTTCTCATTGCCCTTACTACCATTTCTTGTATCTTCCTATACGGAGGATTTCAAGTTATATGGCCTTAAGTAGAGTAATACTAAGAAAAATTTACTAATAATTGTTTAATGTCAGGTCAGTACCAGTAACATAAGATTATATGAAGCATGCCTTGTAGCTTGCTGTAACTTGTAGAATATTTCCAGGAAACATTTTTGTGTTAGATATGATATCCAGAAAGCAGTTTGTAGACTAGAACTTTCCCCAGAAAAGATACTTTCTTAAAATAATGACAGAGCTTGTAAGGAACTTACCTTTGGCCATGTCTAATTATCCATATGTTAGATTGCACTTGCGAAGATAGAATTACATGTTTATTTAGACCACAGAAACACTTCAACATTCTCTCAAATTTGAGGTTTTAAGGAATAATGATATGATGTTATCTGAATTTCAACACTCACAACATGTGTATTATTGAATGGTCAAGACTGAGAATTAAAATACAACGATCAGGATTGTGTACAATCTAGATGTGTGAATGTACATATCACACATGTTTGTAGGAGACAAACAATGTGAGATTTGACACTGCTGTTTTCACCAATAATAAAAATTTTGTGAACCAGATAGACATAGTATGTAGTGTAGCTAGCATAAAGGTGAAGAGTTTAGTTTTAACTGGCCTCTCCAAATTACTGTTTCTAAAACAACTCCAATGTCATTTTTTCTGATAGGCACAAACAGATTTATTCATCAAGCTTCACCTTCCAATACACATTTCAAATTGAAACATAAATCTCCTTGTATGTCTGTTTCACCAAAAGACAAGTGAAAGACAAGCTCTGCTATCACGAATATTCTTCTGTCCTAGCGCTGCTAGAACCTAGATAATTCCTGCAACCTACACAGTAAATATCTGTTAAAAATGGACATCGTTTGTATTATAAGAAATCTTACACAATTTATTTACTACTTTTTTAGTATTTAAAGACTAAGTAGGCAGGTTACTTATGTTTGCAATCAAAAAGATCCTTTGGGGATCTTTGACTTGATGGAGAGTTTGACTTGAATGATTTTCTTTTAGAATAGGAAGTGCTATATTGGATTTTTAAAAATGTTTCAAGCAACTAACATAACACATCCTGCATAGATTTTTTGTTTTAGACAAACAGTATAGCCTTATTTGTTATTCATTTGTGACAATAAAAGCATAGAAAATGATTCACCACTTTTTTATGTTGTTTTTAATATTACTTTTCAAAATATAGTAGTGGCAACTTAATCTGTGAGAACAGATTTTTTTTTTCTTTGTCTTTTTGAGATAGGATCTCACTATGCAGTTCAGGCTGGCCATTAACTTACTTTTGTAGCCCAGGCTGGTCTCGAACCCACACCAATCCACCTGCTTCAGCCTGCCAAGTATTGGGATTATAGGTGTGCACCACCATGCTCTGCGAAAACAGGTTTTTTAAGAAAATACATTAGTAAATGTTTGCAACACATAAACATATTTGGCATGGGTACTGGTGCATATGCATATTGAATCTTGATAATTTTTGCTTTCCTACCTCTCCCCTTGTCATATCTCTCCTCGTCCCTATATTTCCTTTTCTTTTCCATGAAATTTACCTCCCTGCTTATGATCATCTTTTATTCTATTTTGCACTATAAATTATTTGTATTGGAAAATGGAAAAGTAGAAGGAATACAGCTAAAATTTTGTCTCAATGACATCATTATACTAATAATTAGGTTTTTAGTGTGACATCTTATCTCAGATTTTGTTCCATGAATTAGAATTTCCAAACTGCTGTCAAATGAAATTAGATGTTAAATATTGTTTTAAAACTGAGTTGCTCTTTGAAAAAGATGAAAGAATCTTTGAAATATTACCTTTACCTTTTTATATATCCAACTAACAGTGTCCATAACAAAACATTTCTCATTACTAACTCAACATTCAGTGAAATTATAATACTGAAAATTCAAAATTTATCTAAATGTTAGGTATTTTAAATTTCCCTTCAAAATGTAAGTTAGAAAGAACACCATAGTACATTTTATAAATATGTCTGTTACACATGATAATATTTTCAATTTGCTAATTTTATGTCAGTCAAAAGGAAGGTAATGTTTTTATATTTCTCATACAAAAATAATCTTCATGCTTCAAACAGGTATTACATTTCTGCAGTATTTTATTTCTTTCTGCCCCCACTTCAGTGATGGTGAACCTGCAAAGGTTTCAACGACACAATGTGCTTTGGCATGCATGTCATAGGTTTCCCATCACTGGGCTAGGTTTACAGTGTTTAAATTAACTGTATGACTCGAGGCATATTCCTTAGTGATTTTAATTTCTATTTGTCCATATATAAAATGATAATTAAATGTAGCAAAACATACAGTAAATCATTGGTGGTCTACTAAGCATGGACCAAGATTAAACATGATTATTATTACTGTTATTCTTATTATAACGTCCTTGCTAAAGGGAGGGATTGTTGCAAACATTTTTTTAGTCTTTTTCTATGATGCTTTTGACACAGTACCACATATCGCCTAGTGAATATCTTCATTTAATTTGTATAGGTTTGTATTTGGGCTTAGCAAACTATGGCCCATTGCCCAAATCCACTGAAGGATAATATCACACCCTAAAGCTTATACAAATTTATTGAGTAACATTGATTCTGTACACCAAATTCCTGATTTTATTACAGTTATCATATTTCAATTCAGGATTACTAGGACCACATAAACCATTAACTACCTGTCAACTACTGTGATTATCAACCTTGGAAGCTGATTTCTACCTCAATGTATTATTCCATAAATTAACTCTGAGTGTCAAGAATGTTTAGCTGATTTAACAGTTATGTACGTGATACCAACATTTTATTTTACTCTATGTATGTATGTATGTATGTATGTATATATGTATTTATTTTTTATTTTAGGTGAGGGCCTGCAGGGTTTTAAGTATCTCACTACGAAATCAGACTCATAGAGATCCGTCTACTTACAGCCTCCTAAGAGCTGAGATTCCAGGCGTGTTGCCACCACACCCCATCTCAATTGCCCTCTCAGCATGCCCCACAGGCCATTTGTATTCTATGTTTAAAATGAAGCATATTTTCAAATCTAGAATGATTTGATAATTTTAATTTAAATAGGTTACCAGAGAATTGAGTGATGACTTGGAGAAATTCAAAAAGTCCTAAAATTTGAAAAAGAAAAAAATCTTATAAAGGCTTTTTATTGCTGACTTCAGGAAAGAGCAGTAAAAGTTTTACATTTTGACAATTCTGTTCCTTTTTATTGTTTTTTTTTTCTTTTTAATTTTATTTTATTGAAAAAGAAAAAAACACTTTTTAAAGCTTCTAACACTGGGGGAAAATATCATACCATGAAGTCAAAAATATAGTATAAATCATAAAAATTTAAAATAAAATAATATTCAGAAAATTAATTAAATAGTAATTAATTAAAAATTAATTTTTGAAAACAGTATTCCAAAAATAAAACTGAATTGTAAGTCCAACTAAGAGGCCAGAAAGTTATGTATTATACTTACAAATCTGTGATCAATTCAGAGTACTCACATAGTATTTGCAGAGGTTAATATATACTAAAATAACAACTATGAGAAAGTTTTCATGGTAGTAAGGAATTACTAAGAATAAAATATAACTTAAAGGCTGGAATAGCAAATATATACCCAAAGCTTCTAACAGTTTGAATATAGGATATTGCACAAAATTCTAGTATATCATGGATATGTACAGTATCCATAACACTTACTGATGGCCAGGTGTCACTTGTGAACTGAGCTACTGCTATTTCCTTGATATCCAACCTGTAGATCCAGACAGAATCATGACCAATAGGTTGCAGGAGAAGTTCATTTGTAGAATATGCTGAAAGAAATATTTTACTGCTGTATTAAAAAAAATTGAAAGACTGCTGTTTTATATCTCTTTTTCTCCTGTGTTTAATTGTTTGCCATATTTAGTGAGTTCTTTCCATTCTGCTTCATGGAGTTGTAGTTTATCTTTTAGTAGTCTATTTAGGGTTGGCTTTATCATCATGAAATTCTTAAGTTGTTCTTTGTCATGGAAGAATTTCACTTCTCCATTAAACCTGAGAGTTTTGCAGGGTATAGCAGTCTGCGTTGGCATTTGTTTTCTTGAAAGACCTTGCTCTGTGCTCTTGACTTGATGGTTTGTTTGGAAAAATCTGCTATTATTTTTATGTGTTTCCCTTTAATGTGTTCTGTTTCTTTCTTCAAGCAGCTTTTAGTATACTGTTCTTGTGCTGAATTTCTGGGATCTTGATTATTGTAATTGAACTGATTATTCTGTATGTGGTTTTAATTGGGTTGATGCTATTTGCAGTTCAATATACTTCAGTTACCTAAATGTCAGATTGTTTCCCCATATTTAGGAAATTTTCTGATATTACTTTTGTCTATATTCTTTTTATATCATTTGTATTGACTCCCTCTTTCACATTAATGCCCATTAGTCTTACATTGTATATCTTTGCATTGACTTGCAAATGTTGAATTTTTTTTCTGCATCCTAGTTGTTTTCAAGAGATCTTTTCTTACCCTTTCACTAGCTGAAGTAGTGTCTTCAGGGTCTGAAGGTCAACTTTCATTTTCATTCAAATGCTTTTGCCAGCTTGTGATTAAGGTTTAATTTCCTGTATAGCACTTTGACTCTCTTTCATCCATTCTGTTTGTTCCTATATTGCTCATTCAAGGATTTCATTTTTCTGTTCTCCTCTAATATTTTATCAGTGTCATCTTCAGAAGCACTTTGTACTTCTTTCAGTGTAGTTATTTCTTTTTTTACTTTGGAAATTACTTCTGATCTGATTTCTTCTATACCTTTCTGCAGATGTTTCTTTACTTCAGATGGTATTACTTCAGAGATTTCAGTTGTGTGATTTCCAATTTCCTCTATGCTATTGTGTCCTGCACTAGTTCTGGGTGGGCTTGGGGCCTGAGAGCACATTTTGCTCATTCTCATTTATCATTGTTTTATAGCCCTGCCTTCTGATCTTTGGTGAAGAGCTTTGGTAGAGTTTTTCCCATAGCACCAGATCTGGATCTACCAAGTTCAAACTTGTCCATGTTGGTGCAGCTTGGGTCTGGCTGCTGTGCTCCACTTCTTCTTGCTGCAGCCCTTGGCGGTGAACTTGCTCTGCTACTCCAGCAATATGTTCTACTCCTGGAACAGCTGGATAGGTGTTGCCTCTGACCTCTCTGTAGGAAGTTCTGCTGCAGGGTTACACACTGGGTGTGTCTGATGGATGAAGTTCCACTCACAAGCCAGACCTTCTTGTTGGGTTGAATGATTTTCTGGCAGGCCCTAGATGGTCTCACTCACATGCCCAGCGTGGATGCTGGATCAAGTGAATTTCTAGTGGGCTCCAGGGAGTCTCCTCACATGCCAGCCTGGACTTTGTGTCAAATGGGAATCAAGTGGACCCCCAGCAGTTCTACTCACATGCCAGGCCTGGATACTGGGTTGAGTGCCTATTCTGTTCTTGTTATGACTAAACTAGTTAAGGAGTTTGTTTGTTTGCTTGCTTGTTTAACTTAAATCCTAGATAATAATAATTAAGGACAAATAGAGCAAATGATTATATCATATATTTTTCCAGTTTTTGTGGTTAGATGTCACATGAATTTTGAACATTGAAAGATAGTACAGTTTACAAGATGCTTATTGAGAATCTCAAGTAACTGGTAGTTAAATGAGCTCTTTGCACAAACACATTAAAAATTCTTGTGCCTTGGAGTAGGGACAGAAAGCAGAAGACAAGCAAATGTATACATCAACTTCAGCCCTAAAAATCCATGAAAAAAAAAATAAAGACACTTGGAGTCATTTTCAGAGCAGAAAACCAAAATTTGTAGAAGTTCTTCCCCAGAGGGCTTTGAGTTCAGTGGTTCTGCACCCATGCAAGGCTCCCAAGGAGTATCACTATGGCAAGTCAGTGGGGCATAAGGATCCAAGATCAAGGATGAGCCACTCTTGGACTGACTTCTGTCCTCCTCTTCCTGGTTCACTTCAAAATTCCACTTCTGTTTTTCTGGACACTCGAGCCACACTTCTCCCAGGTAGTGCCTCTTGTGATATAAACTACATCTGTAATCCAACTTGATAAAAACCCTAGTTCCCAACTTCCTCCCCAAGGGTCCTTGCTTTTCTTCGTAACCCTCCTGTGCTAAGCAATAAAGGATTTCCTTAATTCCCTCCCATTTTTTGTCCATCACAGAGGAAGGAATCTTATGGCAATGGTGAAAAATAACTAGTATTAATGTAACAGTGTTAGGGCTGATTTTTACAGGGGTTGTTACAGAGTCTGAAAAGATCTGTATTTATGCTATGGATCTGGACTTCTAAACCTTTTTCCAAATCTAGACAAATGGCATATTGAAATTTTTCATACATCACAAAACACCTCATTCTTTCTAAGCTTAGTAATTCATTACAATAACAATAGTAACATCATGCATTCAAAATCATGAGCTAATTCTAAGATACATGTGACTATGCTAGAACATAATTGAGTGAAATATAGGTACTGGCATTATTTGTAACAAATCATTTGACTATACAAACTGTTGCATCCTATGTTCTGAATAATATGAACACAACAATGGCAATGTATTAGTTATCATAACTGTCCTACTAACCTGTTTTGAAACTATTTTTTTCTCATTGAAATTAATAAAATATAGTAAAGAAAAACATAAAATAAAATTGAGCCATATCCTGTGGATTATTGATATTCCTGATTTAATATCTTACTTGTTTAACATCTATTCAGATTTACTATCTGCCACTCAAATTTAATACTCTTTTTTGTACAGTTCTGTACATCCTATGCATTGATTTTCAATATTTTTGCATAGTACAACATTTTATTTTTTTGGTTCCAGAAATTCAACATAAGGACTCCTGTTTGCCAGTACATTGTTTTTATGCAGCCTGTCATTTTTGCTGCTTGCATTTTTGCTGATTGTACAGTATAGAACTATCATATGTTCTGATATGCATAAGTTCTACTATGAATAAAATAAGCAATGTCATAATGTAAAATCAATTAATAGCTGTGATACTGCATGGAAATAATATGCAGGTAAAAGTGTCATCAGATTGGGGCTTCCATTTTGTTATCCTAAATATTTGTCCAATTTCTTGCTTAGAAAGCAATTCATTTAACAACCTGGTCACAGGAATGGAACTTGGTTGTTATACAAACAAACAAACAAACGATCAAACATCGTTAGTATATAGAAAGTTAATTTGTTCATCTATAAATCCCTATAAATCTTTGTGAAAGCTATCCAAAATTTACATTTTTTTTCTAAATTTATACCTTTGCATTTTTAAAACTATGCCTGAGTATAGGTCTATTATTTAGGTTACATCCAAAATAGTAAAGTGGACCCCAAGAAGTTCCTTGTCCATGTTTCTCTGGTAAAGCAAAACAAGAAAAGGAATGCAGTTTAACTTATTTCATCTCATGATTCTTATCTGTGGAACAAGCATTTACTAGTTTCCTTTGAAACAGGCCCTTTTCTACTTTTTTCTTATTTTTTTTCATTTTCCATGTTCTCAATTAGAGATAATAAAATGAGGATGAGAATGAAGAAAGTTGGTGACAACGTTTTTTATTTCAAAAATGTATATTCCTTTGACAGTTTAATTTCCTAGATTCTGGCTGGCACAGTTACTTTAATTGTGCATTTTCATTAATTTTAATTAAATGTCAAGCTTTGTAATTTACTTACAGTCTTCCTTCTTCATGGCATAAGAAAAATATTGTAGTGTCATGTTTCCCTCATTTTAACTCTTAAAACT
This sequence comes from Myocastor coypus, assembly GCA_004027025.1. NCBI lineage: Eukaryota > Metazoa > Chordata > Mammalia > Rodentia > Myocastoridae > Myocastor > Myocastor coypus. The sequence continues at coordinate 173,446 of PVJA010000149.1, read as the reverse complement.
ACAATCAATGTTGGTATAGTTTTAGCCAAATAAATCCCTAGTCATACTATAAGATGCTCAAAATTAGATTCTCAATTTCCAAGATTGTTTTGTAGAAATTTGCTCTGAAAAATCATGCTAAGACATAACTGAGTGGAAAATGTAAATCTCCATGTAGTTCTGTGAATAATATATTATTTTATTAATAGCCATCATTGCCTCTATTTCTGCCTCATGGTTGTTATCATTATCCTTCCCCAAGTTCTGGTTTAATATTAGTTTATGTTTACAAATCACATAACATTTTTGGGAATTCTACTATGCAAGTATGTATAGTTTTCAAGAAAGACAGATGTTTTCATTTAATAGACATTAACTGAAAGTACTATCAATAGAAAAGCAACATGATACATCAAAAATTATTTGCATGGCAGTACCGAACAAAGCCCAAGGTTAGAAACTTTCAGTTAATATTTTATCACATTTATTCATTGGGTTTGCTAATTGAGGCTTCAGGAATATTCACTCAACGTAGAGCTATTTCATGAATTTTAAAACACTCACCAATAGATAAAGATGTGGGAACAAGCCAGGCGTGGTGGCTCACACCTGTAATCCCAGAACTTGGGACGCTGAGAAAGGAGTATTGGTGTGAGTTCGAGACCAGCCGGGGCTACAAAAGTGAGCTCAAGGCCAGCCTGAACTGCATAGTGAGACGCTGTCTTAAAAAAGAAAAAAAAAAAAAAAAAAAAAAAAAAAAAAAAAAAAAAAAAAAAAAAAAAAAAAAAAAAAAAAAAAAGATGTGGGAACATACTGATCAACCTTCATGTTTTTTCAGTGAACAATCAAATGTTTAGAATGACTTAAAGCATTGTTTATAAAACATTTTCTCCTATTTTAAGGAATGATTCTTAAATTTAAAGTTATAAAGTGTTTTCCTTTCAGATTAAAAGTAGCACACTACCATATATTTTTATTTAACATTTATTTATTCAAGATACTTTATACTTATATGAATTTTAAACAACCTTGCATTTATCTCTATGGGTTTATTTCTTGTGTGTTGTTTTATTCTGAATTTCTGACTTGTACTTGCTAGCAAGTCTCTGTAAGAAATAGGAACTGAAGCTATGCAATTATCAGTATTGGTAAAGTAATTAGTAGAACTGTCCAAAATGTTTTACATGTAAAGAATGTTTCTTCAGAATTATCCAAGTGGGCTTTGATGGAATGTTTAATGGATACTTCTGGACTCTTATTAACCTTTTCAGGGCAGAAGGGCATCATTAACAGTTTCAAGAAGGTAATTTATAAAATTGGTCCTGCGTGTCATATAAAGATTTGTTTTTATGAAACAGTACCAAACGTTTTATGGGGGAAGACTCTATTTGCCAAGAGAGATTCTTTCATCTTTATTTCAGTTAATGTGCCCTACTTTTCACTAAAGTCTTGAACAATTCTTAATGTTGCAATATAGTCTAATTGACTTAAATTTTCTGTACTGCTACTTCAATTCAGGAATCCTGGAAATGTCAGCTCCTTTCAGCAGTCAGGACTCACAGGAGGAATCTAGAATCTTATCAAGCTGTATCATGTTTATGAAACAGAAACAGTGTCAGTATTGCGTCATTATTTTCCTCTTTGGAGGCAGCTTTTATTTTAACCATGAAATAACACCATACTTCCAAGTTTATAGATAGTAGGTGCTGCTAGATTTGATGTGCTTAGAGTTGAAAAGGAAGACTTCAACAACTACTGGGGAAATAGATTGCTTCCAGAAGCAACGTATTAGAAAAAACACAGATTCAGTTGAGTTGCAGGTCACAGAGAGGTCTCCCCAGTGAAGCCTGTGCATTTTTAACACCGCCAGTGGAGAGTAAGAAGAGAAAAATAGAGCACTTGGAAAATTATTAGACGACAGAGTAGGGAAAAAGCTGTGAAACCACATAGCCATGTTAGAGAGCTCACCCAGGAATCAATGGCCTTATAAAAGTTAAAAATAGCTAAAGCCTTAAAAAGGAAAATCATAATGCAAGAGATCAATTTGAGAAACTAAAACCAAAGTGTTGGTGTTCACAAAATATATACCAGGCGACCAGGAGAGAAAAGGTAATGGGGGAAAAGCCCACAGGTGAGAATTTCTCTATAGAGGAATCATAGATTTTCACTTTCCGTTCTGTGTCCTGAAGTGTACTGGGGTTGGGCTTGGGGACTAACAGGAAAATGCCCGTTTGAAATCTGAATGGAATTAAAATGCAGTGCAGCGCTCCTTCCTCTGTTTTTAGTTTGCAGCCCCTGGGCAACTGCCAACTATCAGTAAAAAGCGCCTTATCTTGGTATATAATTCTAGTAGAAAATACACAGCAAGTACAAATGAGACCTTGATGGGAACTTATTTAGACTTACAGGAATCTGTTTCCTTGTTCTGTGTATGTTAAGTTGGAAAGACAGTAGCTTATTTAGACTTCACAAGTGATCATCTGGTAGTTCAAGAAAAGTCTTTGGAATTAAAATGCACATGACAAGAGAGGGTGAGGTATGCCTCCCGATTCGTCTTCCACGGGATTGTTATGGAACAAGTCTTTTAAGAATTAAAAATTGAACTGTCAAGGGCTTGTGAAATATTTTTGAGTACACAAATAGTGACATGAATTTCCCCAAGAAAAAGAAGCTTCCATAGAGTTAACATATTCTTTAATATAATTGTGCAGGTAGAAAGTGGGCCTTAGAAATAAGTACAGTTATATTTTTTGTCTTCATTTTGTTGAGCTGATATTTATTCCTTATTTAAACTCTTACCGCACAGATCATGATATGGCTATAATAAACATGTTTGGCACATTCAGTGGAATTCCTTAAAACCCACTCTGTGAATTTCTTTTGGGATATAGAATAGGTTTTTGTTGTCTTTCTGTCTCTGTCTTTGTGTCTGTCTGTCTCTGTGTCTCTATCTCTCTCTGTCTCTGTGTATCTATCTCTCTGTATCTCTGTCTCTGCCTCTGTCTCTCCTTTCTAGTCTTATCCCTTTCTCTCTCCCTCACTCTCTCACTCCTTCTCTCCTGTACACTATCTGTTGCTAGGTGTTTGTGTGCACAACAGATAAAGAAAAAAAGAAATATGCTCTGCCTTATTAAATGATTGACCATTTTAAGTTCTATTTTCTTCAGATTTTTATCAAATGCCATTGTTTAAGCATAAAGCAAAATATTTTCAAACATTTGAAAATCTAAAAGCATAAACCTGGTTGAAAAGTAAGCACTGGGTCTGTTCATTTGGCAAACTTCGCATGAAAGTTGGGATATCATTCACAATCACACATAAGATGCCCACCTGGAGGTACTTAGGTTGAGCACGGTGCCTAAGAGCAATGGGGAGAGAGTCCACGCAGTCGTCAGAGTGAGAAGAGGCCTTCAGTGGTTAGGATAACCAGGCAGCAGTAGTCGTGTGTGAAAGTATATTAGTGGTGGCCTCTTTACAGTAGGAGATTCTCATATATAGTTGTTTAAAATTTGGAAGTTCAGGTAAGGTAAATACTTATTTATGGGTCTGAATTTATTCATTTTAGGAAAATTGTAAATAACATTTATCCATAATTGGCCTACCAAGTAAATATAGAGATGTATACTTGCATAGATGCACCTGTGTGCCAAAATAGAGATTGCTTACTTTCAGTGTCTAGCACTTATGAAAAGATGTGTGCAGTTAAAATATTACTACATATAATTATAAGAAAAATAAACAACATGGAGAAGGCTTCTACTTGCTTTCTTGCTGAATAAAAACATGCTCTGTACCTATACTAATTAATTATTGAACTATGTTCATTCACTGAAGAATTACTCACACTGTCCAAATAACTCTACTATGGAATATTTTAATTTAGGATTTGTGTCTAGTAAAAGTGTTAGGCAGTTATGATCAAACTTTTGTTCTTATTTTTAGTCTTGTTGACCTAAGAATGGCTGTAAAGTTTTGATGTGTGTTTATGGATAGTAGAAAATTCAATTAAATCAGGCCCTTAGGTAGTAAGGTGAACGTTACATATCTGATCTCTATGTATAACATCCCTTTAAGATGCATTTTCACTACATGTTGTGAATTTCTCTCCCTATCATTTCTTAATCTAATAATATACTCCATTAGCTGTGAAGGATCAAAGAAAAAAAAAGATTGCGTGTTGTTCTAGATGAAATACGTTAGTATGAAAGAATGATTCAGTGTCCTATTGACCATAAAGATATATATCCATCTTTGCATATGAAGAACTCATATTTTCATCTAAGAAGATAATGTTGCTTTACTTTGCTTTGTTATTAACTAAAGGATTAATTTCCTTCATGCTAGGAAATAAGGGAAATGAATTAAAGCAAACTGTTATAATCATGTAGTTCTAATTTTAATGTGGCAATAAAACGGTATCTTTTAAATCATATAGCTAATTTTTATTTCCTATAATTTATATTTTGCTAAGTGTCTTGTCAGCTATATATGATTGATCAATATGGTTTGCTTAACTGTGCTTCATAGTAAGGTAGATTTTTTTTTATGAAATATGAGCAATTTTACCTAAACTAGCCAAGAAGGAACCCAAAAAAGCACCTGGGAAAAGCAATCACCATTATGAGTACATCTTTTTTCTTTCAGGTCTATTAGATTTTAAAGTAATGCTCATATTTAAATGTGAAACATGAGACTACCAAGATAGCTCAATGATCTAAGCACATGCCTAGCAAGTACAAGGACATGGGTTCAATGTTCAGTACTGCATGTTGTGTCTGCCTTGTGCCATGCCAGCCACCAAAACTGTGTGGTGGCTGGAGATACATGCCTGTAATCCCAACACCAGCAAAGCCAGCTAGGAGGATCACTGTGAGTCTGGGCTGCACAGTAAGATCCTAGAATTTTTTTTTTTAACATGAAACATATGATATTGACATGATCACTTGTTTAGATTGATAGACATTCAGATTTGAGCAATACAAACAATTATTTTTTTTAAAAAATGTAATACGGATATTTAAGACTATGAATTCATTTTGCTTAAACTACTTTATCTTTTTGCCTTGATGGTGGCTAAGGATGAAATCATGGACATAATGACATATTTTGTAGTATGCTACACTCTAATGAAGGGAGAGAAATTGTAATTCTAATTTTTAACAGAACTTAAAATTACAGTGGAATATTAAAGTAAGATTTATAACTTCTCTGTTTCACATACTTGCTATGTCCCCACAAAAGATATTTATAAATCTGTAGTCAACATTTTTAATTCTTTTGGTTTAATTTCAACTTTAAAAGTAGAAGTGGAATGGAATAGAAATGATCTATTATGATCTGACGATGTTGAGTGATGTACATTGTCTAATCTATCTGCATGTAATATGACCACCTTATTTTGCAAAACAGGTCAAAATTTAATTTCTTTGAATTGTCTTTCTATATTGACTTTGGTGTGCTCTTTGTGAAACAGAAATCTTTTCTGAGAAATGGCTTATTGTTGCAACATTTTAAGCAAATCAATTACATTCCTGTAATGCAATAATATTACAATATGCAGGCAACCATAGCTTCCACTGTACATGACACAGTTGATTTTATGAAGCTGTAAACATTCATATCAGTGCTATTTAGTCTGTAGTAATATAATTTCAAAAGGAGTTACTGGCCAAGTTATGTTAATATGTTATCTGAGAAAGCTCAGTATGTCAGGAGCTCTCGGAAAACAGACATATAGCTTTCAGGCTTAGAGTTTAAATTAAAAAGTTAGAACAATGTGGGGAAATATTAAGGTGATAAAAAAAACAAATATTGAATCTTTCTTTGCATGCAGAAATAATGTGTTTTAGAAGTACAGTGTGTTTGACTATCTACAGCTTGTGCTAGCTCCTCTTGGGCTGCCCCTCCTACAGACCCTACTAGAGTTCATATCTGCATGCATACAGTAAAAGCTACATCACTGTCTTTGAACCTGTTATTTTTTCTGATGTATCTTGGTAGAAATTTTAACCAAGTTTTTCTGACATTACACAGATGATTTTTAGTGCCATAAATTCTATCAATGATCTTCCCATATGCTAAGAAGAAAAAACAAACATCTTGTTATTTTGAAGACTGCTAACACTGGAGAAGTCTTGGGCACACTTGAATTATCTCTTTTATCATTTTCCTCTTCTTTCCTGAATATATTTGATTTCTTCTTTTCCTAAAAAAATGTTATGTTGATTTCTACCATATTCACTTCATATTTGCTGGTCTCTATGCCTGGAACTCTTTTCTTCAAAGCCGTGTACAGCTGAGTCCTGTCCCTCACCGGCTTTTTTTTTCTTTTTTTCAGTACTGGGGATAAAACTTAGGAACCCACACTTGCCAAGCAAGCGCTTATTCTACTGAGCTGTCTTCCCAGGCCCACTGTCTCTCATTTTATTATCAATTCTGATGACCACTGTCTGATACACATACCTAAAACTTTTTACTTCTCTATGTCTTATAAATCTCTGTTATCATTACCTTTTACTTTCATCATATTAATTAACATTATCTGAATATGTTATTTGTTGTGGCTATTGTTTCATGAGAATGGGGATACTGATTTGTTCATTATTATTTCTTTACCGTGTAGAAAAGTACATGTGACAGATACCTCATAAGTTTTTGTTGACATAATAAAATAATGAAAAAGTAATGCATATTATGGAAAATATTTGACATTACCCAAGGACCACAGAGAATCAAATATTAGTTGGAAAGAACATTTCTTTCTTGCTCTGCTACCTCTCATATAAGTGTACTTAGGTGGTGCTGATATTTTCATGGACACATCCTGATTTATTTCATACATCCTCATTCTCCAAAAAGAAGAAATAATTCAATTTATAGCTTTATTAATGAATCATCCTGTTATGGCTTGTGTCTAGATGTCCCCCAAAAGCCTCATGCAGTCATGGGGTGGGTCTCTGGAACTGCTGATGAACTCATGGTCCAGTGCCGGGATTATGTGTACAAGCGCTACGCCCAGCCTAGTTTGAGCAGCCTGCATACATCACAGGGGAAGGAAAGAGGCTGGCTCCCTGCAGCCCCACCCCTTTTGCTCTTGTTGTTTCTTCTATTTTCTGTGACCATGTACTACTGCCCTAGTATATGCCACACTATCTTGGAGCCAGCTGATTATGGACTGGAATCTCCACACCAGTAGCTAAATAAACCTTTTTAAATTTAGTTTTGAGTGTCAGGCACTTTGTTACAGCAGCAACAACAAAAAGAACCAACAGCCTTGTTATGAAAACAGTAACACACATTACCTATTCCAACAAAAACTACTGCAACACTTACATAGAGTACTTTCTGCTAAAAAAAAATTTAAAAAACTAAAAATTAAAAAAATAATGATAATAATACTGGATTGTTATTGCAAAGATTTTGGAATCCTCTTATGTTATTACAAATTAAAGTAATCAGATTGCTATTATTACACTAATAGCACTTTATGAGATTCCCCCTTAAAAGTTCACAATTACTGTCTTTCATTCAGTCATGGTTTAGCTGATATTCTTAAGATATGTCATTATTTTTCACAGCAAATTGCATGAGACCTAAGGCGATAGCTTTGAAATTACTGCCTATCATGACAACTATATACAGCTACATAAAGAGCATGTGGTCTGTACAGTGGATCATTTTTCTTGTTTATATCCAGCTAGCTGTCAGTTCCACACACTAACATGAGCTGTTAAGAAGTGGCAGTCGTGCTTTGTCTCTCTCCACCATGATCTTTATGGAGATAAGATTTTTAAGGAGCATGTGCGAGTGAATAGTGACAGAAGTTGTATGGTTAAATAGTGATTTTCTAAAGGTTAATTTACCATGTGCAATAGAAAGTAAGTAGAAAATTTAGAGCAAAAGATCAGATAGAAGAATTCAGATTCCATACCCAAAATGAACCTTTTTTTTTTTTTTTTTTTTTTTTTTTTTTGGCTAAGTGTATCTGAAATGTAGAAAAGGAACTTTTTCATTTCTGAGGTTGGTTAGGTGAATTCTAATGATTTGCATGCGTGTGTGTTAGATGCAAAATTCTAAAATAGGTCTTATTATTCCAAATATGTTATCCAGCTCCTGCTTTGCTATGTTGTCTGCTAACTTCTCCCATTAATCCCTTGTCTCCTTTTCCCTTTCTCTCCACTCCCTAGGGCTCTTACGCCTGCGGCAGCTTCTCTCCTTTTCCTCCCCTTCCTCTTCTTCTTCATCCTCCTTTTCTCTGTCTTTCTCCTGCTCCTGTTCCTCCTTTATTCTATTCCCAAAAAAGACTCATGTCTCAAGAGCAAAGATCATAAATTTCATGTCACATACTTAGAATCTGAAAATATATGTCAACTTCTTAGCAATTTTTAGAAACTTAGAAATGTCCTTTCATAAATTAATTGCAAAAACAGAATTTGAAAGTATTGTTAAGTCTTTGTTTCTGGACAACTTTCATTGTAGTTCTTAGTAACATATATAATTTAGCTTGAAAATCAATGTTATTAGTACATTTTGGATAAAAATATAAAATTTATAAAACAAATATTCATACAAGATGTCAAAGAAATTAAGAGAATCTGTTCTACTGATATCTGATATACTTTTTACTTCCAGTTAATAGCCATGACAGAAGATTGGGAACACTAAAAATATTTGAATTTATATTTATTTATATGTATTTATATTAATTTGATCAATTAAATTATGTGATCATGAATAAAATGTAAATAGTACTTGAATTTGGATCTATTATAAAGTTTGATTTAGAAATAATTGCATTTTTCTCATTATGACTACAATCAAAAGTCTTGTGTTACCTGTCATTTGCTCCACCAATCCCAGATGTATAACAGCTTGATCTCCAAAAATTTCACATTTTTATCGGTACAATCACAGTAGAATTCAGTGGTTCAGCTTAATTCTACTTTAAATCAGACAAGTAGAAAAAGAATTTCTATCACATCTATCTATGTCTATATCCATATCCATAACTATCTATATCTATATCTATATCTATATCTATATCTATATCTATATCTATATCTATCTATGTCTATATCTCCTAGCCAAATTGAATCATCATGTATTTGAATGTATGCCATGTACATATGTATTTCCATGTATATGAACATTCTATTATAGTAAAGTGATAGGCTTTGTTATGGCTATATTATTTTTTATTGCTGAGATAGAATGCCTGACACTTGCCCATTAAAGGAAGAAAGCTTCATCTAGGCTCCCAGTTTGCCCACGGGCCAGTCCATTTCTCCAACGCAGGACTCCATGGCAGAGGAAAGTTATTTAGACCATGGGAAGTAACAAGCAAAGAGCAGAATGAGGATGGAGAAATAGACGTTCCAGCCCACAGCCCTAGTGATGCACCGCTTCCCACCACACAGTGCCTCCTCACAAGTCATCCTCAGATGATTCTCATACTCTCAAGGTCTAATCAGCTTCCACAAGCCCAAGATATGAGTACTTCAGGCTTTGCGGTGGGATCCAGTTATAAGCCATAAAAACTTCCAAGGATTGGTGACTACTCCACTGGGGGAAAGCAACTTTCCAGAGGCACTTTGACTTGCTTATGCCTATTTTTGCTCACACGTCTGTAAATAGATCCTCTAGCATCTCTATGACCTATTGAAAATTCATTAACGTTCAATGAGTAACGATGTGTTTTTCAAAAGAAAAATATCCGAAAGTCTCTTAATCAGTTACTTTGATTAATCCCAAATCCCTCCAAGCAGTGACTATAAGCAGTGTAAGATCTGCAAAGATCCTTATGACAAGCATACTAGGACGTCACTAAAGCCTATTTTACTCTCTGTATCCAAAGCCTGGATATTTCCTCTTTTAATTAAAGTAAACTGAAGAAGTTCCTTTGCCAGAGAATGTGGAATGAAAAGCTCACAGAGAACACTTGCTCTTGTGACTGACAGAGAAGAATTTAATGCAAGGGCCAACACCACAACTTCCCAAGGGACAGCTAATTGTACACTGACCTCGTCTGAATAGCTGAGTGCATCCGTGTGATCACAGAGGCCTATATTTAGGAGATTCATTAATTGCTCACATACATAAAGAGTTAGATCTTAGCTGGGTCTTCAAGATTGTTCTGTTAGCTAACATACTGTTGAGGAAGGCTACAATGTGGTCCAGAGCTAATCATAGCACTATTAGTTGCCTATACTTAAAAACTTATCTTTAAAGGTAACTATTTGCATTTTCCAACTGTTTATATTTGGTTGGTGATATGAAGGTCAAAAATAATATTTTATTTATAATATCATTTTTATATCGAGCAAGTTAGAAACTAGATCTAAACTAAATACAAAATACTCTTATAGCTCTTGCAAAACTTCTAGCAGTGAACTATTTTGATATTTTAACAAAACATATATGTGTCTTCATTTTTTTAAAGAATTTTTTATTTTATTTATTTTTTTCTTGTTTCAGAACCTTTGTTTGTTTATTCACCCATTTTTATGGCCGGCTCAGCCCGTCCCGAGGGTAGGGCTGGCGCAGCATGTGGTGCCAGGGATCGAACCGCGGTCCCTGAAGCCGCCCAAGCTTTCCCAAGCAGGCGCCTTAGACCACTGAGCCATCCCACCGGGCCCTATGTGTCTTTATATACCATATCAGGATCATTTATTAATCTTGGCTTGCAAAAAAAATAATACAGTTAAGGCTCTGGCATATAAACAGGTGCTTCTGGAGATTATACTGTTAAGTGAAATAAATCTGACCCACATGTGCAAACATTGTATTATCTCACCAGTGTGAGAACCCAAAATACTAATTAAAGGTGCAACAAATACTGTTAACAGGAATGAATTTGTTTAATGAAAGGAAAAACTGAGATGAGGAAAGGACAAATGAAATAAGGGGAAAAGCAGTATTTAGGTATAAACAGAATGGTTTGGATGTCAATTTGTGCTGGTCTTTTGTAAGGAGCAGTCAGTTCTTAATTTTTTAAAATTTTTACTCTGATTTTTTTCCTCTTGAATTGCTTGTAACTTCTTTGTTATTCTGTTTTTTTTTTTTTTTAATATGAATCTTGCTCACTTATATCTGGCAACCTAAACAACTAATTTGAAGATAACATCATGCAGTACAGCAACGATTGTTGAATTCCTATTAATTTAATGAAACTTTGTATCATTACTAATGCTGTTTATTTCTGTCACTGCTTTCTGTTTTTTAAAAGAAGTAATGTACTTCTCCATAAAATGAATAAATAAATAAACAAAAAATATACAATAACAATAAAAGGCCTTGTTGTTGGAATCATTACAAAGGCAGATACAAATAATTTCTGAAATTTCTTATAAAATATTCATAGGAGTGTACTAACTATAATCTAGAGACCATCTCAAAAGTTTGGAGTTTCAACAGTTTCCTAAATTCTTGTTCTTAAAGTCTTTCCAAACTTGTACAAATCTTCATGCCAGCAAAAGTTTAATTTACCGAGACAGTTCAGATATTCTTTACACAATTCCTTTTTAAGTTCAATGAAACAAAATACAGACTAGTATATGTACAAATAAATGCTTTGCTGAGTATTTTTCATGAACAATTAAACATAGTAACTATCTATTCTTATAATAACGTTCAAGGTAATTTTAAAAAATAAGTCCTAGTGGGTTTATGCTGGTAAGATAAACATGACAAGCAAGCTCTAACCAGAAAGCAAGCATAACATACTCTCAGTAAGATTAGAATGCCTTGATTTTCTTACTTCCTCAAGCTTTAAATTCTATTCCTTCTGGAGGAAAAAGTGCTGCGAAACACTGTAGGAGAATAGTTGAGCTGGTCCCTTTCCAGTGTGCTCCTAGAAATAAATACAAAACCAGTGTGAGAGTTAAAGAGAAAATATGCACAATAAGAAGATTGCCATAATTAAAAAGAGAAATGAACTGGTAGCAGGCAGAGTTAAGGTGAAATTTTTCAAAAGGCACAAGAAGACAAGGGAAATATGATGAAAGTGAAAGAATAAAGACCAACAGTTTAGAAAGAGACGTAAGCCTCACCAGACTGTAAAAATGGAATCTGGGGATGTCAAGGTGAGACAGAATCAAAATGAGAATGAGCAGTTCAGAGTGGGTCAGAGTGATAAAGGTTTTGAGACTGCCATAAAGACAATACAAGACACGGTTGGATAAAAAGGAAAAATGTAAAGAAGTGTGTAGAATGTGAGAAGAATTTAATCCCTTTTTGAGGGTTGCCATAATGACAGAAAAAGTAATGCTATGTTTTGCTTACTTGATAATCAGCATTTGATGGATCAAGCCTTTGAAAACTTCAAACATGCAATGTATATTCATCAGACATGTGAATTTTTACCTTTACCTTTCAAAACGTAGAAAACTATGCATGATAATGTTTTCTGTTTTGTCTTGCAAGTTGTAGCTAACCATAACAGGCTACAATGCTAAAGGGAAAAGACGCCATGTCTGACTGAATATATTTTTGTTCAAATCATTCTTATATATATTTTGGTAAATACCTGACTAGTGTCATCTGTAAAATATTTCTTTAACCTCAAAAGACAGTATACAACTGGACATGGTGTCACATGCCTATAATCCCAAAACTCAGAAAGCAGAGGCAGGAGGATAATTGAGTTTAGGGCCAGTTTGGATTGCATAGTGATTTGAAGGGCAACCTGAACTACACAATGATATCCTGTAGCAAAAAAAGAAAAAAAAAAGGAAGAAGAAAGAAAGAACGCAAGGAAGGAAGGCAGGCAGGCAGGCAGGCAGGCAGGCAGGAAGGAAGGAAGGAAGGAAGGAAGGATACATAGCTGTCATAGAACAGAAGGATCAAACTAAACAACTTAGGCCTTTATTATATACACTTTGAAGCGACATTATAGTAATATCTCATTTAATTCATAAAACTGTGGAAGGTGATTAAAAAGTAAAATGCAAGAAAAGAAAGCCATGTTAAATTTGAATTTCAAATAAACAAATGATTCCTTTCTATTAGAAAAGTTGATAAATAAAATAACTAAAATTTTCCTCTCCTTTACTTCTGATATTTATCTTTGCTATTTACCCTTTAGAACTGAGCTGTATTGTCATGTCTTTGTATCTGTAGTGAATCAACCTAAACCCTCTAATATATCACCGGTTGAAAGCTTCTTCCAGCATGATCTTGAAAATAAGAAGTACTCCACAACCAAAATAACAATTTAATGTTAGTGAAAACAAATCATCACTTCAGGGTAGCTGAACTCCTCAGATAATTGTATGCAATACAGTGTAAGTTCTGATGCAAAAATCTAGCTCGTTAATGTATTTTTCCTTTAAAACAATGAAAGAATAATATCCTACATTATGTATAGTACTATTTTTTCTCATAAGAATTTCTTCCAGTAATATTTAGTTTACCTAGATATCCTTAATGCCTTTGTTTTTGTCCTCCATCCTGAGAAGAGGCGGTATTATTTCAAGTTGATAAAAACAATTAAGTGTCTCAATGACGATTCCTCCAACAGAGGCAAGGATTAAGTTGGCCCTAAGATCCCTAGTCTACTATATTGTGGTCTCCATGAACACAGTACATTCAAACATCAGAAGAAAGCTTAACTGGTAAATAGGCTTCTCAGTTACTAAAGTAAAAAAAGGTGGTGAAATATATCCATAGGCACTGTGGATTGTGCGTAACTTGTACAAATTACCTGTCCTTATAGCTTTCACGGTGCACGTCAATGGAACACAAAATAATTGACATATGTCACACACATTCACTCACCATGAGGAGTAAAACCATTGTGTAGTACAAACATATACTGATGCAAGTTAAGAAAATTAAATCACATATATGTATATAATTTACAGAGTACATGCTTTGAGCTAGGAACAGAGAATGTATAAAATGCAGACTTTGCCCTTGATGATTATGTAATATAGTGAAAGATAGTTAAGATCACAAAAAGCTTTAATGCAAGACAATTCAAGTACATTTAAAGTGTGCTTTGGGGAGTCAGACATCACATTTAAAACACTTGACACTGAAATGAAAAATTTACACTGAAAACTAATGGCTACTTAATCTCCTTTACCAGACAAATGATCGTATCGCAGGTTTCATTGGAGACAAAGATGAGTGGCAGTCATTGCTTTAGTTTCAGACTCTTGTGCTCAGACAGCACACAGTGGGTGTTCAATTAATATGCACTAAATTTATAAATGAACATGTAAATTACAAGGAGGTAATGGGCCTGACTGGGCTATTATCATAGCAGGGAGGATGTGTGATTCATTTTTGCCTGATCATGACAAAAATGTCTTTTTGCTTTGCTGAGCAGGTGCTAAAATGTATAAAGCTGCTTAGGGTGATCATCTGTAATTATATTGGCCAGTTATTCTCTATTTTTAATTATATATATATATATATATATATGTTAAGAAAATGAAAGAGCATTTTTGTTATACCTTGTTACATCTATTTTTTTAAAAAATTTTTGTCTTATCTAAATGGTAAAGCAGTATATATCACCATGGACATTTTTATTATTGTTGCTAGCCATTTATTGATTGCTTATGGAGTGATAAGCCCTATACAAGTACCTGAATGCATTTTAAGTCCTGTAAATTATTTTCTTTATTAGGATTTTGCAGATAAAGAAACTGAAGGTTAGAATTAGAGAAGTTCATTTACCTCAGTAGCAATCCATGATTGCAGGCTTGATATTAAGCTGCCTGCTTCAAACAGAAAGCCCAGTTCCTAACTACCTTGCACTGCTGTTGAGAAAATGAGCATTCAATTGAAAATATTTATGTGTTCTAGGTTCCTGGATCATTTTAAAATGTGCTAATCTAATTTGAAACTGTATTTAATGTCATAATCATTTCTCTTTTGTGTCATGAGCACTTTTCAATTCTAAGATGATTTGCAGCACTTACATGATTATGTTTTTAGTAAGTATTTCAGCTTTGATTTCTAGCATGACCTTATTGGCAAAGATGTTGACTCTGTACTAAGAGGAGAAAATAAACAGTGGTTGTCAGAGCTCTCATGATGTACAGGAATTGTTTTCTAGGACACAGGAGGTTGTTGAAGCTTGAAAAATGACTGATTCCTGGCCGATCTGCCAGACATTTGCATCGCCATCTACGTCATCGCTTCACTGATGACAAGAGGTTCTCTTGCTGGATGGAAACAGATGTCAGTTGCTCAAGTAGTGTTGCTCTCAGATAAGGTGAAAGCAGTTCCAAATACAAAGAGCAGCTCGCAGAGGGCAAAAGAACTGGCCAAACATGGATGTTTTAAAAGTAATTATTCATCGGTTCAATCCTGGTTCTTGGCTTCATTTCCTCCTATCCTCCACACTTGGCCTCAAGCTGACATATTTTACATTTCTAATGTTGAACCCTTGGCTTCTCCTATTGATCTTGTTCACCCTTCAAAGATTTCCTCAGGTTTGCCTCTCACTGAGCTCACCATTGCTTCTTTGAATGTCAGCAGTTTTTCTAAATGATGAGACATGTAAAACAGTTGCAGACCAAGATAGAGATAAGGTTCAATCTTCAAAATACACTTTCTCGAATGAATTAATCCATTTTACTATTTTAAAGGTTCAGAGGAACCTAATATGTTGACAATCTCCTCTTCATTCCTGCCATGTTCTAGGTTCCCTTTTATCAGCCACTCAGGTCTGATTCCTATTCTGCACATCCTCCAAATTTTCAAACTGAAAATATTTACTTAAGCATCTGTGCAGCAGGAAAGTCTGCCCACTCTGAAATTCACCACTCTAGATAGACATGATATAGAACAGTGATTATGAGACCTCAATATGCGGTTGAAAAAAGTAAGTCACTGTGCTACATTGTCAACATTTTTGTTTCAGTAAATATGCTTTGTGGCCTGAATATCTGTATATACAAACAAGTTGATAGGGGCCATATTTCTCTATTTTATTTTTCTTTTTATTGAGTACAAAGGAGTTGTTTGTGCCACATAAATGATATGTGGTATGCCATCTGTGATATGTGATATACAATACATGAAAAGAAGTCAACATAGGGTTGGATGGGGCTGAAGGTGTTCAAAATGTGTTGTCATTGCCTCTCTATCTCTGACTTTTCTGATTTGACTTTTTTCTAAGGATAATTCTATTGAGAAGAAAATACTGGCCACTGGTTCCTGGTTTATAGTGTAATCTTTTTTTTTTTTTTTTGTCTTTTTGAGACAGGGTCTCACTATGCAGTTGAGGCTGGCCTTGAGCTCACTTTTGTAGCCCAGGCTGGTCTCAAACTCACACTGATCCTCCTGCCTCAGCCTCCCGAGTGCTGGGATTACAGGCCTGCACCACCACGCCCGGCTCCTCATTTTTTTTTTTTTTTTATTGTTGCTTATTTATATGGAAGAGTTTTTTTCAAATTTCTATCCTAAGTACTGACATTAATTTCTATCATAGAGACATGGGATGTACGTTCATCCTTAAACCTAATCATAAGCCTGAAGGGAGAAATGGCTACCAGACCTTTATTACATGCTCGCAAGTTTCCAGGGAAACACAGGGCCCTTGTCAGTGGAAGGAATAGGGATAAAGCTAGCGAAATAAAGTTACTGAGTGCCTGTAAAATCCAACCTGGTGTTGAGCACATATAGCTACTTAATAAATATTCACAAACCAGCACAGCTTTCTGTTCTTAGTCCTGGGGAAAAAAAAACTGAGTGGATTTAGAAAACACAGATAAGATATGAAAGCTTAGGTCAAATGGAGGCCTCTTTCTCAATGCCATAAGAGGACTGGAAATCATGGTAGGGGTGTTTATTTCTACTTTTGCAAAGTTAGTATCATGAGATATAGATTGCTTAGTAACTAATGACGAGAATGTGAGTGTGTAATGTTTATCTGGAATATATTGCTGGAACAAAACCGTTGAAAATGTAAAATTGAAGATGCTCAGCACACATCCTTTAACTTTGAAGTAGCTGACAGGATTTCTCTCTCTTCAAAATCACTTTAAAAGCCTTTATTGGATCCCATTTTCCTTATTCTTATTTAGTCATCACTGTGTTACCAAAGTCTCAGAATTCTCCAAACTGAAACAACCGTGAATGGACTTATTGTCCAAACCCAAGCGCACCAGTTTCTTTCTTCTATTTTTACAGTGGCCTCATTGTTAATACCCAAAATAGCAGCTCTATGGTGCAAGTGAACAAGAAAAACTGCCACAGCCTTACTCCAAAGAGCAAATAGAAAATACCTACTGTTTTAGGATGAGATAAATATTACACAGTCATATTTTATTACTTTATTTTCTTTTCTGTGTGTCTCACTTTGGTAACAAAGGGTAGTAGTGCCTCTTCCTAGAAAGGGTATTTTAGCAAACAAGATTCCAGACATTTAAGAAATTTAAGATGCTGTTGCTGATCCTGCTTCTTTGCTTTATTATTCCCTGAATGATGTAATAAGAACAGAAGAACACACTGTAGGAATTACCTTCCTCCCTCGCAGTTTCCATAATCCCTGCACCAAGCACATAGTACAGATCTACATGTGTGCAAATACAGAGAACTGACCTTTATCAGAATCCATTTGCCTTAACTGACTGTTTTGGCTAGGACACATTTGCTATAGACCCGACTTAATTTTGCCATTAGCTCGTAAGGTTTTCCAGAATGTGGCATGCATATATATAACTTTAGGGTTTAGAAGTTCCACTTTGATTTTCTCATTTCAAGTAGAGAAAAAATGAAACATGACTGAATGGCTCCATCTGGAAGCAATGTCTGTCAGTACTTTGATAGTAGCCTGACACTGGGTGTCCCTCCCTGGGAATTCAGCAATCAGTGAGTGCTATTTGTGTTTTGGCAGTATTTTTTGTTTTCTTAGAAGTAGCTAAGTATCACTTAGGTATTAAATTTAATAAATATTATGTAAAATTCTCAACCTGAGCCCCACAAGTAGTAAAATATTTTCCTTTTTCTTTCCTATTATGGTTGTTATATTTGACATCAAGGAGCTGTGGATCTGTGTACATCCAGATGTATCTATTTAAATTCTGTAACTATTAGCTATGTTTATTTGCCTGACTGAATATTTTGAAAGAATCCTTTTAACAAATGTAAAAAGAAGTAGTCTTGACAGCACTGTTTTCTCTTTAACTTTCTCTCATAGCAGACAAAGACTCCTTAAAATAGTGAATTTATGAAAAGCTCATCCCAGCGTGACAGGACAAGTTAAAGAGAGTTCATTTCTTTTACTTTCCTATAGATTGTTTGACAACAGGAGTGTTTCACTCTAAGTAGACTCAAGCAAAGAAGTATTGGAGCCTTGGCTCAGTATTTAAACAATCTCTCTGTCTGTCTACTTCTCCCTCTCTTTGTCCCCCTCCCTCTCCTTCTCCCCTTTCCTGTTCTTCTCTCTCTCTCTCTCTCTCTCTCTCTCTCTCTCTCTTTCTCTCTCTCTCTCTCTGTTTCTCTGTCTCTCTCTGTCTCTAGTATATTACTATCTATGCTAGATGCATTAGTATGATGACATTAAAATATAATTTTAAAAATTCCAACCTTAAAAGCAAACAAACTCATGAATATAGCATCGTATTTTATGGTAGCATACCAAAATTAGTTTTTCGGTTTGATAAGATTTTCTTTTAAAATTACTGCAAAAAATATTACATTCAGAGAAACTTTAAGAAGTGAAGATTTGTTTAAAATTACTATGCATGTAACTTACTACCAATTTTAACACACTAGGTCTCTGAAGTTAACTCAGGGACTTCACCTTAATCACCCAGCTACTAATATAAACACAGGCTCCCTAGTATTCTGCCTTTGGGCTTGTCTAAGGACAATTTCCTTTTCTGTAGAACTCTCTGTAGTTTCTTCAGCTTAAGTCATTTTATATATGTTTAGCTTTGATATCTTTGATTGAAAAAATATATTTTTAAGAACACTTTCCCAATGCCACATCAAATTTTCACTTATCTGATTATTTTATTGATGTCTAATTACTATTTTTAAACATCATACATCAAAGAATAACTTATAGCATTTTTCTGCTCACACCCTCACTTTAAGCAATAACATACATATATAGTTCAGCAAACAGTTGCTGAATGGATGCACAATATCATAAGGAAATAATGGAAATATAGCCGGGCGTGGTGGCTCACGCCTGTAATCCCAGCACTCGGGAGGCTGAGGCAGGAGGATTGGTGCGAGTTCGAGACCAGCCTGGGCTACAAAAGTGAGTGCAGGACCAGCCTCAACTGCATAGCGAGACCCTGTCTCAAAAAGACAAAAAAAAAAATAAATAATGGAAATATAACAATTTGTTTCAAAACAAGAAAAGTTATGATAACGATCTAAATTATGTGAGTGTTTCCACATTCTTTAAAAGAAAACTTTCTTTATTTTAATATTCTAGTTAACATCTTTAGAAGTATAAATGCTTCTGGATACAAATGACACATCTTTAAGTAATTATGGACAGTTCTTTAAAAGTACTCCATCTATTGATTAATTTTTGAGGGGTTAACAAGAAGGAATGTGTTTCCAATTTTTTTAACTTAATTTTTAATTTAATTTTTAAATTTCATTTATTTAGTTTTATATTATGGCCAGCCCAGCCTGTCCTGTGGATGGGCTGTCGCAGCATGTGGTGCCGGAGATTGAACTGCAGCCCCTGTGGCTGCCTAAGCTTTCCCAAGCAGGCGCTTTAAAAGCTGAGCCATCTCGTCGACCCCTTATTTTTTTTTTAATTTTAAAGAGAAAAATCTAAAACAAATAAGAATAAAGATAAAATTAAAGTAATATAAACCAATAAAAATAGTGCAAAACTTCAAAGAAAGAACAAGAAATTAACAGTGGTTGTTATATGACATATCGCTATCAGCATGTGTTGCTCAGACTACCAGATATAGATATGGAAGATTGATCAAGCAATTAAAACATTAATCCTTTCTTCCCATAAACCTTGAATAGTTTCCTTGTCCTTTTTATTTATTTAAATTTATTTTAAATAGTATAAAATAATAGATATTAGAAACAATACAATTTTAAGACAAGAAGATAAAAGATACTGACCAGTGGTTGTTATACTGCACTTTGCTGTCTTCATTGTAGTTACTCAGATTACAGATACTAGCATAGAAAATTAGTAAAGTAAAAATTTGAAAATTGTTACCTTTGAAAAGCTGATAGAAATTAGTACTACCATCATCTTAACTAACCTGTGTTTATTCTTACATGATTTTTCCTCTTCTTTCTCTGTTATCCTTTCTCTTTTTCCTCATCTTAATGTCTATTCCTTATGTTTATTTCTTTCCTTTTACTATACCAGTTGTACCTTTTATATTTGACTTATTATTTTAGGTTCTTACACTAGGGAAACAATAAGATGTTTGCACATATTGTTCTGATTCATTTCACTTATAAGTATAGTTTCTAATCACATGCTTTTACCTATGAAAGCCTCAAGTTTATCTTTCATTATAGCTGAGTAATACTCTATTATTTAAAAATACCACTTTTTAAAAGTATTCGGCAGCTAGTGGACATTTGGGATATTTCCAGCGCTGACCGAGGACAAACTGTGATGCTACAAACACAGGTTGACCTATAACATTGTGGTATGATATTTTCAGTTCTTCTGGAAAAATACCCAAAAGGAGAATTGCTGGGTTGAGTGTGACTTCTGATCCTAGTTTTCTGAGGAATCTCCACTCTAATTTTTATAGAGGTTGTAGCAGTCTGCACTCCCACCAACATCGCAGAAGGGTGGCTTTTCCCCATGACCTCTACAGAATTTGTTGTTAATTAACTTCTTGATGATAGTCATTCTTTTCTGAAGTGAGATTAATTCTCAGTGTCGCTTTAGTTTGCATTTCTCAAAAGACCAGTGCTGTTGCATGTCTTTTCACGTGTTTATTTGCTATTCATCTTTCTTCTTCTGAGTTTATATTTGTCTCATTCAAAATGAGATGAATATAATCATTTTCATGTTGGGCCATTGAATACTGGGGAGACCTGATTTTTTTTAGTTCTTTATGTGTTCTAGATAGAAAACCTTTGTCTGAGTCATGGTTGCTTAAGCATATTTCCCAATTTATGGATTGTCTTTTCACGGTTGGTAGTTTCTTTTGACGTGCAGAAACTTCTCAAGAAGGGAAGATACCAGTTGTTGATTCTTTGAAGTATTTCTAGTGCAGTTTGGCTTTTCCTTATGAACTCTGCCCGTCTTATGTCTTAAGGATTTCCACCTACTCTGTCTTCCAGGAGATTTATTGTTGCCGTTTTAATGTTTAGATCTTTAATCCATTTTGACTTTAGTTTAGTGCATAGTGAGAGACCCCTATCTAGTTTTAGTTTTTGGCATGTGGAAAGTCATTTTGTCAAGCACCATTTGTTAAAGAGGCTGTCGTTTCTACACTGTGAATATATTTAGCACTTTTTTCAATGATGAGGTGCTCAATGTGTTTGTAGTTTGTTTGCATCTTGTAATCTGTTCCATTGATTCTCAGGGCTTTTTTTTTTCCCAGTAATATGCTGATTTTACCACAGTAACTCTTTAGTATAATTTCAACTTAGGGGTTGTAATGGCTGCTGCCTTGACTTTGCTTTCAGGGTTGCCTCTTCTATTCTAGGACTCTTCTGCTTCCAAATAAATTTTAGGAATGTTTTCTCTATATATGAAATATATTGATGGTATTTTGATAAGAATTGCACTAATATTGTTTCTTCCTATCCAGGAGCAAGGAGTATCTTTCCATTGTTTGAATCCTTTTTGATTTCTGCTCTGAAAGTCTTGTAATTTTTACTATATAGATATTTTATTTGTTTGTTTGACTAATTCTTCAGTATTTCATTTTTGGTTGCTATTGTGAAAGATGTTGTTTCACTGCATTTTCTCTCAGTGAATTTGTTGTTTGTGTAGAATAATGCTGCTGATTTTGGGGTGTTGACATTGTATCCTGTTATGCTGTTGAATTTGCTGATTAATTATAGGAGTCTCTTGGTGGAAATTTTTGTTTGTTTGTTTGTTTTTGTCTTCCATGTAGGTTCATGCCATCTATGAATAATGGTAGTTTAATTTCTTTCTTTCCAATTTTTTGGGCTACAATATATTTTATTGCTTCTATATTGTTTTGTTTTGTTTTTTTTTTTTACATTTCTTAAATTACTTTTAGTAAGAAATAACCATGAGATCTTTTCAAAAAACGTTTAGTAGTACATTCCCAATAATTGATGCAATGCGTAATGTTGTCCTTGTAGTAGTTATACAGAGCACAGGATGTAGGCATGATACTTTTTCTAATCATTGTTGGTACAAAAAATTTCTTCTCATTGAACTAAGGGAAAGTAGTTGTATACATAGTGCAGTACTTCATACTCACAATGGATTACTGGCAGAACTGCCAATGTCAGAGGCTGTTGATTTAAGTCTTTTACAGCTGAGCATACTAATCTAGCTTTATGTTTTATGTCTCATGGTTAAACTTTTCTGCTATGTGGATAAGGACAAGTTAAAGCAAGACCTGTATAACAAAACATGGAACTTTTATATCTCCTAAGATCAGTTAAATCTCCTCAGCATTTACTTTGGAATGATGTACAGTGCTTTTTAGAACTGTTGTCAGTGTCAGCCATCTGGATGAGTCATGGCCATTTCTTGGCCAGTTTGCTCTCTGTGAAAGCCTGAGAGAATGTTTTCTCTCTAGGTGACTCTCTTTAGGTGCACTGTACATTGTCATTCCATTTCTTCTGCAGCCCCATAGTCTCCCTGAACAGAAAATTTGGGAAACCATTTCTTGTGATGTTATATCAAATTATTTTGAGTTGTAGGATGTTATAGTACATTTTCACTTGTGTTAAAGAAAACTTCAGGCAGAATTAAAACTCCAGTGCAATACTCATAAGATAGATTTCCAGTTCATCAAATTATCATCAGACCCTGGTTTGATATACTTCATGCACAGTGACTCCAAAAGATGAAGGCTTGTTCTGTGAGAAATCATGAGATTGGGTTCAGTGAGTTTGAGTGGTTCAACCAGAGATTTGTTGAAGGGAAAAATGAGAACTGAAAGGTGAAGCCTGATATCTAATCTATAGATCTTATCCTATATCTTTCAAATGATTGTATAGCTCAAGTTCTCTTCCTTTTAAAATGTGTCAAAGGGGACTGGAGACAGCTCAATAGAATAAGCACTTGCTTGCCAAGCAGAAGGGCCTGAGTTCAATCCCTGGTTCCACAAAAATAAATAAATAAATAAATAAATAAATAAATAAATAAATAAATAAATAAATAAATGTAAGAAGATAAAAAAGAATAAAGTCATTTATCAACTCAAAGATCTATTTTCATCTTAAGATGAGTGTCTATCTTAAAAATTAAAGCAACATGATTATTACATAGTCACAGCATAGATACACTGACACTGTCGTGCTATAGGCCTACTAGAGTTAGAAGCAGGAAGGTTGTTTTGTCTTTTTTTTCATTTTAAAGAGAATTTTAAAATGCAAAATGCCTGACCCATACTTAAGAAAAAATACTAAGAACAAACTAATAGTTATGCTTCAGTTCCTAATAAGGGTTAATGGAAATTGATCATACTAAATTAAGCCCATTATTTCTCCATTTTGATCAAAACAAGTATATTTGTTCAACAAAACTTATGCTTGGAGATGAAAGTTTGTACTAATATTGGCTAGACAAGATATCATGTCATTGTCTTGTCCTCTGAATAACTACTACGAAGAGAACAATATGCAATGTATTAATTTTTTTTTTGTCTTTTTGAGACAGGGTCTCGCTATGCAGTTGAGGTTGGTCCTTAGCTCAGTTTTGTAGCCCAGGCTGGCCTCCTGAGTGCTGGGATTACAGGTGTGAGCCACCACACCTGACTCAATGTATTAATTATCATAACTGTCCTACTAACCTACTTTGAAATGGTTTCATTGCTATTTTATCTTTTTTGTCTCATTAACATGAATAAAAAAAACTCCTGTGGAAAATAGCAGCTCATATTCCTGCTTTTAGACGAGAGTCTAAGAACTTAGATCATCTAACATACTGATTTTTGCTGAAAGTATCAGTAATATTTCAGTTTAATAGTAAGATAGCAATAGGAACATAAACAGGCTATGTAAATATAGAAAAGTATTTTAAGTCTCATTTTACTGTTGACATGTACCGATATAAATAAGTATCTTTGAAATGCTTTTGAGAGTTACAAAAAGATGAACGTCAACAGCCAATGTCCTCGAAGGCCATTTTAGCTTTGAGAAATTCATGAAACCAAATCATAAAAACATGGCCAGAAGCATATTGTTGGGAACTAGATGTGATTTGTTGTAATTTAGATAAAATTTCTCTAACCATAACAGCAATACCACATAGCTTCAAACAAATATTAGCCCAGAGGCCCATTTTTTTGTTATTTTTAGTTTTGTATTAGCAACTTTTTAATTTAATAACCACAATTGAGGATGTTTTTTTAAAGAGGAGTCTTATTGGAACTGCAAAAGTTTCTCTCTTAATTTTCTCATTGTGTTGGGTAATAACCCTGGTACTATACATGACAAAATTCTTAAGTGTAGTTCACTCATGTGTTGATGTTTTATTTTATATTTTATTACTTTTCATAAGAAATAACAATGTGAGAGGTTCAAAACACATTAGCAGTATATTCTCAATAGTTGATACAGTGTATATTGTTGTCCTTGTGGTAGTTATTCAGAGCACAGGATGCAGACATGGTAAATTTTCTTATCATTATTAGTACAAAGAATTCTCATTGATCTAAGAGAAAGTAGTAGTATACATAGTCCAATATTCCATAATTGTAGTAGCTTATTGGCAAAACTGGCAGTGTCAGAAGCTGTTGATTTAAGTCTTTTACAGCTCAGCATACTAATCTAGCTTTACTTTTTATTTTGTATATGCTCATGTGTTCATATTAATGTAACTTCTTCTGCATTAACATCTTCTTAAGTTGTTCATGAAGAACTCTTGTAAATGTGATGCTAATCATGTACCACTCCATTTCACCTTGTACACTTCCCTGTGGAAATTTAAAATTTATTAGTACGTATCTTCAAGCAATATCACACTACCTAGCATTTAGAGCACAGTAGAAATTCATAACTAGAATTTCCCAAGTCAAATGTTTTCTGGAGTACATGATTAGATAGCAATGCTTGTATGTTTCTTACTGGGTAAGTATCTGCTAAATATAGAATATCATGGGTCTGAGGATATAGTTCAGTGGTACAGTATTTGCCTGGCAAGTATTACAAGGTCCCAAATTCAATCCCCAGCATATTCATTTAATGTAACCCTTGCTGATGTTCTACTACCAATGGTTTCAGAAAATAAAAATAAAAAATGTGCCTTGATATATTGTATTTCTTCCCCATTGACCTCAAAGCTCCTGTCTGGAGAGTGACTATAAACTCTTGTCCCACATGTGTAATGGAGCTCCTAGAGGGGTTGGCTTTAGGTGTCTCCAGAGAATGAACCACAGGGTACTTCTCCTAAGAGATTGTCCGATACTGAAGTGTCTGATCTATAATTACATTCAAGAGAGGATTCTCTTGTGATTCTTGTCTGATCTCCACCAAGTTTATTCCTACCAAAACATCTACTTCCTAGAAGGGTCAGAGTAAAGGTAGAGGCTAGGTTTGGGTGAGTTAGCCAAGTGAGATGTAGAGCAGACAACCCAACAAAGCCCATAAACATAAAGTCTGTGTTATTTTCAGATGTCAGAAAGAAGGCGCAGCACCTATCATAGGCGAGGAGGAATGGGGCAGAAGCCAGGGAGGTATATGCTCAACTAGAGTGAGTTGGTGGGAAGTAAGAGACAGAAAGCAAGCAAGCAATGTGGGCCTAAGCCTTTATTTGTGGTTTAAGTTGGTAGGGAAGTTTCCATTGGGAAGTTCTACGTGGTAAGTTTAAAACAAGAAGGATAGATTCCATGGAATCCAGCTGTGACTGAACTAGCTACTGTGCCTTATCATCACAGTCCATGATGGTTGTGAGGGGTTTGGGGCATTGAACAGTGTAGATACTTCACTCTTCCATATTTGAAGCGGTCATCAAGGGCGGTCCTACAAGTTGTCATCTGCACTGACTATAATTATGAATTGGGAAGTATAGAAAACTAGAAAATATTTTAAGATATTTAACTCTGGTTCGACTTGTTTTAAAAACATGCTGAGAAAAAATTACAACTATTCGCTCTATGCTTCATGTATTTTGATAGTTGTATTCATCAATTTCCTGCTGTTATACTGTAATACCTGAGGCTGAGCAACTTCCTAACAAATTCTGTTACTCACAGCTCTAGAAGTTCAATGAAATGATGCTTTCATCAGCTCTGTTCTTTTTTGAGCCTCATGGTGAATATGGTTGCAATACAAGGAGCACTTATAAGGGAAGCAGTCATCTTTCAAAAAAAAAAAAATCAAATAAGCAATGGAAACTAACTAATAGTTTACTGCTTCCCTTATGGCCTAAGGGTTTCCCACCAAGCCCTAACTCTTAAAGATCCCATGGTTGCTACACTGAAGACGGATGAACCAACCTAGTAAGCGTACAGACTCATTAACTGTAACTAACTCTCATTTTTAAAGTGTGCAATGAACCTCCTTCATAAGCCCTCTGACCAGCCTCCAGTCTCCATATAATAGGTCTAAACTGGAACATATCACTGTGTTTTGACTGACAGTCTTGAATAAATGGATAGCATATGATTTATTCCTTTTTTCTCTTTTAAGCGTAAGAAAGGTCTCTGTTTTTCCCTTCCTCCTTTATTTCAAAATATTAAATAATGATCTTGAACTACATTTTGAAAATAAGAATGCTTGCTTTAATGGTCAGTTTCAAACCTAGCAATGTGTCATGACTCACACAAAGTGAATGGTTTAACATTCATTTAAATATCAGTGAGTGAAGTAATCACTTTAAGAGCATTGAATATCACCCTGACTGGCTTAGTACCGAAAGAGTCACCAATATGTGGTCCTAACTTTAATTAGCTTTCTGTGTCTGACATGTATTCATTTAGAAAAAATTAATACAAAATAATTCAAAATCAAAGAACTCATTTCAAGAAAAGCCAAAATAGTGATTAAGCCTTAAGTTTTAAACATTCTGGAAAAAAGTTACATGATTATAATAAAATTAAGGCCATTATAAGCCCATACTTCCAATTATGCATGAGCCTTATGATGATTTAAATTTATGTAGCAACACACACATATCCAGTTATATTATTAAGTCATTACCCTTCCTAAAGAAAGTATATTTCTGGAGGCTTTCATGTGTATCAGATTCTGTGCTGTTTGTTGTTTTGTGAGGATAAAGAACTAAGACAACTATATGGGAAACAAGATTTATGCCATGCAGAGTTAGATTATTGTGATATTATAAATGTCCTTGCTCTCCCATCCAAGTAGTAACCAGGCTGAACCCTGCTTAGCTTCTGAGATCAGATGAGAATGGGCGTGTTCATGGTGGCATGTGGTAATTTGTCAATCAAGATGGTTTAAGTTAATTGGCTTTTTCCTGTCCCAGAATTTATTGAAAGACATAATGTAAGAGTAGTGAGAGGGCTGAACATCAAAACACATTAAACCTATGCAAGCCAAGCATTTTCCTGTCTTTATCAAGTACTCAGTCAGAGATTCTTCTTTTAACTGTGGGTATTTTTTATATGGAATAAGCTATATTATGAGCAAGAAGCTATAATTTACTAATTTTCTGTTTTTGCAAGTATATTATCAGGCATATTTACTAAACACATGTTAAACTGTTGCAACAAGTCCTAAAACAGGGCAGTTCAAATAAAATATTTTTATTTTCTACTGCAGGTTAGGGCAAGAAGACAGGTGTGTTTGGCTGTGTGAAGGAGACAGGTAGAAGGAGGCTGGATGGAGGCTCTCCCACCTTCAGTGAACACCAATTTCTTACACTGAGAAAGAAAGGCACAGAGAGCCTGGGGTGAATCTTTTACCAAGAAGAGCCTTACAGAGTTATATACAGTATATACAGAGTTATATACAGTTATATACTGCTTTCTGGTTAGCTTCTGGACACAGTAGGCTCCATAATGGAGTTAGAAATACATATGTACATGTTCCTTGGGCCAAGGTAGTTTAGAATGGATTTGACAGAGCAGTCAGCAACCTTTCACACCAATATAACTGTACCAAATATCCTGGAACTGGCCTATGAATTCAGTTGGTTTACTGAAAGCACTTAGGGCAATGTGTAAGGCAGTGGGAGGCCTCAAGAAATACTATCTGTCATGGCAACTTGTCGTCATCGTCACTGTCATTGTTTTTAAGGTATAAGGAAAAGGTAGTGTATAAAGTGGAGAAAACTTTTAATTTCACCTGGGATGAAAAAAATTTTCTCTTCTAGAGCAGAGGGATGAACACCTCAGCAGTACACATTATAGGCTTTGTCTCTGTTTGAAATTGTTGGTTTACTTATGCATGTAGTTAATCAAATATTTTAAGTGTGGCCAACTGAATGGAATTGCTTTTAAGTGTTTTATTCGTTAAATTGTGATTACTGGGGGGAAAAGCCTCATAAGAAAACGTAGTGCTCACAGACAAATAATCTATTAGCTTAAAGTCATCTGGAAAGTTTAAAATCATTTTTCTCTCTATTACAGAACCACAAATTAGAACATAGAGTTCAAGATATTCTTTTGTGCAAAGGCTTTCATTTACTTTCTAGGTTATTCATATACTGCTCACCACCATTTAGCCATAACAGAGCCTCTGCCAGCATGTCCATGCATGGAACAGGTACACAGAGATTTGCTATACCCAGTTAAACAAATAAAACTAACTTACATTGGAAATGAAAATTCCATCATTTATATTTAAAATCTTTCACAAACACAAAATAAGTTTTTAAAAAAACCAAGTGCACAAATACATCTTCTGCATTCTAAAATCATCCTGATAGATATTTGAGGGCTGTTTTATTTTTAAAAATCAACATTTAAAAGAAATACTCTTTAAAATATTGCTTTTGGCAGCTGGTACTAATTTCAAATATAAACCTGAGAAAATATGCTTTGCATTGTGATTAACTTGAAAGCCTTCTCTAGTTAGGATGTTGTCTGTGAGGAAGATAGATTGCTATAGCTAAGCCAGGTGTCTGTGATCATAAAATTGGAACGTTTCTCCTTTGATTGAAGACAAAAGATTGTATTCCTAATTAGTCAACCACAAAGTACATATTAGAGACATATAAATTATAATTAAGGCAGCAAGAGAAGATGCTATATTCTTTTATAACTGCAGCATGTATCTTAATTCTTTTCCATGTCTAATCTTTGAGGAGAATACAACTCCATACTGTGTACTAGAAGAAATGTGGACTCAAATTCAGGAGCTATGAAATCAAGTTCTATACATCCTGAGCTTGTCAGGTTAAGAAAAATTATTTGTCTCATTAACTGAGAATCTAAGATGTACTGGGTTCTAAAGGTTCAACTCTCTACTTGATATATCTAACAAAAAATGTAAGGAATTTCTCATGGAGTATATGCATGTGTGCATGGATGTGTGTGTGTGTATGTGTGTGTGCGTGTGTGTTTAGAGAGAGGGGTTGGCATGGAAGGTGTATTAGAAGATAGAAATTAAAAGAAACAGATGTAAATGTACATAGTAATATGACAATTCTGATGTCACAAGTGACAGAAAGGGGCAGTAATAGAGAATGCAGTATGATGCAAATGTTATTTTAGAACTTGTGGTAAAGAGAAGGTATGTGACAATGTTTGCAAACAGAAGATATCACCTGAGCCTAAAGAGCTAAAGATTTTTTAAAAATTCTATTTCAATTATAAGTTATGATTTTTCAAATAAAAGTTCATTACAGAGACCACTATTTTGGATTAAAAAATTAAGAATGAGGATCCATTAAACTATTCATATACAAATACATATATAAAATATATAAAAGTGCTTGTATGTACCCTCAGATTTTTTTTTTTTTTTTTTTTTTTTTTTTTTTGTGGAACCAGGGTTTGAACTCACAACCTTGCACTTGCCCAGCAGGCACTTGTGCCTTGGAGCTATCTCCCCAGCCCCTACCCTCAGATATTAATGCAAATGCTTTTGTGCATGCATTGCTGAACCAATAGCCCAGGACCTGTCTTCATCAAATAACTTTATCTCACAAATTTATTATTTTTTGGTTTGTGGTTGACAATTCAAATTTAGCAGTTAACATTCACAGCATTTTTCTTTATCTTTTCTTTTTCTTTTTTGAAATGAATCTCATTCCCAAATCTTACAATTTTTTAAAGAGGATTTTAAAATATAGAAGAAACGGGACCAAATTAATTTGTGACACAAGTGTTCAATTATCAGAGGTAGATAATAAGTTATTTTAATCATCCTAAAAATATAGTAAACCACAAAGACTGATCTTTACCTCACTCTACATATCAACATTATAAGCATTATTTGTGGCTAATTTTATTATAGGATAAATCTGAAAAATGGACATAGTTTTTAACTACTTAATTCTACAACTAATATGTGTTCCATTATTCTGTGTCATTATTTCTCAATCCATGACCTATATTTTTTATTGTACTTGCTCTGGAATTAAATGATCAGTCATTTCAATTCTTTACTGATATCTTGGCACTTTTATACCTTCCTACAAAGATTATTTTGAAAGACAATGTGTTCAAGCTTTGCTCTCAGAGCTTAGGACTATCTATTGACTAGCTAAGCATTTTTGGAAGACTTTAAGTTATAATAATCCCAGATACTAAAATAATGCAGTTGTCATATCCATAACTTCTACAGCCTCCCATTATAGTCTCAGGTCCATAGTGCAACAGAGTTGTCTAGCCCTCACATATTAGGTTTAAAAGAATGAGCTTTGGAGAATGTCAGTTCATTATTTGGCTTTAAATAAGACTTTATTTTAATGTGTTTAATGATCTAATTAAAATTTGTTTACTTCAACTTTCTATAAGATGGAAATATGCTGTATCTCTCACTTAAGACATATTTTCTTTACTTTCCACTCATTTTAAAATTGTTATCAAAAAATCCCTAAGTTTAAAACATAGATCAAGAAAATAAGAAAGACAACCCAGTGTGCTCTGTCTTTCTTCCATGCTGTGTGTTTCAAAGCCTCAGCAAGTACCCCCTCCATGATTTGTCATTAAATGTACTCTGTGTGTCGCTGACTTCTTTGTGAATTATGACCCCCCAGGAGAAGTCAATTCAATTTTATCTTTCTCTAATTGCTAGAGAAGGCACTTTATATCATGACAAGTCATCTTCCCCTCAACTCCATTCACTATGATAAATACAATTTGAGGTAGGAAATGACCAATCACTGTAATTGTTGCTAAGATGGAGTGTCCCTTCATAACATACAGAGCCTACTTTGGCTTTAGAAACAATGACTATCAGTATTAGAAAATGTATGTAATTCTGATGCTTTTAAGAATGTATTTATCCATTCTTTACATTAAAAAGGATGTAATTGTGATACTTGTTTTGTGTATTACTATATTAACAGGCACTGTTGTGGACTATGGAAAGCCCGAAGTGAACTTGAAATGGAAGGGTCTGAGTGTGTCACTCACTGCTTCTATGAACTGGAAGTGATTTATTCCTGTCATGAATTTTCTGTTTGAATATTGGAAAAGACAGAGGCAATCTTGTGATGAATGAATTAAGTTCTGAAAAAGTTGCAAGCAAATTAAATACCAAATAGTAGTATTCAAAAAACTAGATATACTTCTTTTAAAATCTACAGCTGGCATTGCAAAATAGTGTTGTCCAAAAGTATTCATATAGGTCCTACATTATGAATGCAATTTAATGTATGCCATGAGCAACTGGGACTATAATTTTGGAATGCTTAATTTGTTCTCTCCTGAAGGTAATTCACTGAACGTTTATTGCATGAATGCATAGGCAAAAATAAATATTTTACATTATTCTAGCAAAAAACCCAAAAAACAATTTATATTAGACATCCTTTCCTTATAGAGACATGAATCTTATGTGTTTGCATAATTTTCTAGTTGGAAATAACTTTTATTTTTTTAACTCTTGGCTATGAAGTCATTACATGGAATCTATTGTAATTGTTATACATAAATTGATCTCAGACTTAACAAGAAAATCTTTATCCAATAGGGGCCGGTGAGATAGCTCCATAGCACAATCACCTGTGTGGCATGTGCAAGGTCATGAGTTTGAATCCTGGTCATGCAAAAAAACAAACAAAAAAAGAAAACCCCAAAAAATTATCCTATGTATAATAACACAAATCTGGGATAGTAACCTTTGTATACCTGTTCCACAGTAAATATATATATATATATATATATATATATATATATATATATATGCACTAGTATAGTAACACTCTACTGCACTTATGTCTGCAATGACTATTAAACTTCACATGAAAATGCTCATTGACATTATTTATAGCTCCATATTATATCATGGCAAAATGTATAGCTATATATAGTTACATACTATATATATATAACTATCTACATAGTTATATATATTTTCACAATCAACTAAAGTTTTATCTTATTTTTCCAATCTACTGTTAAACTTTTTAGACAGCTGATATAAAAATCTGTATGAACAGGGTTTATCTTCAAAAGTAATAACATTTTTATTAGTGCTATCTATGTAGTGAATATCCAACCATTTCAAATGAATCAAGCAACTTCTGTAAAAATAACTTTGAGCTATTACCTAAGGTAGCTTGCATCAAGCTTATATCATTACAATTTTTAAAAGAAAACACCCTGTATTTCAATCATCTTGTAATTTTCATTTAGCAATCATTCCTCCCAAAAGCAAATACAGCTATAATTTATACGCATGTCAAACATAAAACATTTTAATGCTTTCTGCAGGTTTCTTTTTTTAATATCATAAGATACAAAAATTAAAATTTTAAAAGAAAATATTTTCTTAGTTGAGTGTAGCCAAATTTTATTATAAAGGATACAGCATATCTATAGTGTTACACACCAATAGGAAAAGTTTGAATATATACACCGCCTACAAAATTTGGCCAGCTTTATTAAAGACATGCAGATACATCCCGCATGCCTTGACATTACCTTTTGCCATGATATAATATGGAGCTATAAATAATGCCAATGGGCATTTTCATGTGAAGTTTAATGGTCATTGCAGACATAAATGCAGTAGAGTGTTACTATACTAGTGCGTATGTACGGCATTTTAATTGCATAGGTAATTAACACTTCCATTCTTTTTTCTCATTTTGTTCCACCTGAAATACTTGTTCACAACCTACTTTGTAGAAGGAACAGATTGCAGATCATTACAATTGACACAAGGCAGACTTCAAGAGTGTGACACTAATTAAATTGGTGCTTCACATTGCAAGTAGATTTTTTACAACTAACAATGAATGACCATCTTCATGAAACCACATTCATATTTCTATTCAAGAGTTGCAAATACAGCTTCTAATATGATGCGTTCATTCACAAAAAAAACCCATCAACAAAGTTCTTTTCGCTGTCTTTCCAAATTCAGAGTATGAATATGTTGAGATTTTTCTGAAAACTTAGGGAGTTTTCATCTTTTGTTTGACTCATGACATGTGACTAGAAATTTCTATTTTCAGCACAGTCTGCAGTGCTAGCCTTCTGAAGCAGCTAGGTTATGATGTAGTCTACAAGAAAACATAAAATATTAAGTTTGCAGATCAGTATTTTCTTCTACCAATGGATACAGCTTGGTATATACAGAGGATTCAAAAGTAGGATCTGTATATTTTTATGTAGTCAAAGTGATGACATGCATAGATAAGTATTTTCAAGAATGTTCCACTCTGATAGCATTAACGTATACAGAGAATACAAAATTACTTATGAATTATACCACACTAACCAATGTCAAGATTCAGTTATAAGACCGACTATGGTACTAATTTAAAAAGTAGAAAGTGTACATAATTCATTATCTGTATCCATCTACTTAGCACATCACTCCTTTCAAAAGTTTCTTTATAACTAGAAAGCTATGAGAGATATTTTTGATAATGAGAGCAGAATTGTGATGAGTTAAGTATTTCAGTGTTAAAGACTTCTGTTGTACAGGTAGCAAACCACTGCAATATTTTAAAATCATATTTCAGTTAACAGCTTCACTGTGAATATTT
The DNA here is from genome assembly GCA_004027025.1 of Myocastor coypus. Taxonomy (NCBI): domain Eukaryota; kingdom Metazoa; phylum Chordata; class Mammalia; order Rodentia; family Myocastoridae; genus Myocastor; species Myocastor coypus. The sequence continues at coordinate 139,269 of PVJA010000149.1, read as the reverse complement.
CACAGGTTTGAAATCATCTTTGCATCATATGAATATTTTCTTATATACTATAGTGAACAATATACATTACAGCAACAGGTTCCAGAAGTGTATCTGAGCTGATGAGTTTTGTTTTGATATATGTTGTATATTCTAAGAAACAAGGAGCTTAGAACATCAGATTTTTTTTAACGAAAATTGCTTTCCTGGAGTTGGAAATATTTTACTTTGCCAAATAAGGGAAAAAATGTATAACTTTTGGTTATGTAGACAATACATGTAATTGATAATATGGAGCAACGTATATATTAAGGAAAGAAGCTAGTGCTTAAATTAGACCAAAAGAATGTGCAGTAACCACTGAAGTTGTAGTAAGACTCACATAGGCTTTATTATACTGCCTTGGTAACACAGGTGTTTCCTCCAAACATGAGTAGCAGGTTTTTTTAATGATATTATTAGGGTTTTGCCTCCTACTTTTAATGGGATCTGCATACCAGCCAGAGCTATAAATCAATCACATACTTACTAATGACTTTCTTAACTTATCAATATGTAAAGATCACTTAATATTTTGTATCCAAGGCTCGCTACTAGTGATCAAAACCTGATTAAGACATTGCTCCTGCCCTTAAGGAACTTACAGTCCTTATTTACAGCACTAAGTTTAAGCCAGTTCACTTTCCAAAACTGCCTTAATTAATATCAAGCTCCTAGGGAATTCATGTATAGTAAATGTGGACTCGCCAGCAAGCAGAAAGTATTTATTTTTCAATAGCCTTCCTTTAGACATAGTGGTTTACCACAACCATTATTAATTTATTAGACAGCATTTGGAGTTGGCAGGAATCCGATTAGTTAAACTATTTCCAAGGTGGCTTTTGGAGATAATGACCTTATGAAAAACATTAAAATCCTAATTTATCATCTATAAACATGGAATATCATACTTAGCGTTAATATCTACCTGAATGCAGTGTTATTCTTTTTTTCTAAACTTCCCATATGGCAAAATGTGCCTTACGAAAAGTCTTTCTCTCCTGACCTTTACACCTCTTTGATTGCCCAGTTCTGCAGCTCTGTGTAGTAGGGGACCATACTAGGGAGAAAGAGTGTTTTCAGGATCGCAAACAGGACCAGCGAGATGGTTCAGCAGTCTAAAGTGCCTACTTAGGCAAGCTTAGGCAACCACAGGGACCTCAGTTCGATCCCCGGCCCCATATGCTGTGCCAGTCCCCCAACCCACCCACAGGGCAGGCTGAGCCTGCCATAAAAAAAAAAAAAATACAGCAGAAAAGTGTGTCATTAGGAATAAAGCCAGAAATTTATAGTGCATTGTCACTATGTTCCATAATCAGGTCAGAATTTTACACAGAGTAGTATTATTATTTTAACTTTCAACTTGACAATACATAGTTGAATCTCAGATTTCCTAAAATTTTAACTATTAAAAGTAAATAGAGGGTCTGTGGATATAGCTCAGTGGCATAAGTACTTGCCTGGCAAGTGTTAGGTCCTGAGTTCAATCGCTGGTACCTAAAAAGAAAAAAAAAAAAAAAAAAAAGTAGAACATCTGAAGTAGTTGGAGAAATGTTTTATACCTTGGGTCCAGGGTTCCAACACACACACACACACACACACACACACACACTCATTATAAAGTAAACTACCTCTGTTCTCTTTGCGATAAAAGCCACTATTGCAATTTCAATTTTTCTGTATGCAGTTAATGATCTGATTTTAAACAAATCATTAGTGAGTTCAGTCCATTACAATACCACACCAATAAGGTGCAGAATAAGCCTAAAGAATTGATTTTTATATAAATTCAACATAATTGTAAGCTTTATGATTTTGAAATAGCTATAGCCTATCTGTCCTATTTCCTTAATGCTACTTTTTTTCATAAGCTACATAGTTTTCTAAGAGTATTACTTCAGCTAGAGGTTACTTACCCATGTATCACTCTCTATTAGACGTAACATTTTTCCTTTAAACTGGATAATTTTTAAGTCTTTCATGTTTTAATATTTTTATTAAAACTTAAAGATTAAGATTCAATTAAGATAACAAATATTAAGCAAAATCACATGCACATGTCTTGAAGGAGCTCACTGTTTAGATCAGGGCACCTAGAAGGTTGAAATATTCAGTACAGTTACACTTCCTTATATTTCTCTTAGAAAGACTAGTAGAATTAGTCTGTTGTCTCTGCATTCCACTGCTTTGTAAGTTATTGACTTCTATAGATCATTTGAGAGATAAGTCCTAAAATTGATATTTTATTCTACGAATGTATAGAATACATTAAAGTGAAGCTCTCGGCTAGGCAGCTCTACTGTTTAGCTAGAATAATTAAACCTTACATTTGTTTGAGGGTGTTCAGTTATTTAAAAGTCTCTTACATCTGTTGTTACATTTTATCCTCACACTTAGGCTTGACTGTGAGGTTAGACTGTGAGATTAGGCGGATGCCTCTGTCTGCAACACCTCCCCGCCAGCATCTGACAGATGGTAGAATGAGACATAGGTTGCTTAAGTGATTTTCTCAGAGTTATACAGTTGGAAGATGCCAGAGCCACGCTGAAGCATCTGACTCCAGGGCTGTTGCTATTTTTATTAAACTATAAGCCTGAGAATACATTGCAAGAGCATCTGATTTTTTTCTGTTTAAATTATAACTGTATGAATATCACTCTGTACAGAGTTTATTTCTTGTCAATCTTTGCAGGAACTGCATCAAGAATATATTCCAGATGGTTGTGAATTACACTGCATGGATGTGTTCATGTAGAGTAACACAGTACTGATTTCAGCGGTAATTTTAAAGAAAACCCAGGTACTAAGACTACAAATATAGTAGCCATTTTAAAAAGCTGTAATTTTCCTCTTCTAACTAATTTGCATGGGTCATTAACTTTAGAGTCCAAAATGATTAAATTATACTGCAAACTTTAAATATAGGCCATAATTAATGGCAAGTACTTGGTGGGACACTGGAAACTATTGACAATCACTATATTTACTTTTATTGTTTTGTGTAGTATCTGATACATCAGGGACTCAGCATCCATGCAAGGAATGTGTTGTTAAGCCTGGATTATCTGATTTCCTGTATAATTAGAATATTTAGGCTTTCTATGATATTTATTTTAGTACCTTAAACCGTAATTATTTATTTACTTTTTTATGTTGTCTCAGTTACTTTTCCCTTGTTGCTGGGACAAATACATGACACCCAAAATGAAGGAAGCGAAGGTTTATTTAGCTCACAGTTACTGGATGTTTCAGTCCATACTTGGCTGGCTCCACGGCTGAGAGGCACACAGTAGAGAGCAGTAGTTCATGGTGGCAGGAGAGCAATAATGGCGACAGAGGCAATGGAACAACCAGGGGAGCAGAGAAATAGCGTGAGTTGCCTGGCCTCCAAGGCCTTCTGCTATTTAGGTGGAAGCTTTCTTAACCTCAGAACTCCTGCATTCTCGATGTGTCTAAAATAACTGTCACGTGGATGATGCCAAGGTCTGTCACCAGCTGGAGCAGTATCCAGGCTTCCTTCTCTCTTGGCTGTAGGGGTAGAGAGCCTGGATTAATGAACATTCTGACATTGATTCTGAGGAACAAGTTCTCTATGCTGGTGCCATTTTGGAAACTGGTTTGGCTGCTGCTGCCATTCTGGTATTTGGGTCTCTGAGACTTTCCTCTCTTCTTTGCAATTGTGGGGCTGCAAAGGGTAGAGAGCTGCCGCCTCTTGTGATACCTTCTGGCTACCTTTTTGATTTTCTGGTTCCTTCTCAGCAATGGAGATCTTTTCAGCTCCATCTTTGCAGCCCACAGCTTTCATGGTGCTTCCTTCCTGGCCAAATTCACAATATTTTAAATCATCCTGCTTGGCTCTTTGTTCTTGATTTTCAACATAGATCTGGCTAAAAGCCACCAATAACAACCATGCCACTGCCTCAATAGTTTGCTGCTTTGAAATATCTCTTGAAAGATCATTTAGTCTGCAATGCCTAATCTCAGTCTTAGGCGAAGTCTCTGGGCATGAGCAAAATTCTGACAGACTTTCAGCCAATCTGTAGCACAAATCATCTGGAGTGCAATGACCAATGCTGTCCATTTCCCCAGCAGAAACTTCCTCAGACTGGTCTTTACAGGCAGGCCTTCTGTCAGTCTTCTGGTCTAAGCTCTGAGCAGAATCTCCCCTACAGAACAACTGAAGCTTTTCCAGTTCTTCATAAGTACAGGACCTCTCCAAACCTTTCCTGTATCTTCCCATAAGCCATTTCCAAAAACTTGTAATCCACATGGTAAGGTTAGTCACATCAATGACCCCACTGCTCTGGTACCAAATTCTGTCTCAGTTACTTTTCCTTCATTGCTGGGACAAATACCTGACACCCAAAATGAAGGAAGGAAAGATTTATTTAGCTCACAGTTACTGTAGGTTTCAGTCCATACTGGGCTGGATCTAAAGCAGTGAGGCACATGGCAGAGAGCAGCAGTTTATGATGACAGAGCATTGACAATGGCGACCGAGGCAACAGAATAGCCAGGGGAGCAGAGAGCAACAGCACAAGTCTGTCTCTCTTTATATTACATTCAAGCTTTCCACCTTAGCCATAATTCCAGAAGTACTCAGACCTATAATCCCATCAGTACTAAAACACATCATCCCAAGGATCGTGGGGCAAGCCTCAAACTCTAGAAGTCCCCGCTCCATGATTGCACGAGACTTTGCGGGGACAAGTAGACATAAACTATAACTATGTACTTAGTACAGGGCCTAGAGGATCTATAGGTTCTCACTATGTAGATTGGATTTGTAGTGATACTCCTGTTTTCAGCCTACCAAGAGGTGGGATTACAGGTGTATGCCACCATGACTAGTCTCAGTCTCCATCTCAGCATATTCCTGGGGCAAGGCCAGCATAGCATCCCAGGGATCAAACCCCGGCTGCTGCGTTCTGCTTAAGCAGATGCTTTAGTCTGTTGAGCTATCTGGCAGGCCAATTATATAATTTCTATCCTGCACTTCTCAATGTATTATAATTCAGATGAAAGTAGTTATAACAAAATTTCTGGAATTCCTACAACTCATTGGAGTAACAAAATGAAAGCATAAATGGAAAGTAATATTCCTTTTTTGAAAAAGAAAGGCATTAAATATATTATCATCATTACTGACCATCATCACAAGAAGTCAAATATCTAATTGTCTAATTTTCACTCTTTTGGGAAAATAAAAGTTTGCTTTATAATCAAATATGCTATACATCATCTGCATGAAAAGGAACCATGGTGAACCAAAGGACAAACCACATGGAAACCAAGCGGTACATGAAAAAACAAAAACAAAAAAATCTTAGGCCTCTGACCTCTCCCTTTGGAAGGAATCACGGCATTTACATTATGAATCTTCAAATTTCATATAGGGATTGCCTCCAGACTCTGTCAAAGAGTTTGACAAATCTGTGTGAGCTTTTCTGGAAATAGCTAATTTCCTAGTGAATTTAACTGTGCCCTTTTTATGTATATATTATTATTGGCAAGACTTTTATCATGTTCATCAAAAAGGCTTTATTGCAAGAACCTGGATGTAACTACTAACCACATTCTTCTGTTTACATCCTCCCCAGTCCTTTGCAGCTTGTTTTCCTAGGCAAATTTTTCTCAATTTTTCCATGATGGATTTATAGCACAATTGCAGCTAAGTTATTTCTCTTCTCTGGAGTGAACAATATTTGCTTTAATTTAATATGACACCTCATACTAAGTAGGAGAGGGAATTTTACATGCTACCATATTAGCTTGACAGACCAAGGTGTGTTCAAAAAGTGACAAAGAACAGAGTACTGAATAGAGCAAAAATTAAAAGAATAAGGTACACTGAGATTGTTATGTCATTTCAAGCAAGAGTGATAAATTTAAAAAAAAAATACAAAGACAAAAAAGCTGTCCCACTTTTATAAATGAGAAACATTTGGGAGATATTTTATTTTACTTTCTTTTCTTTTCTTTTATTAATATGAGGAATTAAATTCAGAATGTCACACTGGCAAGGAAGAAGTTATGCTACTGAACCACATCCCTGGTGAAAGCTTTATGTATATAAAATCTAAATATAATATAATTTAGACTCATTATGCATATATTTGAGACTAAATGTATATTATTCTCTTATACTTAATATAGATACTTCATAAAAATCTTTCATCATCTGAAGAATGGTTGAAAAAGATGTGATACATTTACACAATGGAATATTACTCAGTTATAAAAATGATAAACTAGAAGACTTCATATGTAAATGGATTGTACATATACTCATAGGGGAAATAAATGAGACTTACATGTGTAGACGTTGTATAGTCTCCCTAGTGTAAATATCCAAAGGAGAAATAAAAGTGGAGTGGCATAACATAGCTGAATGGAAATCAAGAACTTCAGGGTTAAACAATGAAGTGACTGCAAGCAGAAAAGATAGGAAGTATGGCAGGGGCAAAGTCATGTATTTATATACACAGGATGAGTTAGATAATAGTCCTAGGAACTTCCACAATGTTTTTGAGACTGAGGATAGCAATGTGTAACAGTAAAAATATGATTGGAATGTCTGTCATTCTGGTCTTTAAGATGTGTGCTGCTTCGAATATAACCTCAGTTACTGCTATACTCTCTCTCAAGAAAGTGATTGGTTTACAAGAAAGCAAAAGAGAGTTTTAAATGAGAGTAAGACTAGGAAAATGCCATAGGATTGACTGGCTATAATTTTGTATATACACATTAGATTTCTAAGTGTGTAAAAATGTGTAACTGCTTTTATAACATTCTATAGAGATTTATTAGAATATCAGTGATTGACAGAAAATACCAATTCCAAGTCAACTCTAAGACGTTTGATAGTCAGAAAGACAGTGATGTCATGCTCAAGTACCTATGTTATGGAGTAACAGTATCACTATTCTGGTGAGCTAAGGATATAAGTTTAGAGACCAAAAATTACAGAAAAAGAAGAGCTACAAGGAAAGCCAATATTTTGGCCCTAGCCCTTTAAGGTCAGTGAGGACACAAGGCATAAGAGAACCTGCACTATAACATCCTATAGCTTAGTGGTTCCCCAAATTTTTTCTTCAAGGAGATTATGGGGCTACAGAGGAAAGAGACCAAAGATACACAGCATGCCAAAGGTGAGTCACCTAGAGAGAAAAAGTTCTCTCATGATTTCACAGAGAGCAAACTGGTCAAGCAATGGCCGTGACTTATTCAGATGGCTGACACCAACAACAGTTCTACATGGTTCCAAAGTAAATCTTGAGGGGATTTCACTGACCTTGAGATATACAAAAGTTACATGTTTTGCTATACAGGTCGTGCTTAAACTTGACCTTAACCACACAGCAGAAAAGTTTAACCACAAGGAATAGAATGGAAACCTAGATGAGCTCTAAAGGCTTAAATCAACAGTTTCCAACATTGCCAGTTGTACCAAAAACCCAGTGTGATTATCGAACAATGGATTATGTATAGAACTACTTTCTCTTAGTTCAGTGAAAAGAAATTTTGTTGTACCAATAATGATTTGAAAAATTATAACATCTACACACTGTGCTCTGTGTAACTAATAGAAGGACAACAATATGCATTGTATTAAATATTGAAATGCACTAGTAATGTGTTTTTAAACTCACATTGTTATTTCTTATTAATAGTAATAAAAATAATCTTTCCATATATATATGAAAATATTTTATATATTTATATATGGCACAAATTTATACAATGTTTATATTAAATAAAATAACAGGAAAGATTTTTATATTTTATGTACACATTTATATCCCTCTCAGTCTATCTGTATATAAAAAACTCTTGTCTGATAAGGATACCTTCAGCAGACTGTTGTTTGGCTCCAAGTAGCTGCTCTCTCCAGGAGGAGTGTCCCCTCCAGATGAAGGGTGATCCTCCTATTTATTGTACAGAAGAAAAGAGAAGGGGCAAGGAGAACAGAGGCACCTACACAGTTTGAAAATTACACTTTGCTCTGGGGCAGACAGGGAGCAGGCAGAGAGATCCTGGGCCATCTGTTATTTTTTTCATTATCTTGAGAACAAATTAATACTCATATCAAAGAGGCTTCTTTTGAGGTGGTATGTTGCAACCCTTTTTAACTCTAATGCGCTCTGAATAAAGGGGTCAGTTTAGGTTGCTCAGTAGTAAAAAGTCAAAACACAAACTTTTCGTGTCTTATGGCAGCCTGATTCCAAGTGGCTAGTACAACTTTTACATATTTCAGTTTCTTTACTCTAAATTGAAGCTTTATCCTTACTATTTTTGTTATTTTTTCATTGCTCCCCCCCAAAAAAAAAGTACCTGACACTCAAAATTAGAGAGGGAAATGTTTGTTTAGCTCATGGTTTGTAGAGCTTTCAGTCTATAGTGAGTTATCTCCAAGGATGGGTGACATGTGGCAGAGAGGCAGCAAGTCGCAGTGGTAAAAGAGAGCAAAGCAATTAACAGAAGAGTCAGACAAGCCTCCTTCTTCTCCTTAAATTGCATCTAGTCTGTAAGGATTACAGTGGTGCCAGTCCAATCAGTGGACTGATCCAGCCATCACCCACCCTTAATCTCAGCGCTGTTAATCCCAGCTTTGCACCAAGAATCAAGCGCACATTCGAAATTCAGCCAACTCAAGAAAAATACAATGACCACATGAGGCTTTATGGGACATCTAGACACAAACCATAACATAATCCTAATTTTTTCCTTCCTATCAATTATTACAATTTAAAGTATATCATAATCTTATATTATCTAAATTTTCAATCTCCATGCATTTGAAAATTCAAAAAATATTTTGAATATTTTCCTGAGCTACTCCTTTAGTCATTTTTGAATGTGGCTGTCATGTTTCAGAATCAAACTCTGAATTCTTTTCATAGAAATAATCAAGAACAATATAAGTAGGAAGAAAAGAAAGATGGAACAAAAAACAGAAATAGCAAAGCAATAGTATTTTGGGGTCAATGCACTGGACATCTAATGGAAAACATCACCAAAAAACAATGGGAATTAGAGTGACAGGTATTATAGGAAGGAAGAAATCTTTACATTCATTTAGTTTGCTACCCAATAGTTATTGGGGGTGAATTTCATGGGTACTGATTCCATTTTTGAGTTCAAGTCTCGACTTCAAAAATAAATAAATAAATAAATAAATAAATAAATAAATAAATAAACAAACAAACAAACAAATAACTGGCAATGAACAAGAGATGTAAATTCTCAATATTTATTTGCCTACTTCTAAAATGTAAAAAATAAGTATTCCTCATAAAATTTTCCAGAAGACAGAATTAACTAATAAAACTTCAGAACTCAGTCAACTGCTTAGTATGTAGGCATGTTTTAGTCACCTTTTCCTTTTTTTTGTCTTTTTGAGACAGGGTCTTGCTATGCAGTTAAGGCTGGCCTTGAGCTCACTTTTGTAGCCCAGACTGGTCTCGAACTTGCGCCAATCCTCCTGCCTCAGCCTCCTGAGTGCTAGGATTATAGGCGTGCGCCACCACGCCCGGCTGCCTTTTCCATTTTGAGGGGGATGCAATACCTCATGTCCACTCCTTGAAGGAAGACACACTGAATTTTGTTCACGGTTTCAGAGGATTCAGTTCATGATAGGCTGGTTCCAGAGAAGGCACAGCAAGATAAAATGTGTGCCAGAGGCAGAGCAAGGCAGCAGCTCCACAAAGGCAGTATCAGAGGTGATACATAGTATTTCAGGTATACATTCATATAGTACTGACATAAACACATCCTGAAATGACTTCCTAATCCTCTAGGCATTTTAAGTCAATCAAATTGACAAAATTATAGTTAACGAATACATCCTGCCCTTAATTCACCAGATGCTCAAATGTGTCTCTTTAACTCAGTATTTAATCTCAAAGTAAGCAGCAAACTCATAATTCTGCTTAAGATAATATAACTATGCTCCATACAGATAGAAATGCTGTACTGACCTTGAAAGTCTAGCGACAAAATATTGGCTAGTCTTGCAGCCCTTCTTTTTCTCTAACTTTTGGTTTGTAAACTAGCATTCTTAACCCTCCAGAAGAAAAGCTTAGTGATACTATTACTCTATAACATAGATAACTGAGCATAGCATCACTGTCTTACTGAGTATCAAACTACTTAGACTTGACGTGGAATTGGTATTTTTTATCAATCATTGATATTCTAGCCCTTGAAGGTCAGTGAGTACTCAGGACATAAGAGAATGTGTGCTGTAACATCCTATAACTTAGTGGTTTCCTAAATTTTTTCTTCAACTATGGGGCTACAGAGGAAAGAGACTGAAGATACATAGCATGCCAAAGGAGAGTCACCTAGAGAGAAAACATTCTCTCAGGATTTCACAGAGAGCAAACTGGTAAAGCAATTGCCGTGACTTATCCAGAGGGCTAACAACAACAGTTCTACAAAGCACTGTACATGGTTCCAAAGTAAATCTTGACGGGATTTCACAGACCTTGAGAGATACAAAAGTTACATGTTTTGCTATCCAAGTCTTGCTTAAACTTGTCCTTAATTACCCAGCAGAAAAGTTTAGCTACAAGGCATAAAATGGAAAGCTAGATTAGAATACCGAACTGTAAAAGGCTTAAATCAACAGCTTCCATTATTGCCAGTTTTACCAATAAGCCACTGCGATTATTAAACTTTGGATTATGTATACAACTACTTCCTCTTAGTTCAATGAGAAGAAATTTGGTTGTACCAATAATGATTTGAAAAATTATAACATCCACACGCTGTGCTCTGTATAACTAATAGGACAACAATATGCATTGTTTCAAATATTGGAAATATGCTACTAACATGTTTTGAAACAGTCACACTGTTATTTCTTATTTAAAGTAATAAAAAACACAAATAGCCGGGCATGGTGGCTCACGCCTATAATCCCAGCATTTGGTAGGCTGAGGCAGGAGGATTGGTGCGAGTTCGAGACCAGCCAGGGCTACAAAAGTGAGCTCAAGGCCAGCCTCAACTGCATAGCGAGACCCTGTACCCTGTCTCAAAAAAAGACCAAAAAAAAAAAAAAAAAAAAAAAAAAAAAAAAAAAAAAAATCAACCCACAAATAGAAATGCTATAACCCCTTCCTAAATGTCAACAATCCTAGAACTACTTAAACTTGAGATTCAACTCTCCTCTGAGATCAATGTGAACTACTACCTGTGAACCTCTGTAAAAGTTTAGATTTAAAAATAGCTGTATGAGCCCAAGATTCAATGACAAATACTGAAAGTTTCCATTTCACGAAAAGAATATGCACTGGAAAAGAATTGGATCGAAAAAGCTAGATTTACCCAGGAGGGTAAATATTAAGTCTGTTTTTTTTTTTGGACCAGGGTTCAAACTCACGACCTTGCACTTGCCCAGCAGGCACTTGTGCCTCGGAGCTATCTCCCCAGCTATTAAGTCTGTTAAATTCATTTCCAGCATCCAAGAAAAATGCCTACGAGGTGTGAGTTCCAGTACAGCTGGCTCTAACTTGCATGTCCTTTCTTTTGGGCTGGCTTCCTTTTAGGGCTATATTTGTCCTTTGCAGACATTCCACACTCTTGGTGTCTGCAGCTTCTGGAGTCTGTACCTTTGACTTCATTTCTATGAGTTGATGAGCGGTGATCTCTGGGACTCGTTACCTGTTCTCCTAAGCCTTCCTTGGGTGAAATCCTTCCTTAAACAACTGCTACATCTTTCACCCTATAAAATGAGCATCTTGGTGGTAGTACCAAGGTCTGCGGCAAACTTGAACAGTTACTGGACACTTATAAGCCATAGCTACAAAAGTTAGGTAGCGCCTGATTGCTGAGTGCGGTAGAATAAATTCCGGTGACCTGATTCCCTAGAAATCCCTTCTCAAGAAAGTCCCAGGGGCTTTCTTCTTGAATAAAAGTTTTACATTTTTGCACCAAGAGACTGTAATGGGTTGAGTCTTACTAATATCTGGGATTCCCTCCACAAATCTTTCTTTATGTCCTTGTACTTGTTTGCTTTTCAGTGGTACAAATCTCTTTAGGAGCCACACATCCTTCAATTCCAAATTAAACATTATTTCTTCAAACGAAAACTTAAATTTTTTCTGTTTTTCTTACATGATCGAAACCCCGCATTCTACTATAAATTTAACTAAAAACAGAAACAGTGCCCCAAGCCTGAATACTGCTCAACTTTGAAATTTCACCCACTAGATCAATTCACCACCTTTAATCTCAGTCTCTAGAAGTCTCTGGACATGAGCAAGATGTAGACAAATTTTCTGCCAGCACATAAACTACCACATGGTTTCCAGTCCAGCTACCTATGAAGTCATCATTCCCAACTATTGTCCACATCCCTATTAGTGTACTGTGGACTTTTGTGCACTGACCAAAATCAACCCAGAAATCTGCTTTACCAGTCTCCTGGGGATTTCTTAAACTAATCAAATTGGTGGAATTAAGACTATTATAGACTTCATTCAATAAATAGTAGCTACATCCTTATCAAGGGAAGGCCTTTTGATACAATTTACCATTACCTTTTCTGTATACTTTCATGTTAGTGTAGAGCTATGAATCTATGAGAAGAGACTTTCTGGAAATGAAGTCTATTCTGGTAATAACTACTTCACTCAGGGCTTGATGAAATGGGAGTCTGGATGCTGCAGATTGGGGATTTGGCTCTCACAGCTAAGACCAACTTTAAAGAAGACAAGGCTGAGTTTGAGATATTTACAAAATTGATGCTTACAAGAGTTCCTACTCAAAGGCAAACATCATTCAGAACTTGTCCATGACAGAAATTCATCACTTGCCTATGCAAATTGCTTAATTCTCATGACTTCTTCCTATCACAAGCTCCCTGGAGTGAAATAAAATATTTAAGCCACTGTGTTCTTGTAATGTCCTTCCTAGCCAGGCAGCATCTCCTTAGCCTGATAACACGGCATGTGGGAACACAATTTTGACTTTTTTGAAGGACTGAATCTCTGCTAAAAAATTATTTCTCTGAAAGTTCACTGATGCCATAATAGATAGCGAAGGATATAAAGGGATAGCATTGTGAAAAGTTATTTTACCAGGTAGGAAACTTCCAAGAGGACCTATATTTCAAAATGACAGTTTCCTAAAACTTGCATCAAAAAATATCTTGAAGAAAACAGGTACAGAAGTGTAGCCTATGGAACAGTGCTGCTCAGAACGTTAACCAAAAGTGGTAGATTTTACATGGCTGGAACTTTCATTTCTCAGTAGAGCTTTGTGCAGTGAATGAGTTGTTCAATGGCTGAAGACAGAAATTTCTGACTAACAAAATTGTCTTAATTAAAAAAGAACAGAATGATATATTGCTCCACTGTTGCTTATCAGCAAATGAAGTCATATAATGACTATGCTTTATTAAGGCCATCTAGTGTGCCCTTAGTCTTTGGTAATTTATAACAGTTTAACTTCAAAACCTGATGTCATATACATAGGTTTGTCACTGAGAAACCTTGTTAATATCATTAAATATCAAACAGAGACATCATTTGAAGAACCACAAAAATAATTTATGTGTAGGATACACTCTATTCTGTTATTTTCACTGTAAGAAATATTCTTTAAATCATCCAAAAGAACTTACCTCCTAATTACTGTGTCTTTAAGTTTTGAATCTGTTTTCATTAAATTGAAAATTCAACTTAGTCATCATGTAGAAGCACAAGGTATTTATATGATTATTTATTGTGAACAGAAAGCAGTATTTATGAACCTTTGTGATCCTGAGCAGCTTACAATTTATCTCCATTGTTTATTTGGTAGATTTTTACTAATGTTCAAATCCTATGGACATCTATTCATTTCTTTATGTTCTAGATACTTACTCTTAGAGAAAACTAAAGAGAGAACCACAAACCACAAAACATCTGAGTGCTTATTCTTTTTTCCCCAACTGCTTCTCAGACCCTCCCCTCTTTCCTCACTCCACAGTAGTTTGTGGCCTGGGAACCAGTCCTAGTACTTTCTTAGTTACTAAGTTATTTTATAGCAATATAAAAAGATTCAAGTTTCTCTATCACAGACGGTAAGTAGCTCCAGCTCTTCCTTAGGCGTTTAATTACCAATTGAAGGAATAAGTGAAGTGACGATAGTGTGATTCTGGAAAACAGGAGTAAAGGTAGTTACAATTAAAGAATGTGCACTGGAATGTACTTGATTTTAGTTTTCCAGAGATATCACCTTCTCACTTACATTTTCCAGAAGTAAAGTTGGACACGAAAAGGGTGTAAATGAAGTAGAAAGGAAAGTAAGTTGGAAAAACAATGGTGTGTGCATACACTTACATATTTTATATACTTATAACACAGAAGATTCAGCAACAAAATGAGAATTGTTCTTCTACCTTCATATTTCTCAGATCACAATGACTCCTACCTTGTAGTCATTATGAAGATTCACCCCTGGTATAAGATAAGATAAATCCAATGGAGAAAAGACTAGTACAGTTATAGCCATGCTTTCAGATCTGATATCATATGACTAGTTCTTCATTTGTACTTTCATGGTTTGATTCTTAGTTTTGAAAACAGACCGAGCAAAAGAAGACATTGAAAGAACACTTCCTCATATTTCATTTATTTTACAGTTATTTAATTTTTACTACTACATACTGGTCATAAATAATTCTATTCTTCTGGAAGAGTTGGTATGCATGCATCTTAATTTGTGTACAAATGCCCTTCCCTTCCCCTTGATGCCATCACTTAATCCCCTCCCACTTGCAAAGGTTCTATCTCTCTGTATCCTCTTTTCTGTATTGTACTTTGCCTTTTAAATTATTGCTACCTTTTGTCTTTCATATGAGAGAAGCAGCCATAATAAGTTTGTGAGTCTGATTTATTTCACCTAAACTTATGGTCTCAAAGTATTTCCATTTTCCTATTAATCATACAAATTTATGCCAGATGTGAATTCCAATGTATACAAACACCACAGTTTTTCTTTCCATTCATCTGATGATAAACAGATATAGTGGTCCCAAGATTTAATGATGATAAGTTAAGTTCTCACAGACATGGGTATGCATGTATCTTTGTAATGTGCTGTATTTACCTCTTTCAGGACGGTAACTAAAAGGGGAGTATCTGTATTGAGTGTAATTTCTATTTTTAGTTTTATTTAAAATTATAGTTTAAATTTAGGGGCACATATGAACAGGGTGACTTTTCGTATCCAATGTCTGACTTTCCATACATTTTTTTTTTTTTTCTGATGGTACTGGAGATCGAACTTGGGACCTTGTACTTGCCAAGCAGGTGATTATGTCTCTGAGTTATATTCCCTGACTCTATCCTCTTTTCTATTACTCATGACTTTTTTCTTATTTCTTCTTTGAGAATACAAAGTTTGTATAGTATTTAAATTTATCCCTACATGAATGCATGTGCTCTTTTAAAAATAAATTCATTCATAAGAAGTGGCTCTGAATCAAAATTTCTAGAAAATAGCCATAGCTTTATATTCATTACACTATTGGATTGAGGAGACAGTTGAGTGGAGTAAAAACCTGGATGGCATGAATAAGGTCCTGAGTTTGATCCCTGCCACTACAAAAATAAATAATTAAATAAATAGATAGATAGCCTTGCACGTTTATTCTTTTCAAAGTGATATCATTTCTATTTTGCTGTCTAATGAAATTACGTGCTCCATTTGCTCAAGATATGTATTTCAAAGAACTTAGTTTTTATACAAAATGTATTTATTTATTTATATTTTTATTACTTTTAATAAGAAATTACAATGTGACAGTTTCAAAACATGTTAATAGAACATTCACAATAATTGATACGATACATATTGTTGTCCTCCTTATAGTTATACACGGCACCGAGTGTAGACCTGATGCATTTTCTAAAGGTTATTGGTACAATGGATTTCTTCTCTTTCATCTGAGAAGGTAGCTGTATACCTAGTCAAATGTTCCATAATTGCAGTGTGCTACTGTCAAAACTGGAAATGTTGGAAGCTGTTGATTTGAGTCTTTTACAGCTCAGCATACTAAATAGCCCTTAAGTTTTATTCGTCATGTATAAGCTTTTCTGCTGGGTGGTCAAGAACAAGTTAAAGTAAGACCTTTATAACAAAACATGTAGTTTTTGTACCTCTCAAGGTCAGTCAGATCCCCTCAGGATTTACTTTCAAACCATGTATATAGTGCTTTGTAGAACTGTTGTCAGTGCTAGCCATCTGGATAAGTCACAGCCATTGCTTGATCAGTTTGCTCTCTATGAAAGCCCGAGAGAATGTTTTCTCTCCAGGTGACTCTCTTTAGGGATACTATTTATCTTCAGTCCCTTTTCTCTGTGGTCCCTTAATATCCTTGAACAGAAAATTTGGGAAACCACTGAGTTATAGGATATTACAGCACAGATTTTGTTCTGTCCTGAATTCCTCATTGACTTTCAAGGGCTAGGGCCAAAATATTGGCTATCCTTATAGCCCTTTTTGTATTTCTCTAATTTTTGGTAAGTAAATTTATATTTTTAGCCCTCCAGAAGAAAATCTTAGTGATACTATTACTCACAAGGGTCCTAAGAAACCTGAAAAGGTTTTTGGCACTGACGATAGCAATATGTAACACTAAAACTGTGCTTGGAATGCCTGTCATTCTGGTATTTTAGAAGTGTGCTGCTTCTAATGTAATTTCAGTTACCATTACACTCCCTCTCAAGTAAATGGTTGGTATGCAAGAAAGCCAAAACGGGTATTAAGTGAGAGTAAGAGACTAGGAAAAATACCAAAGGATGGACAGGTTAAAATTTGGTACATGCTTATATTTCTAAATATCTGTGTAAAAATGTGTAACTGCTTTTATCACATTCCATAGAGATTTATTAGAATATCAATGATTTATGGAAAATACCAGTTTCAAGTTATGTCTAAGATATTTGATATTCAGAAAGACAGTAATAGTAAGCTCAAGCACCTATGTTTTAGAGTAATGAACTTAGTTTTATAAAAAGTTGATACTAGATTTTTTTGTTTTGCAGTAAGTTTTCACTGTGTAATACAGGCTGTCCTCAGATGTGGGATCTCCCTGCCTTCGCCTCCTAAATGCTGGAATTGACTTGCTTATTGCTACACTCAGCAGACAGAACCCTTAAAATGCCTTTGTTAAAGGTTTTCTATTATTGCTGCTCAAAATACTATACTGAGAGCAGCAGATCTTTTGCCCTCTTGGAGATTAGAGAAGCATAGAATTTCAGTCTAACAATGTACTGAACCAAAATTTGTACTTTAAAAATGTCCATAGGTTATTCATGTGCATGTGCCTCCAACTCTCTTTTCTATTACTCATGACATTTTTACTTATGACTTCTTTGAAAATATCAAGTTTGTATAATATTTTGATTTATCCCTACATGAATCATTGCCTTAGAGTATAACCCATGGCTGTGAAATGACACATTCAAATGATAATAATAAAATATGAAATAATTAATATGAAATAGTTAACGTGAAGTGTGTGAAGATGTTCATGAGAGATCTAATCCATGAATATCCCATCAAAGTAACAAAGTGATGGAAAATAATATAAGATTTCATGGATGGAATCCCTCATGGACCACTGGATAAAGTGTGAAGACAAACATTTTTCTAGGATAATTTTAAGCTTCCATATTTGATGACACTTTAAACTTAGTCTTTATTTTGATAAAATACCCTAATAAAGCACATTGTTTTTAAGATAATTTTACTTTTATAAGTGAGCTTTATTTGGAGAAATTCTGTCCTTTTCTCTTTTATAGTTTAAGAATATTGCTATTTTACCTTCATCACTGGCATTTGTCAACTTTATTAGATAATATTAGACTGAATAAATAAAGGGAGGCACAAGAAAATTTCTCTAGCAAGTGATGCATACGTTTTTTTATATTTACATATGCCAGTAATATAATATTGTTCCCCATTTTACTAAATTTCTGTCTGTGCTTGTGTACACGTGTGCATGCACACTCAGGTTTGCAAAGATCAATCTTTATTGTGGTTTCAGTTTCCATCAAATAGTAATACTGAACTAAAAAATGAACTGCTCAGCATTAATTCACAAAATAAAAGATACTAAACTTACCAGGAGAAAATATTGTACTTTTACAGAAATGTTTCTTTTACGTACTTTGTTCAACTTATACAGATTTAATTCTGCAAAATCTATGCTGTAAACTTAGCACCACATTTAATCACACTCACTTGTGTTACCTAATGCTTGAATTTTTATTCAATACATTTCTATTGATCTGTTGTTCCCTTGTTCTACTCCTGTGTCAAATCTCATATACCGTGTTCTCATCATTACCATGGGTGTGAAATGGTTATAAAGAGCAGATAAAATGAAGAAAATCAATTATTTTATTAATATATGTAATATATATGTGTGTATATGTGTGTGTGTTGAAGAGCTAAGAGTATATACAGTCTTGCTACAACTATAATCATGGTGGAACAAAATTTAGTGTATAGCACTCTGGGTTCGAATTTGTTTTCTTGAAGGACTTGGGTTATTTTGCTGAATTCAAGTATGTACAATCTTTAGACTGACTTCAAGTATGAAAAAGTACTTTAAAGACTTCTCCAAATACTTCTTCTCCAAATTCATGGGAACACCCATCTCTGACAAAACAAAATAAAAACTGGGATATGTTGGGAGCCATGAAGCTAGGAAATTGATCAAATGTGTGTAGGTGGGACTTGGCCCATTGCCTAAAGCCAACAAGCAACCTCACTTCTGAGATAAACACCCTGTTTGGGTAAGAGTAGCTATCATTTTCTAGGCAAGCTAGTGTTATTGGTCACTAACTTTACAAAAGTATAAAGGACTGATTTTTTGTGAAAAAAAAAATACATATATGCATACACAAGAGAGTTAAAATAGATTCACAGCTATTTTCTCTTAGTTCGCTGAGAATAAATGTTTGTACTAATGTTATTTAGATAAAATATTATGTCTGCATCTTGTTCTTAAATAAATACTATGAAGACAATAACATGCAAAGTTTTAATCATTAAGATTGTCCTACTAACCTGTTTTGAAGCTGTTTCACTGCTATTTTAAAAAAAATAAATAAAAATAAAATTTAGTGTAAAGTTGAAGAACTTTGGATCTCTCAAACATAACATAAGAACAGAATAGAAAAGCATGCTGTATTCTGTTAATTCACATTTCACTAATTTTGTCTCTTTTGGATGACCTAAGCATGGATAATCAAAATTTTTATTGTTTGGTTGTTATTTTGATTTTCTTCCTAAGTTAAGAGCACTTTTAAGGAGCTACTACAATACAAAAATCATTATAATTCACCATTATAAGAAATTCCTGTAAAATACTTAAATAATATATCTAATTCTTTAATTTTTCACACCAGATACCATTTAATGAGTTATTCTCATTAGTGATATCACCTTAGAAATACGTGTTTTTCAAGCTGAATCTTATATTTTTCTGTGTGTTCTTTAACTCTACAGAAACCATCATGTCCAGTATTCTGTAAAAGGAGAAATTGCCTTCTAAAAATTTAGGGGAAAGTGATTATGTCAATAAATGACCACTTTCAGGGAAAATAAATCTGGTTTTGCGGATTCAGTATTCACTGAAGACTATTTATTTTGTAGTTGTTTAATTGGTCTCATAAATTGGAGACATCCAGCTCTTTTTAAAATGACGGTGCCAATGTACTTCTTAATGAGCTAAAGCACTTACATGATCACAGGTAAGTCCTGGTAGTGATTTTCCATAGTGTCTCCTACGGAGAATCTAGAGAAGTGTTTAGTTTAAAACACCACACTCATACTCAAGCTAGTAAGGCTTTGTAGTGTTTTATAGAAAATTTATTGTTCACTGCTATCAAAGCTCTCTCTCTCTTTCTCTCTCTCTCTCTCTCTCTCTCTCTCTCTCTCTCTCTCTCTCTCTCTCTCTCTCTCTCTCTCAGTTTTGTATTAATTCAGAAATGCTGAATTGCCTGCTGCCAGTTCTGGCATGGGAAGGGTATATGGATGGCAGGTGTTAGGAGATAGAATCTGTGGCCATAGAGCACAGAGGCAGATCATTGTACCATATGGTATTAGGACCGGTATTGTTGGCATTCATCCTCTGGTTCCAACCTGCCAAGCTAATAGGGTAAATGAGGTTCTGCCAAAGACCACACCAAGGAGGGGAAGCAACTGTCACATAACCAGACTGTTTGACGCTAGAGGATGACCCAGCAATATGGAAATAAACACGTGGCAATAGACTGATGAACTGCATACAGGCCAGATTTTCATGTTATGGGAAGTTAGCTGATCATTAGAAGTGGACTTCACTGTATCAGGCCATAATTAAAAAACACTCATATTCACATTTCTGTAGGGCATACTAGGTACGCCATAATGAAGAAATACTCTCTTCTTAAGGCAAAGTATGTTGAACCTGTATTTATGATTATAATCCACTGGAAACAGATGGCACAATTTTTCTAAGCACAACTGATGGTTACGTTGTTTGAAATAACATTGGAATGCTTTTACTGCAAAGACTTGTCAACAAGTGGTCTGTTCAATTTGTTCACATAATACCATTTATCTTTACATATAAGTGGGTAAGAGCAACAGGCTGTTGTGACACTCATCAACCTGCCTGGTCCCCATGAACCTGTCCCAGCTCTCATCAATATGTAAAATATTGATACAGCATAACTTCATTATTTATTTATTCATTTATTCATTGATTTTGTGTATTCGGTATAGAGTTTCACTATGCAATTTGGACTTGTAGTTGATCCTCTTGTTTTCAGCCTCCACAGTGCAGGCATTACAAGCATGTACCTCCATGCCCCTACTAGGTTGCCTGCTCCCGGGCAGCGGGGCCGACCAGGCATGTGGAATCAGGGATTGAATCCTGGTCTCTGCACATGTTAAAGCAGATGCTTAGTCTGCTAAAGATCTTGCTAATCTTTGGCAGACCATAATTTTATAATCCTGATGTATTATTTGATTTTCTCAATTTTCCTCGAGATGATTCTTCAAAAATCTTCCTCACAAATCAGATAGGTGAAACAGTAGTACTATAATTAAGATTCATGATATTAAGTTGAAGCATAATAAGATATAAACATATAACAAAGAATCCCAATTGAAAGACATGAAATATCTGATAACAGTATTATTTTTCAACCTAAAAGATGGTATTTAACCTCTACAATATTTAATTTTTATCTAGATTAACTGTAATACATAATTAGTAGCATTCTTATGAGGGTTTAATAAGATAATAGATATTATGTGCTTACAACAGAGCCACGAACACAGGAAGCACTCAATTCAGAGCAATTATCCTATTAATATAGCGCCTCTTTGGCAAAAACTGTAATGAAAAAGTTTGTTTTCTTTAAAAGCACATTACAAAGACATTTTCAGATTTAAGATCATTTTGAATAACATACAAAATTAAAATTTAAAGAACATTTTAACATTTCAATAACATTTTACTTTTAGTTTTCAAATTTATATCTATACCCTAGTGACCATTCAGAATCATTAATCAATCATTCAGGCAGGGGCCAATCATTTCTCTCTAATAATGTCGTGCCACTCTATGACCTTTAAATTATGCTATATGATATTCTTCCCTCAAGTATACGTTGGCTCCTAGAAGAAAATCACTGTGCTTCACACCATGTTTCTTCCTGGGAAAGGCACAGGGCATCCCTCCAACAATCCTTTCCATATACAGCATAGTTTTCCTTTTTAAAGTATAGCAGAATGATGCTATTTTTTTCCATTTTTCTTCTATTCACTCACACTAAGAAAATATCACCTTCATTATTTTCCATCTTGGATAGCAAATGAACAGTTCCTATCACATAATTTTAATATGCTAAATTTGCCAGTGGAGTAGTGAAGTATCTTTATACCTATTATGTATACACACCAGAGTGAACCAAGGATGTCTGATGAAGGATCACAAATATAATTTCTTCTAAAAATTGTTTTCATTACAAACATAGATAGATAGGTAGATTAGATAGATAGATAGATAGATGATAGATAGATAGAAAGAAAGATAGAAAGAAAGAAAGATAGATAGATACATAGATACATAGATACATAGATACATAGATGATAGATAGATAGAAAGAAAGATAGATAGAAAGAAAGAAAGAAAGATAGATAGATAGATAGATATATAGATAGATAGATAGATAGATCAGCTTAAGTAAGTTCTGTTAATATAAAGCTTATTTTCCAGTTTTTGTGAAGGTAATTCTGACATGTCTAAATTAGAGTGAAGAGATAATTTGAATAACAAAAAATGATGCTGTCTCAGTTACTCTTCTCTATTGGGACAGATGCCTGACAGCCAAATTAAAGGAAGGAAAAGCTTATTTAGCTCACACTTAGTGAAGGTTTCTGTCCATACTCGGCTGACTCCAAGTTAGAATGCACAAGGCGGAGAGCATCCTTACGTGGTGGTGGTGGCGAAGAACAAGAGCAAAGGTAGTGGCAGTAGCTCAGGTAGCTAGCTAGCCTCGCTCCCATCCTTAAATTGTAAAGTAAATCACCTGTCCCAGGGCAGGTGCAATATCCACACCCACAAAAATCACAAACTCCTGAAGCTGTCCCATGACTGCAGGAGGCTTTTTGGAGGACAACCAGACACAAAACATAACAGATGCTTGTCGAGGATCCTCAACATAAGTCTCCTCTTTTTCTTAATCTGAGAACAAGAAATATAAATACTAGGATCAACATATTTTAAGTTTATCATATATTTAGCTGTCAGATTATGGCTTTCTAAGTGCTTTTCTTGTTTTACAAATGTAAATATTGCCCTTAAATGTTAATCAGCTATTGGTCTCAGGTGATGATTTATATACTGAGAATTCCTTCAAATATTCTCAATTTTCCCACACACCAAAACTTGCCCCTTCTTCTTTTAATCACTTGACCTTGCTTTTATGCCCTGTTCTGAGTATCTGTATCTAATCCTGTATTCCTGCATCCCAAAAAGGAATACTCTGGAGAAATTTTGTACTTCTCTTGCAAGCCTCTAAAACAAAGAAATCCAAACTCTTAAGACAGTCAATAACAATTTCTCTATGTGCTCAGGATTTGGCTCACAATTTGTATCACATTTGCAGGAATGAAAGAGAATGAATCTCCACTGTATGAAATGTGCTTTAACTTGCCCTTAACCAGCCAGCAGAAAAGTGTAACCATGGGGTATAAAACACAAAGCTAGGTTAGTATGTTAAGCTATAAAAGGCTTAAATTAGCAGCTTCTGGCATTGCCAGTTCTGCCAATAACCCACTGTGATTATGGAATATTGGACTATGTATACTACTACTTTCTCTTAGATCAATGAGAAGAATTTTTTATACCAACAATGATTAGAAAAATTATCATGTCTACATTTTGTGCTCTGTAGAACTACTACAAGGGCAACAAATATACATTGTATCAAATATTGGGAATGTACTACTAATGTGTTTTGAAACTGCCATATTGTTATTTTTTAATAAAAGTAATTAAAAAATCAAATGTGGATATGCCACTTGTCTGCTCCAACTGAAGGTCCCTTGTGGCAGTGAGACACTTGTCCTTACGAGTTGTGAGGGTTTTATGTGGTTTGGCTTGTCTTTTCCTGTCAAGCATAGCCTTCTAAGAAGCATAATCTCTGCTTCTAATTGGGCAGGCTTTCGATGCAGCACCAAACTTCAGAACTGCAACCAGGTGCTGTGTTCTGATTACAATCAGAAAAGTAACCTCAGAGAATAAATGGGAAAAAAATGACTGTGGAAAAGAAATACTCACCATCTATTCTGTATTTCAGAAGAAAGGTACTCTCAAATGGAATATTTTAGCTTCTTTCTTAGCTATTTTGTCTACAAATTGGCTAAATATTTTCCTCACAGAAATAATTTCAAGTAATGATTTAAAAAATTTGCTTCTGAAGGTTGTGGTAGGACTTTCGATATTTCAAGCTAGTACGATATGTTTATTTCTGATACCTATTTATTAGTTAAACATATGTTTATTTATTGAAAATGTCGATGAACAAAATTGCCATCCAAAAATATATGAGTTTTAATCACTGCATTGCTTTTTCGCAAAGCTACTTTAAAAAAAAATTGCTGATGCTTTGTAACTCCAGTCTTCAGAGTTAACTTTTCTAGAAGAACCTGTTTAATGCAAAGAGAATCTAAGAAAGAACCTTGTTTATCAAACTTGAATAGCAAAGAATGATATTTAACAACATTTTGCAATAATAAACAAGTGTCTTTTACCTTAATTGGACAGAAGGAGAAGGAGAAGGAAAGAAATCAGCAATCCTTAAACATATCAAAACTGCATGGAGGAGAATATTTAAAGAAACTACACAGTTACTTTTTTTTAAATCATCCAGTCTGTATTATTTCGTTTGGGACTGGACTTAGTCAATGGCAATGTTGCAATGAAACCACTCATAAAACCATGATATCTTGCCAAGGGAAAGGTCCTAAGTTCAATTTTTAGTACACACCCCCCAGAAAAAAACATATACATTTTTTCCTTGTATTTGCAGGTCATTAAGCAAGATAGTCATACACTGGTCGCATTTTTAAGGCTACAGTGAATAATGACCATGTGGCTTTAACCATACATTTGTGAGTATTTTCTATATCCTAAGGTTTCAGTATAGGAGAATGTTATGAATGTTATTCGCCTGACTTGCAACAATCAATTAAAAGCAACATACTTTATAGTTTACAAAAAACACGTGCATGCACACACACAGATGTGAGGCTGCTGAGAAGACCACAGTGCTTGATGGGATTGAGTCATCAGTAGAAGACTCCTAGTGGCATTTTGTTGCTAATTTCTATGACAGTACACACAGAAGTCTCTTGTTCATAGCAGAATTTTGTTAAGATAGCACTGAACTGTAGGTGACCAGTCCTGCTTTTCCCATAATAAATACATAAATAAAGCTCGGTATGTTAGAAGTAAAGATTTTTTCCTACCCTGAGACTTCTACAGAGTAAGAGCAACAAAGAAAGTATTTGAAGTTTTGGACCAAGTTATCAAAGCTTCAAAATCTCCTTCCCAGGAGCTTTAAAAATAATACAGATATCAGACATGGCTTAAGGGTAGTACAGATAGATAAAATCAGTCACCTTTACATCGCTTCTTGTATTTGAATCTTCACAACAGATATTTGAAATATGAAAACACAGAAGGTATTATTGAAATCTGTTTGGAAATTATTTTGAGCACGTTATTGGAATGAGGGCCTGTGCATTCTTAGAAGTTGTTATTGAGATTCCTTTATCCTCTAATGTAATCATTTAAACTATTCTAACAAATGATAAGAATTAATATTACTACACAATTTTAAAAAGCTGAAGCTCATAAAATCAATTTTAATTTTGTTGGTAATATTGAAAATTTATTTTATTTCCCAGCAGTGTATTGGATGACTGAAGTCACATACAATAGCAAACTGGGTGATGATTGAACAGAGTCACTATTTCTGTAAATTTTTAACAAGCATGGAGCACTGGGTTTTTACTTCCAAAATTAAAAAAAAAATATCCTTTCAAAGATAATAAGTGCTCTAATGTTATCTTTAAAATTACTGGTGAAGGGCCAGCCAAATATCCCAGCAGATCAAAGCACCTGCTTAAGCAAAGGCAAGGACCAGGTTTGAGTCCCTGCCACCTCCGTATTGGCCCCAGCCCCAGGGCCCCATGAAACAGAGATGGAGGCTGGGCATGGTGACACACACCAACATATATATTTTCTTTTTAAAGTTTCTAATAATATGAGAAAATATCATACCTTGTTTTATAAGTAGATTATAAATCAGAAATGCAGAATGAATCATCAAAAAGAATAATTAAATACTATTCAGGAAATTAATTATACATTAATTGATTAAAATTAAATTAAAATTTTCAAAACAACATTCCAAAATTCATATCAAATCATGATTCCAACTTAGAGACCAGAATGTTGTGTATCATATGTATGAATCTGTAATCAACTGAGAGTACTCACATATTTGAATAGGTTAATATATACAAAGATATCAACTACAAAGAAGTTTCCATGGTAGTAAAAAATTACTAAGAATAAAACATAACATAAATACTGGAATGGCAAATATATGACCAGAACTTCTAACATTTTGGGGATAGGATATTGAATAAAGTTCTGATATTTTGTGGATATAGACAATGTCCGTGATGCTTACTGTTAACCAGGTGTCACTTGTGGGACTGTGGAACTGCTATTTTCTTGATATCCACCCTGTAGACCCAGACAAAAATCATGACCCATAGGGTTCAGGAGAAGTCCATTTGTAGAATATGCTGATGGACCTATTCTGCTGCTGTATAGAAAAGAGTACACTAAAGACTGCTTTTTCGTACCTCTTTTTCTCCTGTACTTAATTGTTTGACCTATTTGGTGGGTTCTTTCCATTCTCCTTCATGGAGTTGTGTTCATTTTGATCTCTCTCTAGAATATCTTTTAGTAAACTGAGCAAGGTTGGCTTTGTCATCATGAAATTCTTTAGTTGTTCTTTATCCTGGAAGTATTTCACATCTCCACTGAACTTGAAAGAGAATTTTTCGGGGTATAGCAGTCTGGGTTGGAATTTGTTTTCTTACAAGACTTGAAGTACTTTGCTCCATGCCATTCATGATTTGATGGTTTGTTAAGAGAAATCTGCCATTATTCTAATGAGTTTTCCTTTAAATGTGATTTTTTTTTTCCTAGCAGCTTTTAGTGTACTGTCCCTGTGCTAAATTTCTGGGATCTTGATTATTATATGTGTGGGTGTAGATTTAAGCGAGTTGATGCTATTTGGAGTTCTATATGCTTCAGTTACCTGAATGTAAAATTGTTTCCCCATATTTGGGAAGGTTTCTACTACAACTCTGACCATATTCTTTTTATATATTTGTATGAACTGTTTCTCTCTCATTAATGCCTACTAAACTTACATCGTTCATCTTTGCATCATCTTGCAAATGTTGAATAATTTTTTTTCTTTTATCCTAGTTGTTATTAAGAGATCCTTTCTTATCTCTTCACTAGCTGCATTGGTGTCTTAAAGGTTTGAAAGTCTATTTCAATTTTCATTGAAATGTTTTTGCCAGCTTGGAATTGAAGTTTTAAGTTCCTGTATAGTACTTTGAATCTGCTTCATACATTCTATTACTTTCCTATATTGCACACTCAATGATTCCATCATCTTTCTTTTTGCCTCTATTTTTTATCTATATCTTTAGAAGCACTTAGTATTTCTTTTATTATAGTTACTATTTATTTTTTTTACTTCAGAAATTATTTCTGATCTGATTTCCTCTCTACCTTTCTGCACTTTTTTAAAATTTAATTTAATTTTATTTTATTTTATTTTTACTTTTTATGTTATTATTTCAGACATGTCAGGTGTGTGATTTACAATCTAGGTGTGCTCAGAGTCTGAGAGTGCATTTTTCTCCTTGTCTTTATCATTTTGTATAGCTCTGCCTTCTGATCTTTTTTGTAGAGCCTTTGGTAGAGTTCTAACCTCAGCACCAGATCTGAATTTACCAGGTTCAAACTTGTCCAGGTGTATGTGCCTTACATCTATCTGCTGGGGTCCACTTCTTCCTGCTTAAGCCCTTGGGGGTGAACCTACTGTTCCACTCTGGCAAGATGTTCTGCTCCTGGATCAGCTGTCTTTAGTCTTTCTGCAGGGAGTTCTGTGGCAATTTTCCACACTGAGCATGCCAGGCCTGGTTGCTGGGTCAAATGAGTTTCTGGAAAGCCTGGGCCAGTCTTACTCATGCGTTGGATCTGGTTGTTGGGTTAAATGTGTTTCCAGTAGACCCAGGGAGGTCTCACCCACATGCCAGGCCTAGTTGCTGGGTTGCTTTATGTATTTTATATTTGGCTTATATTGCTTTACTTATGTTTATGCTACTGATATGATCATTATTGTAGCACTTACAATGTAATATCTCCATAGACCTTTGCCATAGGAATTTGTTTCCTTAAAAAAAAAAAAAAAAAAAAAAAAAAAAAAAAAAAAAAAAAAAAAAAAAAAAAAAAAAAAAAAAAAAAAAAAAAAAAAAAAAAAAAAAAAAAAAAAAAAAAAAAAAAAAAAAAAAAAAAAAAAAAAAAAAAAAAAGATCAAGCTAGAGAGATAGCTGAGCAGTAAGTGCTAGGCAAGCATAAGGACCTGGGTTTGGTTCCCTGTACCATATGCCATGGCAACCCACACAGTGCTGTACTTGCCACCAAAACTAGGCTAGATAATGCATGTCTGTAATCATCATAGCACTGGAACAAAAGTATCAGTATGAGTCTGAGTTACATAGTGAGACGCTGTGACAAATAAGAAAAGAAATAAAATATTGAAAAGAAAATTAAAATATATGATAATCATTCATAGTATGTTCATGTAATTAGATTAGATTTTCAATGTGCAAAATATTATTAAACAAAACTGAATACTCATAGAGATTAAATAACACTAAGCACTGGATTAAAACACATACAAGCAGGTGCAGGGACCAAAGTTCCATCCCTGGGCCTGTTGTGCCAGCCCTGCCTGTGGGGCACACTGAGACTGCAACTGAGACTGGGCTTGGTGGCGTGCACCTGTAATCTCAGCTCTTGGGCGGCTGTAAATAGGTGGATCACTATGAGTCCAATCTAGTAGTGAGAGCCTGAACAGCCTGTAGACCCTTCCCTAAAATACAAAAAATAAATAAATAAATAAATAAATTAATTAATTAATTAAAAATGAAATAAAAAGTGGATAAAGATTAGTTGTGAAGAACTTATTTACATTTTAGACAAATATTACATAGCTAGTAAACACACAAATTAAAGATCTATCTTTAAACTTCACATGTTTTCCTCTATGTGACATTGTTCAACCCAAGGAAACCAGTACAGAGAGTCCAACATTTGATCATAACCTAGTGGATTTCATAGAACCCAGAAAAAGATAAACTCTACCTTGTTATGGTGACATAATGTGAAGAAATAAACAGAAATATAAATAAACTTAGTGTGTTTTTTCAGCATGGAAGACAATATTGAGTAAAACAGTTTAAAACTTGAAATTTATTTTGAAATAATGCTCATTAATTTTCATTAGAGGATAAAATTAGGCCAAGGAGTTTTGTTTTGGCTTGGCCAGAAATTACAAACTATTATAAAGCCAGGTTCAGCAGTGCAGCCTATAATCTAATACAAGGAAGCCTAAAATAAGCAGACAATAAGTTCAAGGCCAAGGCAAGCCATAGTGAGATCATTCTATGAAAGAAAATGGATATATATATATATATATATATATATATATCCATTATATAAAAGTTTTATAGTAGCATAAGTGAAATGTGTTAATAGAACACATTACTGATGGGCAAAGGTTAGTTCTGGAAAGACAAAGAGAATTAGAAATAGTAGGAGTAATAATGTACTGTATTCATTTAACTTCTGTATGTCAAGCACATATTGTAAGTTTGGTAAAGTGCTCAGTGCCTATAGTAATCATAGAGACAGTTGAGAAAAAAAATAATCTACAGTTCGCAGCTGTGGAAGTCATAAACTTTATAGCAAAAGTAATCACCATACTCAACCGAAGATGATTTGTTTTTCTGACCCATCTTGCAGAAAGTTCACAAAAGATCTTGCGTAGGGAGCTGAACAGGCGCAGCAGCATCGCCCCAGGTGTGGCTGCAATATGAGAAGCTTGAGGAGCCAGTAGACACCTGACCAGGAGAAAAGGAACCCAGCCAGTGCCTGAAGGACTTTGGGCCTCTCTGACCTCTTCATGAGCAGAACCTCAAGACCTTTAATCAGCAGAAGTTTGAGAGCTTAGATTAGTGAGAGGGGAATGGAGTGGAGCAGGTGCAGTTTAAACATTTTAAGAAGCCTAACAGTACAGTTATACGAGTAGGGAAAACAACATGCTGCTGGATAGGATATTTAATCAGGAAAAGAAACTTTAGCCAGGTGTGTGGTTAAGAAAATTGTATGACGGTGTAGCCAGAAACCGGTTAGAAGGAAATAAAAAGGAAATGACACTAAGAGGCGATTGCTGATGGGTCAAGGTGGAAAAGTGGGGTGTGGTAACAGTGGAGACGCTGACGTGGGGAAAGCAAGAGTGATGCCATTTCTGCTGAGCTACAGAGGTAGGAAAGGTGCAGATATACGGCTGTGTTTACAATGCAGGAAGAGTATACCTAACTCTTCACAAAATGTATGATTTCCATTATTTTTATTCAGAGACTGCATTAGCTTAGGCTGATGTTTTCCCTTAGCCCTCATTACTGAAGACAGCAAAACATTTTCTCTGTGTATAAAACAGGATTTGGACATTCAAAAGAACACAGATTAATAACATCCTCCTTGCATTATCCTGAAGGTCTTGTTAGTAAAACAAGTTTAGTTTAAGAAATGAAGCCTATTTTAACTAATTGGGTAGAGCCCATAAATAATTTAAAGGATAAATGCTATTCTCATCTGTTGTCATAATTTAAATCCCTCTGATGATGTTCTTTTGTTAAAATCATTATATTCTGAAGTTTTCAAGTTGCTTTGAACACCTATAATTAGATTTAGTAGGCTAAAAATGTTTCTGAAAACATATCACTGAGAGATGAGGAGATATTCAAGCTAAGACTAAGAAATCAGTTAACATTTTTAGTATTGTGTTATATTAAAAATCCCTATGTGCTGTGCTAAGACTTCCCATCCCTTTCCGACTTACCATATCTCTTCTGGACTTAGCAACTAACAAGTAATGCCAGGAATATCAGGAAGTCTGTAACAATGTGCCCTGCTAAGCCTATATAGTCATTTACTAGAGATATCTCCTTCAAAATGTTTTGTATATACAAAATCTTCATAAATGAATGCAAATGAATTATTTAATGAAACATTGAAATAATGTGAGTAATTCATGTAGCCTCCATTGTCATAAATTTTTTTATCTTTAATTCTGTTTGCCACACAGGTAGATGAGTGCTAGTAAGGGTTAAACTGATATATATATATATATATATATATATATATATATATATACACACATACTCACTGTGTACCTGATCATTTGGACTCTAGCATAGAACAGCAGTACACTAAATCTGTCACCTGACTTCCCTGAGAGTTTTACTCCAGGCAAGAATGTTTGTTTCAAAATGATCTGGTTTATTTTCAAGTGACGTAGCCTGGTACTGGTCTAAGCTCCTAATTGTCCCAGTCATGAGTGTGATTCCCAAAGTCTGTAGTGTCCACTACAAGTAATCTTTGCTGTTGACTTCTGGGTACCTTAAAACTATTAGCATTGTTGATACTGTTGTAATAGAGTGCATTCTGAAATAAAATTTGTGGAGACCTGACTAAGATACGATCCATCTAGCCACATTCTAGGTGTCTTGAGCTACTTAAAAATAATGGAAAACAAACAAAAGTATATCAAGGATGGGGAGGTTATACTGATTAATCTGTAAGAGAACTAAGTCGATTTTTATAGATTTGCTACAATAAATTCTCCTTTGATGAGAAAACTCACTGTGAGAAATAATCTGATTATTCTATGTATTACCTTTGTGTAGTCCAAATAGTTTTCATAAATAGCCAAGTCCTTCCTGCACCATCACCACTTCTGCATCTGAATTCGACTCCTGTCATGTTCATCAGTGACCTGACAATCTTAAGGAAAAGTACTCTGCCATTGGGCTAGCACATGCAACATTCCAAAAGTGATAGTTCTGTTCTGTATAATAACTGTTTTGTAACTTGGGTCTTCTTTGCATAAAAGTTCCAAAATATTACAAGTTTAAGAAATATTCTTTCCATGGATTATTTGTGGAATTTCAGAGGAAGATTTAATTCAGACAGTATATCCACTACTTAGAAAATTATGCAAGGCTGAGTGTTTTCATTGTTTTAACTTAGTCATCTCACATGAAGAAAGACTTTTTTTAAGTATTGATCATAGCACTCTGTACGTTTATTATATTACAAATATATGATTAAGTACTTAGAAAATCAGTGAAAAATATTTCATTTATCTTTATTCCTGATTCAATCATATTTACACTTTAATTCAAACACATACAGCACACAACACAAAAACATAAAAGTAAATGTTTAATTTTAGAAATATCAGTGTTCAAGTTACTTAAACAGATTACACTAAAATTAGTTATCTTTTAGTTGTACTCTATATTTGACAAAATTGATGGCATTATATAGTACTGATTTGATAAATACACGTGGAAAATTACTGAGAAACTATTCAGAGACATACAGAAGTCTTCATAGCCTTCTGGTTGGTGGGACAGAATAATCCCTGATGCCCACCACTAAAAGGGCAGAGGTTTTTTCTCTGACTTGTACTTCCAGCCCTCGGCCCCTGCTTCCATGGCAGGAAGGGCAAGGTGGAAGGGTCGGGAGGAGAAAAGCTCTCAATTCACAGAAACAGAGAAGCAGAGAGTGAAGGGAGGAGCTGTAGAGGGAGACACGCCCCCCAGCCCCTTCACCAATGATCCATCTCTTCCAAGAAGACCATGCCTGCTGGCAGCACGTCACCTATTACAAAAACTCCACTTCTTCTTCTTTTTTTTTTTTGTCTTTTTGAGACAGGGTCTCGCTATGCAGTTGAGGCTGGCCTTGAGCTCACTTTTGTAGCCCAGGGTAGTCTCGAACTTGCACCAATCTGCCTGCCTCAGCCTCCCGAGTGCTGGGATTACAGGCCTGTGCCACCACGCCTGGCTAAAAACTCCACTTCTAAATGATAGGAGTTTGTGAGGACATTCAAGATATAAATCACAGAAATAACTTTCCTGATTAACCGTCCTTAATTCACACATCCAAAATTCAATCTGCTCTAGAATTTTATTTCTTTAACTGCTGTCTTAATGCTGGAAAAAAATTGAATTTCAGCTCTTTCAGTCTCATATTTTTCAGCTTAGGGACATTCAGAGTATAAGATGTTTTGTTACGTCCCCTTCGAATAGGAGTTCAGTGAACAATTTGCCATCATCCATATTTTACAAGTGAGAAAATTGAGACTCGAGAAATTTAAAATTTCTCCGCGAAAGATCTAGGGGTACAGATACAGCAAACCAATCCTGAGATTTTAAATCTAGGCTATATTAATATTCGAAAGGTGTACATATATTTTAATACATTGTATGAAATGAATAGCGATATTTCTCTTCTTATGTAACTTTCAAATCTAGATATTTGGGGCTTTAGAGTTAGTTCATTTATTTAAGCGCCTGCACGAACAATCCCAGTCAGGCACAGGGGACAACCATACACACCCTGAAGGCAGCCTGAGACAGCCAAAAAAAAAAAAAAAAAAAAAAAAAAAAAAAAAAAAAAAAAAAAAAAAAAAAAAAAAAAAAAAAAAAAAAAAAAAAATCAGATCTTTTAATCGCATGTTGTAATTATGATGTCTGCAAAAGTCAGATTTTTTTTTTTTTTTTGTACTTGGTATAGGGTCTCACTATGCAGTTTGAAGTCATAGTGATTCTCCTCTTTTCAGCCTCCCCAGCACTGGGATTAGAGGTGTGCACCACCATGGGAGGACTCTCTCACTGGCTCAGTGTGCCTCAGGGCAGGGCTAGCATGGCATGTGGTGCCAGGTATCAAATCCTGGCCCCTGCCCTTGCTTAAGCAGGCACTTAGTCCACTTAGCTATCTCTCCGGCCAATCTCTGATAATATATATTGTAGTTTTATTGTGTAAACTGATGCTAGTAACATACTGTGTTTAAAAATTGAAAGGAACACCTTTTTCTTTCCTTATTTTTAGGTCCTGAGGAGGTGGAAATCAAGTGCTCCTTGAATCATATTGCTTGCCTTGGAACCAATAAATGTATTCATCTATCCCAACTGTGCAATGGTGTTCTGGACTGTTCAAACGGCGACGATGAAGGAGCACACTGTCGAGGTAAGTCCACCTGTAGAATGAGACAAGCGAGTCTTAACCTTAGCAGCACAGCATTCAATGCTCCAACTGAGCCCAGAACCCTCCTGTTCTGTAATCATAGCCATATCAGTTAGAAAGCATGAATTGTATTGCCTGTATGTGTTAAGTTGTGGTTATTGTACTTCATATAAAAATCTCATTACTAGGAAGAACACATCTAGACTTTGATGCTGGATTCTTAACCATTATACATTTCATAGAAAATTATTCTTTTGAGCAAAGAGTAATTGAGAAAGCTTGACCACAGGGAGTTGATAGCAAAGAGTCTTATAAGCTCTTTTGCCTAAACAAATCTTAAAGAATAACTGAAGGAACACTTCTACAACAAATCACTGTAGTAAATGTATTTGTCATAAATGTGTTTCTTTATATTTATATCCATGATACTATGCAATTAATTTGCCTGCAGTTTTCTGCCTTCAAAAATCTACCACTAAATTCTGTAATGGTTAAAATTTACCTTGGTATAAAGGCAAAAAAGCAACTGGAACTGGCTCATTCCTATCAAGCTAGGAATGTGATGGGGAAAGTGAAAAGTAAGATCAAGAAACATAAAATCATGGCACCGGGAAATGGACCAGGATCCAAAGCTCAGAATCAGAAAAGTGTGTCAAGATGCAAGCTGGATCCTGGAAAATCTTCCTGTCAGGGATTCAGAAGGACTGTAACATGATTGATACTAAAGCCAAAATTCAAAGGGGATCAAAAATGACAGTAAAGCCAAGACTTAAAGACAACTCGTGCTCTATTTTATTATCTGTATTACAGTTAGAAGTAGAGGAGATAATAGGAAATGAACATGTATGTCTGACCTCTGCATGGACATGTGGGAAAAGGACACAGACACGGGACCTTGGCATATGTGTATGTATGCACTATATTTCCAAGTCAGCTACTGCTTTTTAAAATGTCTACGTGTAGCAATGTCCAAGTCAAACATCACCTATCTCACACTGGCCCACCAGGGTTTGAAGGCCCATAATTTCTGGGCTCCACATTGAAGTAAACTGAATTGATAACCAGAAATGGATATTAGAAAAGAGTAAATACAAGAAAGAGAGTCAGAAAAGATAAAAATGTTGAAAATCCATTGTTAGACTCCTGCATCAACTGAGACATAGTGTCTTTTCCCTTTTTCGAAATGGGTGGCCAAATATTCTGTTTTTTTATCAGATTTCACCTGAGACATTAAAGGTATTCAACAATTTTTTTCTTTGCTTGAATTTCTCCTTAGCTTTGAACTCTGAAATTACCTAAAAAGAGGTAATGGATTTTAAGTTTCAGTTGTTAATATCTATACAAAATAATAAGAGATTTATTTTTCTTAACAGGTTTTTAGTATGCATCGTTTGTTATGATTGCACATTTAAAGGAATCATGCTATCAATAAATACATTAATGAATTAAAAATTGACAAGATTTTTAGGCTTCATTTTAGAGACTGATTATATTTTCTGAAGCCTCATTCTACCAACTCTGGGTGTAATTCATGCTTTTTATTACTTAAGTGCAATTGTTTTCAATCAGATATGTGTGACTAAACTTTTAAAATGATGAACTTAATACATTGCCAACTGTTACTTCTTCTGAGACAATTATACACATTTTAATGTATTAAACATTTTACAGTTTTATGGATCCAAAAATATATTTGGATCTTTAAAAAATTAGATTTTATAAGCTCATATATGAGGGTGTATGTTTATAGTAAAACAAACTATTCAAACAAAAACAAAATATTTGGACAAAAATGAAATGTTGGTACATTAATCTCCATGCTTGAAAACTTCAGCTTATATGTCAGATTGAAAAAGTATATCATTATTTGTTATTCATGTTCCAGTCTTCTTTTACTATAGTTTGTAACTGCTTCACATTTGACATTTTTATTGTATGATAAGCTTACTACTTATTAACTTCCTAGTAAATAGTTTACTCCACTGCTTTGATCTTTTACATATTTCTAGATTTTAGTCAACAAGGTGTTTTTAGAAACTGATTATCATGACCTGTGGTGGACTCAGATGAAGAAGTACTGTGTCTGCATCATTAGATGCTGTTTACCTCAGTAGAGAATGTATCACCTGTTTCTCTGTCCTTGTACACTA
The DNA here is from genome assembly GCA_004027025.1 of Myocastor coypus. Classification (NCBI taxonomy): domain Eukaryota; kingdom Metazoa; phylum Chordata; class Mammalia; order Rodentia; family Myocastoridae; genus Myocastor; species Myocastor coypus. The sequence goes on along the minus strand of PVJA010000149.1, from coordinate 103,125 downwards.
CATAGAACGGTAGGATCAAGTTGAATGAAAGGAAGTATTTATTCCACTGAGTGATTTCCATAAAAATTCTACTTGGAGAAAAGAATCTCAGAATTGTGTTTACATACTTGACATGATAGAGTGCCTTCAACATATGGATAAGAAATAAGTCTTTTGGACAGCTTTAGACATGGCACACCACTAAGATTTGTGATATATTACATTGCAGCAGTGAAGTCTACCTATCACTTTTAAACTTCCTCCTAATCATTGGTCACCTGTAATGAGTAAATGTTTTCCTAGTAGCTAATTAGGCACTAACATTGTCATATCTGTATAGGGGAATGAAACTCTCAACCTCAAAGATACCTATGCCAGGTCTGTGTTCTCTAAAAATGAAGAATGAATTTTAGGATTATGGAGGTTAAAAGCAGAATATATTTATTGGGGCAAAGAGCGTTCCTATCTGCAAAAGGGACAGAAGGGGGACCAGAGCAGGTTGCCCCCCCAATCTATGTCTTGCAGAGATTTCATAGAGAAAAGCCATGTGGTAAAACAGGTCCATCGTGGAAAACATGGGAACTCCCTTAGCAGGGCATGAGAGGGGACAATCTCATGATCAACCAATGAAATTATAAGCACAATTACTCAGGTAAAATTGATTAAGTCCAGGACCAAATGGGAAAGGGAGGCATGTAGTAAGTGAGCCTGAATATGGGAAAGGGAATCATGCAGTAGAGGCTTTTCCTGTGGAGAACTGGATTAGTGATTCTTTTATGCATTCTCAAGGTCAGAGACCTATTTAGAATACCAATCCTTGATGTCTATCCTTCAGAAAGTATGCATTTGTTTGATCACTTATCTTGAATTCTGGACCACGGCAGGGATGCATATTTCTCCCAAAGTTGTACAGCATTTTCTTTATTGTTTCCTTGAGGTTCTAGCCCTGTCTGACTGCCAATAATTTTTGTTTTGGGCCGAGCAAATAGCTCAGTGGATCAAAGCACCTGCATGCACACACAGGAACCTGGAGTTTGATCCTGGGGCCTGTGCCCCTGGGGAGCTCTGAGAGGGCAATTAAGACTGGGTGTGATGGTGTGCCTGTAATCCCAGCTCTTGGGAGGCTGTGAACAGGTGGATCACTGTGAGTACAGTTTAGTAGTGAGGCACTGAACATCCTGTAGAACCTTTCCTATAATACAATAAAAAAACTAAATATTCTGCCTGAAACATTATCTCTAAATATTCTCCCATTCGCTAAAGATATAAAATAAAGAAAAACATTAGATTAATCTAACTGTTGCATTACAACTTCTAAATCACTTACTAGGGCCTGATGGGATGGCTCAGTGTTCTAAAGCGCCTGCTTGGGAAAGCTTGGGCGGCTTCAGGGACCGCAGTTCGATCCCCGGCACCACATGCTGCGCCAGCCCTGCCCTCGGGGCGGGCTGAGCCAGCCACAAAAATGAGTGAATAAACAAACAAAGGTTCTGAAACAAGAAAAAAATAAATAAATTAAATAAAATAAATTTTTAAAAAATAAATCACTTACTAACTTTTTCTGCTTTCTAAGTAAATTCACAAGATTAAACATGAACCCTCAGCTATGATGCAAGAATTTAATTTTTTTTTCTAGTACAGTATCCTAAGTACACTTGATGGTATATTTGCATCCTTTCTGAAAATTACTAACAAGAAAAATTCAATATTATGGAATTTTCGGTCTTGGGAATGCTTTCATTATCGACTGAATCGTTTTCTGAATGTTTCCTAGACAAATCAATTTCTTCCTAGTGAAAATAATGAGAAAATATCTATTATTAATGATTTTCTATAACAGTGATATATATTTTAATCTCCATAATTTTAATCTCCATTTGGTTTCATTGAAAAAATTAGATTTTTGTATATGGTATCATTATATATAGGAATGGCTTATAAAAATTTTACACTAAGAACTGTCTAAGTCACCGCACTGCATTTTAAGTTTCCTCTCCTGCTGTGCAGTATTTCATAGTGGAAGCAATATTACCCCATCTAAATTGCCTGAGCAATAGAAAACATTCAATAAAATAAACAGAATCTCAGTTCAAGTTTTTCCACAGAAACTCTCAGGTGAACAGAATCAAAAATTGAAATAGATTCCTGAGATACATCAACATGCTATGCTACAGCTTTTTTTTTTTTTTTTAAAGAAAGGGTCTTCAGGGTGTTCAGGGTCTCACTATTAGACTGGACTCATAGTTATCCGTCTGTTTACAGCGTCCCAAGAGCTGAAATTACAGGCGCATGCCAAGATGCCTATTCTCAATTTCCATCTCCGGGCACTCTGGGGTCAAGGCCAGAACCACAGGGCTGGGGTTCCAACCCCAGGCCCCTGCAGCTGATTGCAAAGTCGTTAATCCATTGAGCTATCTGGATGGCCCTCAGTACCCTGCATTTTCACAGTATAAAGAGAAACCATTAAATAGTATTAAGGTGGGCATAAGAAAGAGGAGGAGAGACACTTGAGACTTAAAGGGAAATACATTAAAATCTGAGCATAAGACATTCTCTTGTCATTTGGCTCTTACTCTGCTGAAAGAACATGGAAGCTTTTAGGTCAGTGTAGGAAGAACAGAAATCCATTATTACCACAGACAAATAATTATGTACTATCAGTAATTATGAAATCAAAGTTTTTGCAAATTAAGAATAGATCTTACCATATTTTCTATAGTAAGGTAACATGCATGATCTTAACACTAACAGATTTAAGAGTCAAGTTTAATTCTTCCCAAATGCAAAACAAGGATTTCCAGAGAAAAAAAATCTATAGCTATCATCTTTCTTTCCCACTTTAATTGACATATGATATTTGGTCATGGAACTCAATTTTGGTTACAGATCATATTATGCTAACTTAATATCTGTATATAATTTGTAAAGGTCAAATGATTAAAATGATAAATTCAGTTATGGTTATATATTTATTGAAGGCTCCCATAAATATATGTGAATTTATTTGTATATGCACATATGGGCGCGTGCCATTTTACAGAACTATACTTTTATAAAGCCTGTTAAATTGGAGATATGCTTTTATACAGGTATGTGACAAGTAACATAGATTAATCAAGTGTGACTGCTAAAATAATCTTTTTAATTGAGCTTAACATCACTCTCTTTCGGAATATCAGTGATCTGAGACTTAACTTGGAATCAGTATTTTCCATCAATCATTGATATTCTACTAAATCTCTATAGAATGTAATAAAAGGAGTTACACATTTTTTCACAGAAGTTTAGAAATCTAAATATACACAAAATTGTTGCTGGTCAATACTATGGGCACCTTTCCCAGTCTCTTACTTTCATCTAATGTCCTTTTATGTTTTCTTGTAAACCAACCATTTACTTGAGAGATATTACAGCAGCAAACAAAATTACATTAGAAGCAGCACATTTCCAAAAGACCAGAATGATAGGCATTTCAAACATAGTTCCAGCATTACAGATTGCTATCCTCAGTATGAAAAAACCCCTGGAGGTGCCTATGGCCATTACCCAACCCATCCCACATACACAAGTGCATAGTCTTGCTCCACCATGTCTCCTATATTTTCTGTTTGCAGTCACTTCTTGCTTAATCCTTAAGTCCTTGATTTCCATTCAACTGTGTTATGCCCTCCCAGTTTTATTTCTTCTTTTGAGTTCTTGCACAAGGGACACTATATGACATTTACACATGTAGGTCTAGTTTATTTCACTTATGAGTATATCTTTAAGACACGTACACTTATACATGAAGTCTTCCAGTTTATCATTCTTTGTAGCTGAGTAATATTGAATTGCATAAAAATACCTTCTCTTCTGGAGAGTTAAGTGTGTAACTTTGCAAACCAAAAATTAGAGAAAAAGAAGGGCTACAAAGATTGTCAATCTTTTGGCACTAGTCTTTCAAGGTCAGTGAGGACTCAGAACAGAACATATGCGGTAACATCCTATAACTCAGTGGTTTCCTAAATTTTCTGTTCAAGGAGATCGGGGGCTACAGAGGAAAGGGATTGAAGATACATAGTGTGTCTAAGGAGAGTCATCTAGAAAGAAAACATTCTCTCAGACCTTCACAGAGAATAAACTGGTCAAGCAATAGCCATGACTCATCCAGAAGGCTGACACTGACAACAGTTCTACAAAGTATTGTACGTGGTTTCAAAGTAAATCTGAGGGGATTTGACTGATCTTGGTAGATACAAAAGTAACATATTTTATTATACAGGTCTTGCTTTAATTTGCCCTTCACCGACTAGCAGAAAATTTTAACCATGAGGAATAAAACGTAAAGCTGAGTTAGTATGCTGAGGTGTAAAAGGTTCAAGTCAACACCTTCCTACACTGCCAGTTCTGCCAATAACCCACTGCAGTTATGGATATTGAACTATGTATACAACTACTGTCTCTTAGTTCAATGAGAAGAAACTTTTGGGGCCAACAATAATTAGAAAATTTGTCATGCATGTTCACATCCTGTGCTATGCATGACTACTACAAGGACAACAGTATGCATTGTATCAGTTGTGGGGAATGTACTACTAACATGTTTTGAAACTGTCGCATTGTTATATCTTATTGTCTTAGTTACTTTTTACTCATTGCTGGGACAAATACCATACACTCAAGATGAAGGAAGGAAAGGTTTATTTAGCTCACAGTTTGTGGAGGTTTCAGTCATATTTGGCTGGACCAAGGCTGAGTGGAACAGAGCAGAGAGCATCCAGTTCATAGCAGCGGAACAGCAACAAAATGGTGGCAGAAGTAGCCAACCAAACAGGACAACAGAGCAGCAGCAACAGCTCGAGTCTGTCTCTGTCTCTCTTTATATTACATTCAGGCTCTCCGCCTTAGCCCCCCCCCTTAGGCTACACCCATAATCTCATCAGTACTAAAACAGATCATCCCAGGGATCATGGATCAAGTCTCAAAATCTAGAAGTCTCCACCTAGTGACTACATGAGGCTTTGGGGGGACAACTAGATATAAACCATAACACTTATTAAAAGTATTATAAAAATATTAAAAATAAGCCGGGTGTGGTGGTGCACGCCTGTAATCCCAGCACTGGGAAGGCTGAGGCAAGAGGATCGGTGAGAGTTCAAGACCAGCCTGGACTACAAAACTGAGCTCAAGGCCAGCCTGAAGTGTATAGCGAGACTTTGTCTCAAAAAGACAAAAAATAAATAAATAAATAAATAAATAAATAAATAAATAAATAAATAAAATAAAAATAAAATGCAATGATCTTGTTAAAGACATTTGAAGTTCAAGTTCATCTGTTTAGATATGATTATTTCTAGAGCTATCTCACTTGCTAAGCAAAGACCTTCAGGAACAGATTACCCATAATAGTATCATAATAGCTCAGCTTTCAAAAAGAAAACCCAGAAAAGTTTGTTGTAGATGGGAAGAGAATTTCATTTTGATAAACATCATTGATTAATGTTAATATACAGAATTCCTAGGCTCTCTCCCCAAACAGATTTTTTTAAGACTAGCGATGAAAGGTAAAATAATTTATAAGAACTTTGTAAAAGATTTATAAATTTATGATTAACTTTAAGTGATGTAAGACAAAGTTCTTAATTTAAAAATATTTATTTACTCAAATATTGTTTAGATTCTGTGTCTTGCTCCTAAAACATATGAACCAAACTAAGTTATGTTAGTGTATATATACACACATATACACATATATACATATATATGTATATATATATTTTTTTTGATATCATCTTATCATTGGTAAGAATCCTAGTATATTATAGACTGAATATTTGCTAAATTGACATCTATTTCAGTTAGTTTTGATTTTCAACAGCTGCAAGTGAAGATCGTGACGATCCTACCATAACAGAGTGTTTTTTTCTGTTTGTTTACCTATCACTACTATTATGGAATATTGAACTATATTGGGTGATTTTGCTGACTTCAAGTACCTACAATATTTGAACTGGCATCAAGTATGAATGGTCCTGTAAAGACTTCTCCAAATAAAGTTACTCTAATAGCAGTGGAACACCCATCTCTGACAAAGCAAACAAAAAAGGGGGATGTAAACTAAGGACCATTTTGGAGAGAAAAAAAAAGTTAGAATACATATACAACTACTTTCTCTTAGTTCAATGAGAAGAAAAATTCCTACTAATGTTATTTATACAAGATGTCATGCCTGCATCTAACTCTTTGAATAACTACTATGAAGACAACAATATGCATTGTACTAATTATTGTAACTGTCCTACTAACCTGTTTTGAAACTGTCTCATTGCTATTTCTTTCTCATTAAAATTAATCAAAAATTTAAAAAAATCATAGGAGAAGAATTAGCCAAAGCTTGGTTATGAGTGTTCATCTTTAGTGTAAGAAGCTTCTATGATACCTATTTTCCACACACTGAGGATTCCTTGGTTAAATTTTACAGGTCTGGAAGTGTAGAGTGGTGTCAGAGTCATTACTTAACCTGTGTGAGGGCCCAGGCTTGACCTTTGTAATTGCAATGAGAAATAAAAGTCTTTCATATTTAGAACAGTCCAGAAATTTCATGAGTTCTATCCCGAAAAAGAGAAATTTTAATTTTTTAATCATTTGTTAAATTGTTAATTTATATGACTGTGCACAAAATTAGGAAGTCATTATATATATATATTTCCCTCATTCTATTTTCTGATATCCTATAATAAAAGACTAGTAATGTAGGCTATAATAATAAACATGTGACTAAATGATTTTTTAAATCTCTGCCTGTAGAAACACAGTTGCATCCATTAACTTTATCAAGCTTGTGTCAAGCTCTTAAAATATTCCAGACATTTGCCTGAGCACTGGTGATACAGAAAACCTTATTTTCTGCCTTCATCAAATTTACATGTCATGATGTAGGTAGGTAACAACCACTGAACAAAGATGACGAGTATCTGATTTTCCTTACAAGAGTGCAGGAAGATTACTAAGAGAGTTGAAAATTAATTTGCATTGCTCTGCAAGGGTGGAATGAGTAACTGAGAAAAAAGACAGTGGACAGAGGCACAAGTGCAGGGGAAAGCACTGCACACCCAGGACAGCTCAAGTTCTCTGGTAAGGATGTAGCAAATGATGCCAAGAAAAGACACATGAGCTGGAAGCTAGAATAAGATTCAGAAATATACATGGAGGAGTTACACTAGAACAACATTTCATGTAGTGTAGCCTACTTTAAAAAAAACATAAAATAGTAAAAAGGAAGTGATTAAAAATGATAGCATGTTCTTCATAGTATTCTGAGTGTTCATATGTTAGGCATATGAGGGTCAGAAATGTAGCATAGCTGTAGAAGATAACAGTTTTTTGTTGCTGTTGTTGTTTTTCGTATTCTAGGGAAGGGACTTCAAGGTATTCAGGGGTCTCACTGTTAGATCAGATTCCTAGTAATCCACCTGTTTACAGCCTCCCAAGAGCTGGGATTACAGGCACACACCACGATGCCCAGTCTTAATTGCCATCTGAGCGCACTCCAGTTGCAGGAATAGAATCCCCAGCCCCTGTTCCTGCTTGCAGCCGCTTTAATCTGCTGAGCTATTTGGATAGTCAAACACTTTTTTCTTAGACAATAAATATGCCTGTATTATAGCTCTAAGCCTTAAGCTAAAAATAATCATAGGTTATTTATTTTTAAGTAACTCCCAAATGTATGCATGAGATTTTCTTTAATGTGCCATGTGGATATATTATACTTATGTTCAAATTAAAATACATACCATGTTGTAGTACATTAAGTGAATTCCTTTTCAGGTGGAAGCTAATAATTTAGAACAAATACTATTTTAAGAGCCTGGAGTGACATCTTAAACAAGTTACTAAAATCCTACTTTATTGGATGATGCATAAGTTTTGACTTTTTGTCCCTTAACTTTGAAAATATGCAACAGTCTCAATATTACTAAAAAGTATGAAGGATAACACATTGTCACTCAGCTATCCACTCAACCTCAGATGTTAGGACAAATCCCTTATGATTCACTATTTAATTTTTCACACAAACAGCTTGATTTTTTTTTAAAGCAATGAATTAAAGTAGGTAGCTGAGGTTGACTGCTATCCTCAAGAGTCACAGAGAAAATCAGTTTTACAGTCAAGCTTAAACACTGTGACCTTGAGCTTTCATTCTCCAGTTTTGACCACTGGGCCTTAACATACTGTTACTGAGAAGTGCAAAAAATTGTTATACAGTTGTTCATCATCCTTCCTGACCTAGCGTCAAGGCAGCAACTTGGCTTAAAAAATATCTACTGAAAGATATTTTTGAACTAGCTATGTATTCCCTGTCAGCTTTATTAATTGATTGAGCAGAAAAAAAAATATGCTGAGTGAAGAACAGGCTGAAAATGTGTATAACCAACTTGCATAATTCAATGTCTCAATCTGACTGCTAGATCTATCCCATTGAGAAAAATTAGTGTTATCATTCGGTGTGGAGTGCAGGAGGAAAAGGCAGTTTAACCCTATGAAGTAGATCTTCATTACTAACAACAGCAAGGTTCCTTTCTTCAAAATCCCTTTAGGAACTCAACTTTATAATGGGAACTGAAGATAATAATATTTTTTAAAGTAATCTAATGGAAAATTTTACAATTTTTATATACCAATGTAATGTCAATCTGGTGAGAAATAATGAATATCAGGAAAAACTGAGATATTTTCAGTTGAATCCGGATTCCTAATAAAGCTTCTATAGAAAGATGCTCTTGAGTGATTATCGCCTAATTCTTCTAGGGTTTAATGCTAGATTTTCACTAAAATAGCAGAAATTATTTTGCATCCTTTTTCCTCATTGATGTTAACACTTAATAGAGTGGACTCTATTCCACTGAATTACATGTGAAAATGTCACCTCATATATGAGAATAATTATCCCATCAAATTTATGTGTTAAATTAATTACCAGGGATGGGAAAAACACTCAGAGAGATAAGCTCCTACCTGGTAAGCATGAGGCCCCAAGTTTGAACCCTAGTAATGCAATAAATCAATCAATCAATCAATCAATCAATAAATAAATAAATAAATATATGATTTCCATGGTAAGTAGAGCTTTTGAGGTATGATTCAGTCGTGAAAACAAAAATCTCACTAATGGAGGATTTCCCTCATAAAATAGGACAACAGGAGCTCATTTGCTGCTCTATGTAAGGATCTAGCCTAAGCAGTGGTTTGAGGAATCAGAATAGGGATCTGTTGCCAAAATCTTAATTTAATGACACTTGATTCTAGGCTGCCTAGCCTGAAGAACTGAGAAAGGAATTTCTGCTGTTAAAGCTGCTGAGTCTTTGGTATTTTGTTATAGCAGCTTAAATAAATAGGGTATGATGGCAGTGGCTTATCTCTCTGTGAAGTGACATTCAGGGAAAATACAATAGCCATGAGACTGTTGAATTCAGAGATCATCATGGTAAATTACTTCACAGTCAAAGCAAATCGTTATTTCTTTTATGCTGTTTCAGGACCTTAGAGATATATACATGTCCATTTTAAGTTTTCTGAAACTTTCCAAATGTGTTTGTACATTTCAGTATACCTATAAGAAACTATTATAGCTGCATCTCCTGGGGTTCAATTGCTTCAACTGATCTATATTCTATATTTCTATTATGTCTTTGATTAATAAAAAGTATGAGGACCTTAAATACCACAGGACTGAGGCACACAGGACCTTAGATACACAGAGCATGAGACACACAGGGCCTTAGACTAAACGTAGGGCCTGATATACATACATGACCTAGTGCTATATTTTGGTAGCTGTTGGAACTCACTCAGAAATTTTAGCTGTTTTTTTGTAATTGTATATTTATTCAACTTGTTCACAAGCACCTATTTCCCAACTTTGTTTAGAAGTAATAATTAACGGGGCCAGGGAGATAGCTCCATGGCACAAGTGCCTGCCTGGCAAGTGCAAGGTTGTGAGTTCGAACCCGAGTCCCGCAAAAAAAAAAAAAAAAAAAGTAATAATTAACCAATTCTTCCACTAGTATACGGAATTCCACTTTCTATAGTACAAAAAGCGCTAGTTGCAACTCTGTTCCTAAGTCATTAATTATTCTAACCCATCCATATCCTAAATAAGATTCCTTCCACACACTTCATTGTACATCTTGTATTTGCCTAAGAAATGATACTGTTACTATGACTAATTATAAATACTTGACTATGCTGGTTGATGGGACAAAATGATAAAAATGTTTTCAGGGATCATTTTACATGTGTCACCACCAAAGGATTCTACAGTGTTATAAAGGATATAAATTTCTGTAAAACATTGGCTTGATAAATGTGTTTTCTTTCTTAAAATAATACACAGTTCGCACTTTTAGGAAGTGCTTGAACTTTTATTTTGTTAAAATATACTGTTCTATTAAATATAAGTGATTTAAAAATATTTTCCTATATTTTCTCCTATATAGGTTTATTTATTTGTGAAATTAGTATTTTTATTTCAGAACTGGGGATTGAACTCAGGACCTCGAACTTGCTAGGCAAGCATGTATGCCCCTGAGCTATCTCCCTAGCCCTAAGCAAGTAATTTTTGAGAAAATTTCTGTTGTGATCTGCAATACATATTGCTTAGTAAATATCATGCATGATTAAAGTTTTCTGAAAGGAAAATAAAACTTTTTTTTTTCTCCTAAATGTTTTTAGTGTTTAATCTTTTAGTAGTTTCCCCCAAAATTTGATGTATATTAGCCCTACTTAATCATGACATTTTATGCTCTGACATCTTTTAAATCTATGTACTTTAATAGCAAAAGGAAAATAACTTTACAAAATTTTATTCTTTGTTAAAGCTACCTTTTAACGCAGTATGTAGGTAATTTTAATTGTGTATCTTTGTTACAATAAAATCATTTATTAGTGTCAAAAAAACAAAAATAAAAGAAAAAGCCTGCAATCAAAGGACTGACCTCCGTATGCTACAGGAATCTGTAGGGCTAGTGCAACCCAGCGGTGCCAGCACAAGTGAGATCACCGTGTCCACTGCGCTGCTCCAGGATTATGTCAGTGTGCCTGGGAGCCAAGGCTCGCGTGTTATGTACAAGGAAAGACAAGCACTAAAGATCACTTTTCAGTTCCATTAGCTAAAACATGTGGTGAGATCTTGTTTAGAGCACAGCAATGCCACCAGCGAGTGCCAGGAGAAAATCTATACTGTTCAATAAGTGGCTCAGACAAACTCTCCAGCATAGTTACAGCACAAATGCTACAGGATCTAATATTTTTATCTAGGTTGTTAAATCTTACTTTAAATCTCAGGAAACATTAGCAGGTATAAAATGTTCCTTAGCCTACAAAATTCACATTGTATTAAATCTTTTTACCGTGTGACATAGAGAACTTTTTATTAATTGTATTGGTACTTTTTCAGTACGTTCTTATTATATTGCTCTTTAGAAGTTGCTGCAAGTACATAATACACCAATGTAAAGTCTACTGCATGTAAGTATATGTCGTAATGCGTGGGTGGGGGCATGTGTTCATATTTTTTCTAGTTTCTGTCTATTGAATTTCCAACACAAATGATTATGTGTGGAGTTAAAGCTACACGTGTCTTTTGTGCATGTTGCTATATCTCATTTGTTTTGTACCTATTTTCAAAACTAGCACAAGGTGAAAATTCTAGATATGCTCTTTCTGTGACTTCTACATTCTACTGCACTTAGCTGACTTCAGTGCTTTTACATTAATAAAGGTGTGTAAACCCCCCTTAGCTAATTACTCAAAACTGAATATGTAGAATTTATAAATGAATTTAGGGTCAACAATAACACAGTATATGGAGCCCAACACAATGTAACTTACTTCAGAAGTAACCTTTTCAGTGTAGCTGTGTCTTAATTAATGTCATCACTTGCTATGTAAAAGATTTATACAATTATTGGTTATGGAGAGACTATATATTTAAACAGATTATATTTAATTCTCATGCCAGCTACTTGACCTCAAGGAAGTAATTGTGGTGACACAAAGAAGAATGATGATGCCGTAAAGTGTAAAAGTAAATGAGATTGAACTGTTTTGTGGAGTAACCCGTGGGGTGACTTGCGTTAGCTACATTGTTTGCTGGAATTACTGGGCTCAAACCAGTAACATGCTTTCTGTCACAAAGATTCTTGCTTGCATTTGTCCTGAAGTGATTTCCTCCTTTCATTTTCTTTCTTCTTATTTACTAGAAATATGTACACTGTGTGGGAGGGAAGCAAACATCTTCTTGATGACTCTAACTTCAGACAAAGAGATAATAAAAGCTCTCCTTCAATTTGTAAGAGGATTCTAAGATAAAAGAGCCAGAAGGGACTTTGGGGATCATTCAGTTGATCCCTCAATCTTCAGGCTGATGTAAACCCAAGCTTCCCTCCACAGAAGACAGCTCTACTCTATGTAGAAAGCTTCCAAGGAGAGAAAGTACCATAATCATTGTTATAAAATAAGTCAAAGTTTAACAGTCTGTACCGGTATGTAAATGCTCACATTTTGCATTATAAAGTTCATCATGCTGTCTCTTTTTAGCCTTTTCTTTCCAATAAGTTTTAGTTTTCTGTGCGTTCATTATGTTTTCAGCATTTATCCACCTAGCCTTAAATTTTGCAAACCACTAACATGTTGTACCACCCCTTGCAACTAATCTATACATCAAGCATCTGCCTCCTGTCCACTGTGACTGGCTGCCATAGTGTCTGAGTGCTATAATTTTTCTTAGATTTAGCTTTTTTTTTCTGAACATTGCTTTACTAAATTTTATACTAAAAGTCAAAAAATATTACTGATGCATATATTACATTTGCATGCCTGGGAAGAGACAAAAGTATTAAATATCCTTATGAAGAAAGCCATCTTTGCTTTTTAAGTAATGTTCTGAAAGAGAAAAAAAAAAACTAATGGGACAGTATCTACCTTTATCTCATTAACTGGTGTTTTCGTCTCCATCATCCTTATTTACATAAAAGACTGATAAATGTGTTTCCGTCCAGGGATAAACACTAGAAGAACAATAGATATTTGGTAACAACTAGTAGCTTATATTAGTCAGTTTAATAAAGCTATGAAGTAGACCCCATGGGAACTAGGTATTAATTAGCTCTGTGGCTTTGATTACCAGTAAATAGATATACTTTAATAATGTCATCATAATTTATTCAGATATAAAATTATAGAAACAAGGTTAAGTCTTGACTGTATCTCTACCTGAAAACACTAAGAGAAATGTCTTGCTCTGGGGTAGCAGGCTTTCCGAATATCTAAGCGAATATTTCCAGAAAGCCTCCAGGGAGCCTGTGAGACTGGGTGCTGCAGAGGGCAGTGGACCGAGGCAGTTTGGGAGAGACCGAATCACACGTAGCCCTCTTGCTCCTTGCCTTGCCCATTTGCTCCTTAGACTCTTGCTGGTCGCATCCTGGGCTCCTCCTCGCCTGTTCCACTCTCACCCCACTCTCCGCCCCCTGCCTTGCCAGCTGTTTCTTTCTCATTTTAAGCCGTCAAATTTACACTTACACTTTCTAAAGACAACTTCTCTTAATGTCTGGAGTGCCTACTTGCTTCTTATTTTTTTAATAAGTCAACAGTAGCATTTATTTTAAGCATGTGATTTCTCAGTAAGCATACTTCTTCAGTTTGTCTCATTCAATATGTTCAGGTTTCTAAGCCATGGTAACTATGCCAAGCCACATTACATTGCTTTAGCTTAGCTTTGGCTTCATTGCTGCTGTCAGGCAGGATCGTGTTCTGTGGTCCAGGTTGTCTAGGACTCCCAGCGATGCTTCTGTTTCTGCTTCTGGGACATTGGGGTCATAGGCATGCTGTACCATGCCTGCCTTTTATTTTCTTTCTGATGGTACCTTTTCAGTTTATTTTGTTTTGCTTTCCTAGACTATCCAGAATCTGATCACGTGTTTCTCAAAACCTTTATTGCTACTCCTTAGACAGGGCTGGGGATTTCACCAGTGCCCTGCAGATGCTGTCAAGGGCTCTATCCTTGAGCTATGCAACCAGCCTTTTTTTATTTTATTTCAAAGAATTCCTTGCTTTTTCTTAGAATTCCAAATGTTGTCAGGGGACTTTTAAAACACTTTATTTTCCCACATAAATCCTCATCTCTAATAACCTGGTTAAGAAAACAGTTTTTACAACATAGGTCTAAGTAAAAATTATTATATGGGCACTGGAACAGATTTTTTTAAAATTACAACAATAATATATCAGATTGAATTCAGAGTATTACTCAATACTTTACTAAGAGCTGCATAGTTCTCGAATGTCTACATAGGAAACTAAAGGTGAACTCCCTATTTTCATTTATCATTTAAAATTTGTGGATTAAATCAGGTTTTTGTGAGAAAGAATTCCTAAAGCAAATGTAGATATTTCTAATGTACAAAATCACAGTTCTTTACTATTTATACGTAGGTGAAACACAGACTCATGCTTTTGAACAGGCAAGTAATAGTTGATGGCATAGGATGGTGAAATTCTTTGAGGATGATTTCTTTTTATTTTACTACATGTGAATAAGTAATTACATATCTATAGTTGTCCCATGAAAATCCAAACAACAACTGCCTATAATGTTTCGTATATGGTTACTAATGTGGACTAAGGCAGAAGACAGCCAGAAGTTTTCTGAATTCACAGAAAGACCGTTTCCTTACTATTGGTTCTGTATGAATTCACATTCCAATGTGTGCCAATCTAGATAAAGTCACAAGTAGGATACTGTATGAAAAGTTTTGCAATAGCCATAAAAAGAAATTATAATACATACATATGTCACAGATTCATATTGCTATTAAGACTTATGTACTGCACAAGAGCCATTCAAGCTCAGCATTTTGAATTATATAAGTATTTTTCAGTTGCAAAAGTGATCATATTTTTGTTAGCAATTGTTTGCAGCTAATATAGTAACTTGTAAGATATATATAACACAGCGATTTAATCTATCTGCCAGTTAAACCTCAGTTTACTTGAGAAATATAAAGACAACGTAGAGTATTTCCCCTTTTCGCATTATATAGAGGAGAAAACATTTGAACCACTATCAGTTATGAAGTTGTAACTGAACTGATATGTTTAAAATCAGATAAATATTCATCTTTAGACAGTGGGATTAAATTTGAATCATTTTAAAAATGGGGGCTTAATTTAGTAATACAAATCAGACTAGACAGCATTAATATAATTACAATTGATAGAGCAGATAAGAAAGTACAATAAAATCTGTACGGATGGATGATCTAGCAAATAAAACACAACGTATCATTTGTCTAAGAGAGGGCTATGAGGGGAAAATTGATTTATACAAACTATTAAAATAGATTTGAAACCTCACAAATTGGTCCCAGAGACTAAAGTCGCAGTAAAGTTAACAGCCAAAGGGCACTTAAATAGCATCAAATGGAGATTACATTTCCATGATTTGCATGTGGGGAATTAATCTGCTCTAGGTAAAGACAATAATGGTTTGAAGAATGAAACTTCCGAAGTTGGTTCAATCAATGTCAACTATTTAATGCAATGGAAAAGCAATTATTTACTGGAGAATCTTTGTGCCATCTTCAGTTAGAAAAAAAATGTATCTAAGGAGGAAGTAAATCTTATATGGAAAAGACAGTATCACGACTTCCATAGGAAGAGGGTATTTTGATGTTTCAAAGACGTTTTATTTAGAGATGAACATTGATCTATACTGATTGTCAATTATTCTTTCTTTGTCCATTTTTATCTGGCTATAGGAATAATATTTGTTGAAAATGTAACAAATATGACCAGTCCCTAGTGTATACTCTGGGTATACCCAGATGGTTCCTCTCCTTAGAAGTTCCCTCATTGAGTGTGAATGCAACTGATTATCAGACGATTACAAACTGTAATTTGTAACTACAAATGCAGTTACAGAGGCTGATAGAACTGATATGTTTCATGCATGAAATCTTCAGAGGAATATCATTCTGACTCATTTTCTACTGAGGTCTTCATTTAATAAGCCCTTATCTTAAATTCCACTTCATCAATGACTTGCATAGCCTCTAAACATAGCTCCCTAAACATCCTCCTTCTCTTCTACATGAATGGGAAAGCCATATTCCTAATGAAAGTATAAAAGGCAGTCTTGGTAGTTAGCTTATAAGGAGTCAACCAGTAAGGGGCAGCTCCTAAAATAGATTGGGATGGTTCAAAGAAAATAGCACATGCACAGAGTTGAGAGAGAATTCAACCCATATAAGGAGTCAAGCTTAAAAATTATAAAACCTAACACAGGAAAAGGACAAAGAGCTAAGAACTCTAACTCTTATGCAAGAAAATTGAAATGAATTTCTTACATAAGATAATCTGAGTTAGCTTACATCTCCTTCTCACTGCTGACTTTTGAGGCATTTAGGGATTAAGAAATGCAGGATAATCTACTTTCCTTTAAACTTGGTTTCCTCTGAACCCTATCATCTGGCTAACTGTTTTTCTTTGAACTCAGGATTACAAAATTTAACCCAAAATTGGTTATTCTGACCCTAGAGACTACCTGAGATATGCGATCACTAGATGAATGAGCAAATTCCTGTAATCTGCTTATCCCCAAAAGAGCAACTTTCTTCCTTAGATAAAAAGCCTCTGTTCTTGGCCACCTTCTCTTTAATTTATTGTCTTAGCAATCTTATTTAGCTTCACAATACCAAAAACATTCAGATTATTTTCCCCCTCCACTAATTCTTAGCTTGGAAGTGTACACCTAGCTGACATTTTCCGTGTGCACTTGGAAATCTGATAAGTAATCTCTACCTCTACACTGCTAACATCTTCCTTATCTCTCAGAACTATTGTATTAGAGCTTTTTCCCTCTCAGCTGGCACATCTCGTATCTCAAAACATTGGTGAGAAATTCTTACTCCCTTCTTTATAACTTACCATATTGATTTTTTCTGGAAATATTGTCATTTAAATATGTCACAAATCTTGCCATATTTTACCAGTTCCACTGCTATTATCTAGGTTCAAGCCATCAATATCTTGTGCTTGGATGACTATAATAACCATGTAATCTACCTGCCATAATGAAACATATATCCAGGTTCTTTAAGAAACATAGTTCCTGGGAGTCTCATCAAAATAAAATAAAAAGTCTCTTAGTGATATATGCAGGCCTACATAATATGGTCACTTCCTATATGTCTGACTCTATCTCAAATTATTATGCCCAAAATCTGATATTGCTTATTTGCCCAAACATGTTGACTATTTTTTATACATGTCAAGAGGCATTACTTCCTTACATCCTTTGCACACATTGTACCAGGAAGGAAGAGAAGGAAAAGGAGTTCTGTTACAAATATTGGATGCACTGAGAGTACTTGTAATCAAAAAAAGCTAAAAACTGTGTGATTGCAACAGTGGAACATTGATTATCTGAGATAGTAATTAGATTGACATTTTCTAAAGAGAAGACAGTAAATTTATCAAAGAGAATGAAATTTGATGTCAATTACTTGCCAGAAGAATGTGAGAAGACTCTATACAAAGTTTTAGTAACTAGCTTAAATTTAGATCTTTCAGTGTTTGGGTTTATTTTGTGTAGAGCTCCTTTCTGATTTAGAGTCTAAGATCACCTTCCAGAGCAGTTTTTTGTTTGCTTACCCAAATCTCCAGGCATGGTTGTGCACACCCATAATCGCAGCTCTTGGGAGGCTGAGGCAGCAGGATCAGTACGAGTTTGAGACCAGCCTGGGCTTCAAATGAGAGCTCAAGGCCAGCCTGAACTGCATAGTGAGACCCTGTCTCAAATGACCGAAAAGGAAAAAAAAAAAAAAAAACACAAAAACAAAACAAACAAACAAAAATAATACCAAATCTTCTTCAACCCCTTAGTCTTCTCCCCATCCATAACATCTTACTTTCCTGGCACACTAGTGAAGAATAGAAATAAAAGTGTGCATATCCCAGCCTTTATATTCTTCCCTAAGTCAAAGGTAGTTACAGTCACCTGCAGTGATACTAAGGAACATTCACCTGTGTCCAAGGCATTTTTAACTTTCCATTGTGAACTGAGCTGTAGAGGAATCCATGAAGAGGCATTATTTCACCAGGATCAAGCCCTGTGCTAATGAGTTCCCTGTTTATTTAGGAAATAGGTCTTGGTCGTCTCTTACAAGGATATTAGACCCCTCCCTCATTTTTTCCACAGTCAAATTTCCTGGAGGGGAAAAGCAAATAACTTACTCATGGAACCTTCATATTTCATTCCCAGAATTTATTGTCATTTATTTTGTTTGTTTTGTTTTATCAAAGCCCATACATTTCACCTGCTCACCTCTCTCTTGATCATTTTAGAACCTCTGCAAAATTGTCCCTGGCTTTTCGTCCACCTGGAAGTTCTACTTCAAAACCGTCTTCCCCTTTTCATTCCAGGGACTCCCATGCTCTTGCTCTTTCCTGGACTTCATCTGCCACCTTATTTTTCTTATTTTGCCATTTGATGGAGTCTTTCTACTCCCTTCTGCCACCACCTACTTCTTCAAGATGCCTACCTCAGCCTTATCTTGTCCCTTGAGGTCCAGGCATATGTCTCTGCCAATCTCCTGTACACTGTGAATGGAAACCCCTTAGGCATGTCTAGCTGGTGTCCAAATCTGAGCTCATCAAGTTTTACTTGTGCCTGCCTTTCCATTCATCTTGTCTCACTGTGCAATACCTGGTAGGGCGAACTAGACTAGGCACATGAATCCAAGCTCTACCATTTACTCCCTCTTGCCTGACACAAAACGCCACCACATTGAATTTACTTTTACTCTCAACAAACTCTAGCTTCTATCATTTTTGTTTGCCTCCGTTACCTCTGATCTAAGTTTGCTCATTACGCAATTTCTATGAGATTAAGGTAATAACCTCCCACTGTATATTTTTTTTATTATTTATCCTCATCACTGTCAATTCATGATTTAGTCAACAAAATAACCTTTCCAAAGTACATGCTGAGTATCACCATGTTTAAAAGGACTGTGTGAATCAGTCTCTTTAACCAGGCAGACATCTGTTTGTTTCTCAAGCTTCCTTTCCCAGGGTTTCTCCTTTTGCACCTTTATTTTAACTAAACCAAAATTTCCTGGATGTGTCAATCATTTAGTCACTTTTGGGCTTTGGTATTTTGTTTTCATTACTCAAAACATATGTACTGTGGGACCTTGGTTATGATTCATCTATTGAAACACAGTCTAAGAATTTTATCTCTAGGAAGGCTTTCTTAAGAAAAATCTATTCTTTTCATATATGCTTATTGTTATCGTAATATTACATTCATTCACATATTTAATTTATCCAATAAATATTCATTTGGTTTCTATCATTGGCCATGTGATACATGGAGAGAGATTCAGAAATCAGATGATGTCTCTCAGATTAAAAGTCCTGGTGGACATAGTGGTGAATTACTGTAATCCAACCATTTAGGGCCTGAGGCAGCAGCATTATTGTGGGTTCAAGGTCAGCCTGAGCTACATAGTGAGTTCAAGGCCAGCCTGAACTACCTTATGAGACACTCTCTAAAAAAGAATTATGGAATGAAGAGATAATTCTATGAGCCAAATCTTGTGAAGTGATATTAATGGGTTTACAGTGTTACACGCAGAACTGACTGATAATCATAGGCATATCGGGATCCACACAGAGCGACAAAAATTACTGTGTTTAAACAGAAAGAATTTAAGACAAGAATCCTTTATATAGCTCACAGCGAAAACTTGAAAGTCAAACCAAATGTTGTAGTAACACATGACTTTAGACAGAAAGGCACCATCTTCCATAGGAAGAGGAAAGCACCTAAAGCCCATGTCCAGGCACTCAGTTGGTTGCACAACAGCGGGAGCCCTGGAGCAGATACACGGGTGCTGACCAAAGTCCGCATGAGGGGAGAAAAGTTTTCTCCCCTTCCTGGTTCCTCCTTTTTCCTTGCTTAAACAAATCAGAAAGCTGGGTGCACAGGCTGTGGAAATACAGCTTTAAGCTCTGACTGTTCACATTTATTACACGAGACAATCATGATCCTTAATGAATGTGTGTGATAATTAGTGTTAATGTAGATAAAGTAGCTGGCAGTGCTCTGGGGACAGGCAGTGTTCTCTGAGTGACAGATCATATCATTTCCAATTTTCACGTTTAAGTAGAAGCAGAGTTAAGACTAGTATTTACTAGCCTGTCATACTAATTCTCTTCTTTTTACACATGGAGGGGTACCTGGAAAATCATGATATTATTAATAATTATCAATTTAACTGTTCATTTATTCAACCCAGTATATACTTGTGAGCACTAAATTAATACTGGCTCTGCATTCTTACTTTCTAATTTACTTGATCTATTTAGGTTTCTTAATCTATTTAGCTTACTTGTTTTCCTCTGTTCTCAAATTCCACCTTTTTAATAGTTTAAGGTTGGCTAGATATATCACGCAAAAGAAAAATAAACAAATGGCACTGTGAATAAAGACCCTGAAGTATCTACTAGTCTTAAGCATGTCCAAGTGATTCTGACTGGCTCCTTAAGCCAAGTGCCACAAATATATTGGCTGCTGAACAAAAAGAAGGACTCTGCTTTCAATAGGTATGATGTATTTGATCATGACAGAGAAGTAAAACTTAGAAATAATCTGAGGGAGATCACAAATTGCTTCTGACAGTTAAAGGATATTTTGTCTCCTCTCTTTTTCAGTGGTCTTTTTATGGTACTTATTCAAGTACGCAGACATTAGATGCATTCCCTAATTGATTAAGTGGGTCAGTTTTTAACATAGGATGTGACCAGCAAATGCTTATAAAGCGCATGGCTGTATTGCCCCTAAAATAGAAAAAAAAAAAAAAAAGCTCATTTTCATCAATGTTATTAAGAATGGTAAATCTGCAGTGTAAATTCAAGTGGTCATTTGCTGGCTAGCTATTTTCTGTTGCACTTTGAATACACATTTCGTGGTATCATTTTGAAGACATATGTGAAAGCTTTAGCCAACATTATTGGTTATTGTCTATAAAAGAAGATGTACAAGTGAATTTCCCTAGCCTTATTTATCTTGGTTAATACCCCTGTGTAAAGATGAGAAGAGGACCTGCCTTTAAGTAAAATTGATCAGTCTTCAGGTGTTCACCAGAGTAGCACTCTTTTTCTCAGGTCTGAGATATTTACAGGGTAAACACATTTGAAGTCAAGCTACACTGAGAAAAATTGTCAGTTACATTCATTTAAGAAAAATTTAAGCCAGGCGTGGTGGCTCACGCCTGTAATCCCAGCACTTGGGAGGCTGAGGCAGGAGGATCAGTGCGAGTTCAAGACCAGCCTGGGCTACAGAAGTGAGCTCAAGGCCAGCCTGAGCTGCATAGTGAGACCCTGTCTCAAAAAGACAGAAAAAAAAAAAAAGAAAGAAAAATTTAAACCTGTACTTTAGAGGAAAGAAAAGAGATGTCAAATAGTTGTGCTGTGATGCAAGAGGTTATTAAAGATACTAGTAAATCTGTAGGTCTTTCTAAAGCAAGATTGCTCTTATTTATTTATTTTTCTGATGTATTTGGTATAAGGTCTTGCTGTGCAGTTTGAAATCCTAGTGATTCTCCTCCTTTCAGCATCAGCCTCACTGAGAGTATAGGCATGCCCCACCACATCTGGGCTCAGTGGCCTGCTCAGAACACCTGGGGCCAGGGGTGGCAAAGCCCATGGGCAAGATTACAGTTCACAGAAATGCCTTTGCACTTGTGGCAACAGAAACAGAAATAGGACAGAATCAATATGCTACTCTTACATACCTTATGGTGGAAGGGAGCTGCAGACAAAATGCTCTTTGCTTCATCTGAGCAAAGCATGTCAGTGACTTTACAGTAGCTCAGGAGAGTAGGGGCCCAGGGGCAGCAGCAGATGCTTATCTAAGAAAGGCAGCTCCTCCCAGCGTCCTCTTTGCTTTCCCATTACTGAAGAAATATCTTTTCATTCATTCATGAGAAAAGTTGTACGATTTTCACACCCATATCATGTCAGAAACTCTATGGCTACAACATAAAACCTTTGGGCACAGCAGAATCTGAAATCCAGATGGTCATAGACTAGTCATTTTAACTGAGTGGCTTATAGAGTTATGTTTGAATTTAGAGACAGCCTATGTAAATTCAATCCTAAGCTCTCTTTTATTCATATATCAAATGAGATGTAATAGCCTAGGCTTCACTTTCTTTTTAAGTATTTTTTAAGTAATCATCACAAACAAATACGTGGGGCAACAGTGGTGCACTGTGTTACTACGAGATACATGAGCTAAGAGTAGCACATGATACTTATACTCAGTTTACATAGTACAGAAAAGAAGAAAAAGTGAGCAAAATCATATGTCCAATACATGCACATCAAAATATCACTGAAAATATTTCATAAGGGGACATAACACCTTACCAAATTCTAGATATGTAACCTGCCACAGTACTTTGTAGCATTACCTCAGTAAGCTTTTCTTGCATAATAAGCACACAAACTATTCTTAGAGTTTAAATTAATGGCACTTTGAATAATGAATATCTATGAAAGGATGATGGAAAATAGATTTCAATTGGGAGGTGGTTTGGGGGTGCCATTTTTAAAAAGTGGAAGAAAATAAAAAAAAATGACTGTTCTATCTGAATGGAATAATGTGGCCAAAATCAGGAGCTCTGGAAAGTAAATCTAAATCCATATTCCTCTCATTTCATCTAACTGATATTTTGAAGACAAATTACATAAGATAGACCTTTGACTTAAAAAAAAAAATAGACCTGGCATTGTCATTTCCAGGAAGTGCAGAATTGGTAAGAGCAGGTACATCAAAAAGGTACAAAAGATGTGATTGCTGAACTCCTGAGAGGGAAACTATCCACGTACAACTAACAAATGTGCAGTGAGGACCACACTTAGTTTATTTAACCACAAAATTTTTAAAAAGACTGAAGAAGTGTCAAAAGTAATAAGTGCTCTGTCATGTGACAACACTCTAATGTGACAAATCTAACAGGTGGCCTTGTACAAAGCCAGAGAATTATGAAAGGGTGGAGATATTATAGGCTCATTCTGAGATTTCATGCTTTCTGTGTATGGCAGGTGCTGGCATTTTTTTTGAGAAACTCAAGCTCATGCCAGTGCGTCAAATATGTGCAGTTCAGTTTAGAGGAAATGCTAGCGACTTCATCAGTAGAGAACTTGATCACACTGGTATCCTATTGAATTTCTGTAAATGTGGAATATCAATAGCAAATCTTCTCCCATCTCTCTCAAAAGTCAAAAACAAATCAAACAACAACAAATAAAAACCCAAGAATTTCTACTGCAAAATTGCCTGCCGTCAGGCATCACCAATATTCAGAACGAGACCGAGTCAACTTAGTACCATGTTCATTGTGTAGAGACTTGGAAAACACCCATTTCAGCATTTTGAATTACAGTCATTTTCCATGGAATAACCACTGTTTTGGAGAAGTCTCTGGTGTTCCACCACACTTAGCACCTCTTCCAGCTTCCTTGGTGCAAGTTAGTCAAAGAATTCTGTAATTACCCCAGATAGTGCCAGGGAATACTTTCCACTTGAACTTCGTACAGCCCAACCTTGAAGTAATGAATTAGTCATTAAAGAACTTGATTCCCCTTTTCCCTTAGCTGTTGCTTGAGAAAGCTGAAAAAAGAGAAAATTAGTAAATATATATTGGAGAGATGAATTGCAACTCTTCAGTCTAGCTTGGTTAAGTTTCCTAAGCAGGTCACTAATGAAGGCAGAACTCACTGACTTGCATTCATGCTGGTGGGCAAAACCAGAAAACACAAAATTATCCCCAAATTTTATCCTTAATATCTTTGAGTCTGGCAATTTAATTCTTGTAGTATAATCCTAGTATTTGTAAACTGTTCTATGGTAAAAAAATTTTTCTTTAGAAAAACATCTAAAATAATATGTAGTTTTGTCAATAACACACTGTAAAAGAGGAGTCAACCAAAGTTCACAAGTATGCTCTATATAAAAGCAAGACTTCTGAGTGTGGCATTTTTTTGTTACATGTAATATGTTCTACAAGGAAAAAAAATAGATAAATTGCATTTTGTGTATAACTAGGTAGGGGAATTCCAAAGGAGTATTTTTATAGAATTTTCTTGTCCAGTGACTTACTATAGAAGTCTAGATAATTGATAGTGAGTAGATTTGCAACATCTGCTTTCTGAATTAAGTTCATTTATAAATCTCTATCTCTGCACTGCTCTAGGGTACTTTACATTCATAATTATTACTGTTTACTTTCTACATAAGCTAGCTGTGTCTGTTCTAAGTTAAAAATACAGTTTTCAATGCAATGTTTCCTAAAGGACACTATTGCATTGCAAAAGTATAGATGTGAAACATTGTGTTGATCTGAGAAGTTTGGATTAATAGTTTATACACAGTTTTCTGTGTAAGGAGCCCACTCAGACCATTATGAATCAGCACAGTCTCTTCACTTGAGGACATTGAGGTGGCTTTAGTTTATAAAAAAACACTTGTGGGGATGGGGCAGGACCAATAAATACCTGTGCTATGGCAATTTTAAAATGATTCCTACAACAAAAACGTGACTCTTTGGAAAATTTATAAATATTTAAAATGCTTTGAGCCAGATGTAACAGTGCATGCCTTCTAATTCTACTACTCATGGAGGCTTGACAATGTCAGGATGTTAGTTTGATTGTCTTATCTGGAGAGGTGAAAGAGTCATCTCATAGTAAAGGCCAAGGATATCCTACAGAATATTCAACAGTACAGCCAACAATCATAAAAAGAATTATCTGGTACCAACTATGTATAGCGAGTGCCTTTGAGGAATATTTGTCTAAAATAAGAACACTGTCCTATCGTTTTCAGAAGAAGAATAAATCTGAACTTGTCATCATCGTGTTATTATTCTAGTTAATTTGAAAGAAATCATGATTTTTTACCAAAGTTATCATATACGTGTGATATTTCACAATCAATTCAGATCTGTTTATCAAAATTAAGTTTGTCTCCTTTTGTTAAGGTACAGTCTTTTTCCTAAGTCCCACAGCCCACACAGTAGGAATGTATCAGGAAGGCAAACAGGGTTAGGAAGGAAAGAATGAAAGAAAAGCCAATGCCAGCAGAGTTGGAGACATAGAAAATGTAAGACTTGGGAAAGACGCTTGATGTCTGCCAACTACAAATTCCAAATCAATATTATCTTATATTGCTGTATTTTAATAAATCTGAGTATTCCCAAGATCATTCACATTTGCATGCAGCTTTGCAAATGCTACTTTAATACTCAGAATATTTAATTGCAATTACAGGATGGAAAATGTCATAAATGTTCTCTGTATTGCTGGGCTTCATATGATAATGGAACAAAAATGCCAATTTTTATAACAGATTAGTTTCAATACCTTTCTTTTTATCTTTCCATCTGTAAAACACAAAAATGAACAACGCCAAGCTGCCAACATATTACCTGATTTAACAAAATTTAATGGCTGTTAAAATTAGGGAGAAGATTTCACATAGTCTTGTAATTTGCATGCAAATATTACTTGGGACACGTCATTAAAATTCACAAATCTTCATTAACAAAGGTGTTGCAATATTCATATTACTTGAACAAAAGTTTAGCTGTCTCATTTGGTAAATAGTTTAGCTGTCAAGTTCAAAGTAGATGAAAATATCTGAAAGTTTCTTTAAAATACAAAGATCAAAACTTCTTAAAATCAGATGTCAGAGTTAAAGTATAAAGAATAGAATATAGTACGTATTTTCCATCATTTTCATGTGAATATTCATCCTTATCAATTGTGTTACCAAAATAACTACTTAAAAAGATATATTGTGATTCTTCTTTTCTCATGGCTGTGTTTTTCTACCTGGAATATTCATTAGATATGGTGTGGTCCACCTAGCACTTTGTTTATAGCATCATTTATAGAGAGAAACACAATAAGCTGTAGTTTGTATTTCATAAAATGTAGATTGTAGAAATAGTAAAGAAAATCACTTCTAGCCTCTAATAAAATTTATTAAAAACAGCAGTAAGGCATTTTTACAACATCTTGCTCCAGAGAAACAAACTTTGAGTAGATTTCTTTGTATCTGCAAAGATGGGATAATTGTTCCTGCTTGGTGTTTTAAAAGCTCTTCTGACATTATCATTTTTACTTATGCTGAGATAAAACTTACGGATTAAATGTCACTGAAACTAATTGGAAATCTTGATTAGCCCAATTTGAATGTCCTAATGAATTGATTTTTTTTTTTGCTAATATACTGATACCTGAAAATTCTCCTATTCCAAGTTACATTATTGAAAAATATTTCTAGACTGTAATATCCAATGATGTCCCCGTGTTCAGAATGAGACTGAGTAGCTGAAAGTGGCTTTGCTCTTGCTAACTGATTCTCTTGAAATATATGAGGCTCATCAGTCTACATATTAGCCCCCATGATAGAACTTCATATATGCACACATAAGACAACCAATGATTAGGCATTAATTACTTTTTGAATAAAGGTTATTGATGATGTTACCTTTTAGCTTTTACAAAACTTAGATCCACATATCTTTTTTTAGATCTACTTATCTTATCTATCTTTTTATTTTATTTGCAGTACTAAACTTGAATGCAAGTCGTCCCTAATAAAATCTATCTGTGTCTGTCTGTCTGTCTGTCTTTCTAATTGTTATGGTTTACATTGTTTATATTGTTATGGTTTACATCTAGTTGTTTCCCCAAAGGCTCATGCAGTCATGGGGCAGCTTCTGGAGTTCGTGATTGGTTATTGTGGGTGTGGATGCTGCACTTGCCCTGGGGTAGATGACTTGGATTACAATGCAAGGAGGAGAGAGGCTCACAGCTGCCTGAGCTGCTGCCACTCCTTCTGCTCTCTGCTCTTTGCCACCACCATGAAAGGTTGCTCTCTGCCCTGTGCTACTCTACCATGGAGCCAGATGAGTGTGGGCTTAAACCTCCAGTAACTATGAGATAAATAAACCTGTCCTTGCCTAATTTTCGGTGTCAACTATTTATCCCAACAAGAGAGGAAACTATATATATATGCATTCATTCACTCATTCATTAATTTGAAATAGGCTCTTCTCTTTCTAAATTGCCTAGACATGGACTGAAGTTCTAACTCTCTTGTCTCTGAGTCTCTCCCAGGACTTACAGGTATACAGCTCCACACTCACTTTTCTTAAAAATTTAAAGCCATATATATATATATATATATATATATATATATATATATATATACACACACACACACTTTTTCTTCTAGTATAGGCTCTACAGAGTCTCAGTGCACACATCAGACTCCTAGTAATCCTCCTGTTTTCAGCCTTCCAAGCACTGGGATTACAGGAATGCATCACTACACTCAGTCTCAATTTCTGTCTCAGTCTGGCTCGGGGGCAGGGCAAGTAGGGCAGCTCAGGAATTAAACCTCTGGTTGCTGTGTCTAAGTAGGAGCTTTAATCTACTAAGTTATCTGGGCAGCACACACAAATAAATATTTTTAATAAAACTAGAGTTTATGAATAGTTGATTTGCAGGTATTTGAAAGTTCAATTTGTCTAAGTTACTTGAGATCCTGTGCATTAAACAGCAGTGGCAGGTTTTTTTATAAGTCAGGGTAACTCTGTGCCTCACAGAGTTGACAGTTTTGTCCAAATAATAGTGTTTTGTTGTAAAGAGCTGGCCTGTGTGTTGTGCAAGGTTAAGTATTCTGCTTGTTACACTACCCTTCTTGCAGTTGTGATAGCCATAAAAGTGTCTTTCACCACATCTGAAGAAGTGAGAAATCACCTCCTTTGAGAAACATTGTTGAAGCTTGTTAAAGTTAAGCATCAGCTTCCCTCAAATGAAGATTTATATAAAAAATCCTTTGTCAAACAACACATCCTTACAGATTCATGATGATAGAAAATAGGAAAACCGAACCATCCACTTAGCACAGATAGTGACTTAATTCAGGTATGAAAAGTATATGAACAGTGGGATCAGAATGCAGATTAAGCAAGCATTATCCAATAAGCTTCAAAATTCAAAATATTAAACCAGATCCTTTGTACTAAACTGGAGACATGTCAAGCCCCAGCCTCATATGCATGATGTGTTTCATGTGGGAGACTGGATTGTGGCAGCCTAGCTGAATCTGGCCTGAGCCATAGCTCTGGACCAGAACAAGAATTCCCCAAAGTAGTATCCTGACCAGGATTGCCGTGGAAGTGGCTAATGCCCTCACAGCCACATACAGTAAGAATTGTTTTCTAGTTCTGCTTCCTGTGGAGACCTATTCTACATGGTCCCTAGCAGGTCAGGTGCATCCAGAGGCCTGAGGAGAAGTGAGGTTCTACAGGTAGATTGAGTCTCTCAAACTTCCACTCCCTCAAGTAAAAAGAAAACTTGCTTTTCGATGCCATGGGGATAGGGGGCAGCCTGGGTGCAAATCTTTCTCTTCTAACGTTATTAGTCAGCTTGCTCCTTTGTAAAGTTTGTACTAAAGATATCCCTGCCACCACAAGGAGTAACTTTTGTGGATACATTAACAGAGCCTGTCACTGTTCTATATGTCTTGCAAACAAGAGATGATCAAAATTGATCATCTTACTTTCATGTGTTTTCAGATAGGGCATTGCATTAGTAGTCTGAATTTGTTGGGTAGCATATGAGGTCGCACTCTTGTCTTCTAGTGTGGTTATTCTTCGCTTGTTTTCCTAATAGCTGCCATGGATGGAGGTGGTAAATATAGGTCTTTGAAATCCCATTCTAAATAACCAGAAATATTTCTTACTAATCTACCCCTTATTCCTGACTTATAGCAAGAAGTACACTTTTAGCTCCTGTTGAAGGAAAATTAGGGTACGGACAAGATGGCTTTGTTATCACAAGTTGAGTTGAAACTTATTACAAAGAGTAGTTGCAAAATTCAAGGACATACTGAAGCCATCAGATTCAGTTACGGGGAAATGTGGAGATGGAAGAGGCTGACTAAGGTCACACTGGTTTATTTTTCTCTCAGTGTGTTACAGCTACGTCTTCTTAAAACTGGAGAATTAGTTGTCAATGTGTTTGTGTAATGAGAACAAATTATTTCCTCAGGAAGATTCTTGTAAACCTTCTATAGACATATTCAGAACAAGAAGAGTGGTTAAGGTTTGTTATTAAGCTTCTGTCATTGTTCTCTATTCTTTCTGAAAACATCTCAGCTAGGAGTGATGGCAAGCTCATTTAAATCCAGTGCTACAAAGGGTGAAGGAGAATGAAGTATGTGAGTCCAAGAGTTCAAGACCAGCCTAGGCAGCAAGAAGATCCCCTTTATATAAGCATTTGTTATGGATATATTTTCCATGTTTATCACTACATATAAAGGTTTTATATGTCCACAATTTGTCTGTGACTCATAAGTTCCCTGATGTTTTACAAAAGACTTAACATGGAGAAAGGAGTTAATTTAGTATCTCCTGACACAAATTTATTATAGAATATTGTGATGAACTTGAACTCCAAGCTGTACTCACTTTCATTAACCATTGTAACTTAGTCTTCTTTCAAACATGAACCATGTATTTAACAGTATAATTATAAAAATGTTAATTATTTCTTTCTGCATTTCACTTTTTCTTCATTTCTTTTCCTTTAAATAAAGTTTCATATTTAAGCTCAAAAAATGTTAATTATGCAGAATTTTATGTTTCACTACACATAATTCTAACATAAAATTGTAAAATTATTTTTCAGTTATTAATTTGTATTGGTGATATTATAATTGCTGCTTAAAGTTCTAAAGAGAATTCATGAAAGATATATGTAAGAATAGTAAGATAAAAATTAATTTGACTTTAGAAACAATGTATTTCAAAATTTCTTTTTCTGGTAACGACTTACAAGAAGAAAACTGAAAGCTAATAGATAAGTAATAATCCAAAAACTTTCAAATAAAGCACATATGTTTCTTAAATATAGAAATTTATTTCTATATATTACATAATAAGTTATTTCATAGCCCAGAAAAAGAAGGCTAATGCAGGAAGAAATCCATCTTCCTAACAGCACAACAATTACAGTCTTCACATTTTAAAAGACTAATGGACTTTGCTATGTGAGATATTTTATGAACATCATGTTATGGGGTTAAAATTTAAAATTATATTCTTTCAAATATAATTAGAATAATAATATTCATATAAATTAATACAAAACATTGACATTCTATTACCACAAATTCAAGAGGGCTTTATTAACTTCTGTCTTTCAACCTTAAATATGTTCTCTTTAAGATAATGAAGTATATGTCCAAAAATTCTTGACTGGAACAGTTTATGTAGCTAAGAACTCAGTTCCCGGATTTAATTGTTCTGTAAAAGCAAATCTAGCTTTTCTTCATTAGTCTGATTCTTCTTTAGTTCACTTTAGCTCTTTCCACTTGTGAGTATCACTGACTTGGATGGCGGTCTTTTGCGTTTCTAATTCCTTTCAGGGAGTAGAGTTTGTGTTTTATCTCTAGGATGCCAGCGCCCCTGGGTGAACTCTAAATCTTTATTCTGTGCTAAATATTCAAATTTGTCTTCTACATGCGACCTCTCATGTAATTCCCTTTTGGTTGTTCTTTGCTAAGCCATAACAACGCTCCAGAACAGTGACATAAGAAGCCCAAAGGCAAGAGATGACATTCTAACAAGTAACAGGCACTGTGTCACTGGACACAAAAACGTGTGTGTGCTCATTGTGGACCTGGAGGTAAACAACACATAGTTCTACTTGGAGTTTTTCAAATTGTCTCTCATTGATTCTTTTATCCAATTATATTTTCTTCATGCTTTGTTTCAGCACACACGTGCATCATGCATTTATGTTTACACACCCATGAACACCCACATACACACACACAGACACGCACACACACACACACAAGAAAGGTGTGGTGTAGCAGAACATATTTACAAGAGGTTAGGGATTCTTTAGATATGATTGAAATAGCAGCTTGCCTGAATTTTCTAAACAAATGATAGTGTTCACCATATGTAAAAATACAAGTTGCCTCATTCATTAACAAAAATACAAGTTGCCTCATTCATTACAAAAATCTACATTTAAGTGTCAATCTAGGAATACCTACATGCAATATCAGAGCGTTTCATTTCGATGCTTCGCACACAAATGCTACATAATTAGTGAACCCTTCCGTTAAGAAATCCATAATGGGAATAATTTCATGCAGGGCATATTAAGATGAAAACTAGGGCTGGCCAAATGGCTCAGCAGATTAAAATGCCTGCAAACAGCAGCAGGAACAGAGGGGTTTGATCCCTGGCCCTGCTGTACTAGCCCCGACCCCAGGGCCCACCTAGGTGGCAATTGAGACTGGGCATGGTGGCACAAGACTGCAATCCCAGCGCTTGGGAGGCTGAAAAACACAACGATCACTACAAGCTGGATCTTTGTACTGAGACCCCATGAGCCCTGTACTAATATATATATTATGTGTGCATGAGTGTTTGTGAGTCAGTTGAAAGTATGGTGAAAGTGATACATAAGAGGAATGATATGATCCAATGAATATATTCTAATAATAAAAGACAGTTGGAAATTGAGCTAGGTTTTCACATCTGATTTCTTTATACTACTAAAATTTTTCAATCTTAGAAATATTTTACCTCCTTCTCTTTTTTTCCCTCCATTTTCTTTCTCTCATGCAAGTAGCTTGTTCTCTTTTTTTTTTTTTTTTTAGCTTAAGAGGTTCTTTTTTTGCATGTATGTATTTATTTATTCTTGATGAGTGTAGTACAGGGTCTACAGGGTCTCACTACACAGATTAGACTCATAGTGATCCTGCTGATTTCAGCCTCCGAATTGCTGCAATGACATGTGTGTGGCACCATGACCAGTCTCAACAGTTGTCTCATGCACTCTGAGGATGGGGCTGATATGGCCTGTGGTGCTAAGGATCAAACCCTAGTCCCTGTGTTTACCTAAGCAGGAGTTTTAATCCACTGAGCTATCTCGCCAAGCCAGTAACTTATTCCTCTACTAAAATTTTAAAATTATTCTCAAGATTATTTCCATTTCTCAATTGTTTTCCCCACCAGTCCAAGATTTTCTTCCTTAATGCTAATTACAATATCTTTTCACTGAAAAATTTAGCAAGTTACCTTAGCAAGATGGGAGAGAAGGACAAGGACTATTTACGTATTAATAACTTGCTTCTGCTGATATACATGCATCAGTGAGCTCTGCTCTATGTTCACCTACTCTTCCTATGCTTAGCCATGGGAGAAAGGGTTACATAGCTTTGGTGTGCATTAGAGATAAAGTATGA
The DNA here is from genome assembly GCA_004027025.1 of Myocastor coypus. NCBI lineage: Eukaryota > Metazoa > Chordata > Mammalia > Rodentia > Myocastoridae > Myocastor > Myocastor coypus. The sequence continues at coordinate 70,754 of PVJA010000149.1, read as the reverse complement.
CTTTACTTGGAGTCAGTAAAATGAGGGTCATTGATGCATCTATTTCCATTAATGGGAGTCAGCAACTGCTGCATATATGTCATAATTAGATTTACAAAGGTGCCAAGATGAGACATTCAGTGGTGCAACACAATATATTATCCTTATCCAGAGGGTGCTTTTCATTGTCTGAAGAGCAGATGCTATGTTCTGCTAAGAGCTATATGTCTACCTTTCATTGGTAATATAAATCATTTATTATCAAATGCTGCCTCTGGAAATAGTTTGTTTGCCTCATTCATGACTACACCTCTGCTTGACTCTCAGCACATATATACTAAAAATTGGAATGATGAACTGACTCTATTCCTCAGAGAAGCTAAAACATTTATCTGTAAAAAAGTAACTGGAAAAAAAAATAAAAATAAAAAAGTAACTGGGTCCTTCACATTGGTAGACTTAAGAAACTAAGAAGCAAAGAACAATAAACAAAGTTTAGGCTGGGTTGTAATCTGTTACTTAGGGATTTTAGAAAACTAGGATTTAAAAAGGTGTAACAACTTAATCCTGATTGATGTTTCCACCCTTACTTGAGACATTGGTCTAACAGCTGATCCTGAGTGATATTTCCACCCTTACTTGAGACATTAGTGATTATCCCTTCTCCTCCCTGTAAGTCTTCTATTGTATGACCTTAATAAAAAAGAGATGCTTCTAGAGTTTTGAGCTCACTTCCAGAGAAACAGATCTCAGTGAGACCTCTGAAGCTACATTCATTGGGTCTTCTCCTTGTTTCTTTCGGCTCCAGATCACAACATACAACACACGTCCATGCCTGATTTCCTTGCCGGACCATTGAAGCTGAGAACCCAGGTGAGAGCAGGAAGCCACACACAGCATTCCCCCTGCCTACCACAGAGGTCACACCCAGTGAATAAAATGACTCTTGCTTTTACCCTATCAAGGCAGAGGTTTCTGTTCCAGGGCAAAGGCTGATTATAGGATGCAGGGTCTATATTCCTACATGAGGGAACTGGCTCTTTGGGGATGAAGTAAGAATAATGCCATGTTTGATGATTGTCAAGAACAGTGCAAAACATGACGGAGAACATTTCAGAGGTAAATAGTAACTCAACATAAGTGTCAAAAATTCAATACAGCCCCAATTTCAATACAGCTAGGTGAAGAGAGAGCTCTAAGTAAGTAAACTAAATAAATTGCCCCACCACCTTCTGGGGTTATTTTTCATACTTATAGCAATATTACAAATACCCAGGTTTTGCCCTACATAATTACATAACATGCAAAGGAACAGACAATTGTGGTACGAATATGGGGATGAGATTGTAAAATTATATAAACAGGAGTTGAAGAGGAAGCTCTGTGGCCCTCGCCTGCTTGGCAAGTGCAAGGATCTGGGTTCCATTCCCAGTACTGCCATGCAGCTGTACTGGCCATGGAAACTGGGTGTGATGGTCACACCTGTGTTCCCAGTGCTGGGGAGGTTGAGACAGGAGGATTACTACCAGTCTGAGCTGCATAGTGACAACCTGTACCAAATCAATAAATAAATAATTAAAAATACCTTGAAGATGCACAGATCATATTTTTATGGAAAGTTGAAATTAAAGGAATTAAACGAAGATGTTATAACTTTTATGAAATAAGATTTATAACTAAAGAGAAGTCTTATTTTTTATTTTTTTATTGTTTTGTATTTTAAAGAAGGGTATACAGGGTGTTCAGGTTATCACTACTAGATCGGACTCATAGTGATCCGCCTGTTTACAGGCTTCCAAGAGCTGGCATTATTGATGTACACCACCATGCCCAGTCTCAATTGCTGTTTCATTGTACCCTGCCCAGCAGGCCTAGGAGTCCAACCCTCAGTCCTTGAGTCTACTTGCAGGTTCTTTAATTATCTCAGCTATTTGGATGGCCCTTACTTTTTTTTTTTAATGAAAAATTTGGAGTTTAAAAATACAAAAACCTAACTAAAAATGTGTATACAGTGTTCAACACTAGATTTGGGTTGACAGAATTCTTAGCAAACTTGGTTATAAAACAAAGCATATTCTGTAATCTTGAAACAGAGAGGGAGAAAAAATGAAAAAATCAGAACTAGATAAATATATAACATCAGAGACTGCATCAACTTGGAATAGGAATAGTTGTCAGTAAGAAAATAAAAAAGACCTAAATATTTAAAGAGTTATGATTAAAATTCTCAAAATTTACTGGAAGTACTAATCTGTATCTCTCAGTCAGGAAAATAAAATGATGCCTACTCTCCATTTTAGCCTAATTTTTTTAAACATTCTACCTGGGTCATTTAAGCAAAAAAATATTATGTAGATGGGAAGAAAAAAAGGAGAAATATCTGCATAAGCAAGCTCAAGAATAGAACATGATCTTTTTGTGCATGAAGATACTGAAGCACCTCCCTATGTCTTATTAGAAAATAGAAATGAGCCCAGCAATCTTGCAGGAGTAACATCAATGTTAGAAATAAATTGTATATTTATTTACTGGAAATGGATATTTTAAAAGTGAAATTGAGGAGATAATACTTAACTTCATTAAAATACTTTGTTGAATAGATTTAATGAAAAATATGAAAGATGTGGAATTTACAAAATACAATGTAATACAAATCTATAAAATAAAGATCTACAATGGAATCTACAAAATACAAAATATACTTCATAAATTCAATGATGACTAAACCTGGAAATTCTGGACTCATGAGTTAGAGGGAAAAATACTATTGGTGTCAATAGTCCCCAATTCAGCTATCTGCATGGGTCATTCACTCTCAAAACGTGCTTTTGTTATTAATGAGCAGGTTATAAAAATTCTTATAGACACATAAGGACTTTGGAGAATAATCTGGTGCTAGGGGTGTTTAAATTTATTGTACAATAAATTTAATGTAAAGGAAGAGTTTATTTTTGTTTTATTAAAGGATTGAGATTCCAGTTCCTTATCTGATGTCAACTGAGGGTGACTGCACAGCTGGAAGCTTTTGGCGACTTCCATACTGCCCAAAATATCTTAGAATCAGTGATGTCAGATAGTCTTCAGCATACTGTATCTATTTTGCCTCATTTCTTGCTGCATTCTTCTGGCTGACTTCTGCTTTTCTCTTTTAATTTTTACCATTCATAGTATTACATTATCCAGCCAAAATGGCCTAACACAATCTAATTTTAAGTTCAAATTTTCCACCCATTCCTCTTCATAAAATCTGTTCACAGTAGAACTTAAAATGGGCATTACATGGCTTACCCGGGGCACAAGGTTTGGGAGAATGTGTTTTGTATTCTGGCAGTTATCTTTTATGAGACTACATTTATGTCTGAAAATGCCTGGAAAATAATTGTGTAATTAAAATAAAAATTTAAAATTAGTGTTACTTTACTATTACATTATTTGGAAGATAAAAAAAGTACATTTCAAAATTGCATTAATCTCTACTTCATGTACAAACTATAAGATATTGCTAAATAATTACAAAGTAACATCCCATGTTTATTTTGATAGCATTTGATTATTATTTTGCCCATTAATTATTTTTACATTAGACCTTTTTTGATTACTGCTTATTTTTTTTACAAAACAATGTTTTCACAAGGAATTTTGAACCCTAGTTTAAAAACTGATTTTCCACAATAAAACCAGGAGCATGAGACTGAGGTTTACTTATTAAAATACTAAACAAGCACTAGGGCAATATTTGGAGAGATGTCCAGTTAGGATGACATTTATTTTGTAAAACCTGTTTGGACACTTCCCAGACAGTAAATTTCCCTTTTTTGTGTACTTTACACATTTGCTCTCCTGCACTTGATGTGTACAGTTCAGGTAGTGGGCGGGGGGCAGGGGGTAGGGTGTGTTTACAGAACATGAGAGTGGGTAGGGAAGTGCGAGCCAATCAGGAACAGAGAAGCACGCATGAGAGACCCAAAGGACTCAGGCAGACCTGGAGAACCCCAGCCCACATTCAGAGCTGTTGCCACCTTCACGACCACTTTCCTTGACGCTGTTATGTCTTTTAAATAAATTGTAAAATACTACCCATCTCTTCACTCCACCTCTTTCATCAAAAATAATTTCAACCCCCCAAAAAATTTTCCCCAAGAGTGATCTCTTTAGAATGTGCCGAGCTCTAATCTAATGCAAGCTATCAGAGTACCATGCGAAGCCATTTAGTATTTAACATCTCTATATATGTGTCTACTTATATAGTATATCATCTCACTCTCCCTATCTATCTATCTATCTATCTATCTATCTATCTATCTATCTATCATTTCTCATCTATTTTTATAGTATGGGAGATTAAATTTAGGACTTTTTGCATGTTAGGTAAGCACTGTACCACCGAGTCAAATTGACATTAAAAAAATTTGAGACAGAATCTTGTTAAATTTCCCATCTTAGTCTAGAATTTGTGGCCTTTCTGTTATAATCTCCTGAATAAAATTATTTATCTTTATTTAATGAAAAAATTCACTAAAGAGTGACACCAGGAAAAATTATATATGCATTGAAAGGGTAGATTTTTCTAAGCTATAAGTGAAAAATAACAGGACAGAGTTTTTCATAAGAAAAAAAAATTTAAATGTTACTGTTGGGCTTGTTATAAATTATTTCAAAAGCTATAAATCATCAATAAAAAAAATCCAGCAGTATCACAGTTTCTCATTATACCCAATGAGTTGGAATGATGGGTCATAAAAGTAATTCAAGGAATATTTTCATATAATTTTTATAGTAATATTTTTGAGTGTGGTAAAAATAATAATCTCCAAGGCTGAAAAGAAAATGCTACTCATGTGTGTTAAAATGACACCAGAGGGCCAGCTGCAGCTCAGTGGACTCAGCACATGCAGGCACAGGGACAGAGCTTTAATCCCTAGCACTGCATGTTGTGTAGTGAGACCCTGTGCCAAATACATTTTTAAAAAATAAAAATAAAAATGTGCCAAAGCATCCGAGACAATTTTTGATCAACTCAGAGGTTGTGGTTTAGGAAAGGGACAAGAAATACAAAATTACTCAACTAAAATGCATGAGACAAATATCAATCTAGTTCAAATATTAATGTGTGAGTTGATTTGTATAATAGGTTAACTGAATTTTGTGTTGTAACCATGGAAAACTATTACGTTCCCTCATGCTTCCTGTTATCAACTCTAAGAAATGTGTTCTTGTCCTCTGTTCAAGGCTGTGTAGTAACCAGTAATTGGGTAACTTTCTCCCTCCCCTCCTTAATCTAATTCAACAGTTAAAAAATGTTCTAGGGCTGAAAAATTACTAAGGCCATAAGATTACCCTGACCTTGATTGGTTTTCACACAAACATCCAAATTCCGCAGCCAAGACTGTTTGTTCTGCCAAGTCCCATAAGATTAAGTTCTTCCTTGCTCAGAATTTCACAGACCCCTTCATAATCTTACCTGTAGACCAGAATGTGGTTTTTCCCTTTAAAAGACAAGCCAAACTCCCTGCATAGAGTGTGGCTAATCAGGCTCCTGCCTGGCTAATAAAGGCATCTCTAAATTTTAATCTGTTCTGCTCTCAGCCTCTTATTTAACTTGAACCAAATACAATTTGGAAAAGTGTGAACAGTATGTGATTATTTTTTAATGGAGGCAGACCTAAGCACTAGAGACACCCTGAGCAGAGGGTATGACAAAGGCAGGAATGAATCTTCTTCATTCCTAGCAAGATCTATGAGTTAGATCCATCATCTGTCATACAATGGCATGTTAGTGAGCGTCTCTGTACATGTTTTAGATATTTTCTTATTGTTGGAACAAAATACTTGAAGCCCAAAAGTAAAAGGAGAAAATGTCTATTCTAGCATGGAGGATGTTAAATTCCATGGCAGGGACCTGTAATTAGTGAGTACCGGCACTGAACCTTACTTTCCCTTTATCTCATTCCTGCTGCAAGCTTATTAGTTGGTGCCAGCCAGACCTAGAGTGAGACTTTCCCTTATCCACATCCAGAAATATGATAAACCAATCAGTGGAAGACTTAGGTATGACACACCCATAAGATACACAGTCAACAACCGTAAAACTAGCTACCTCTAAAAAGTCCCATGGATGAGTGCATGATGTTTTGAGGGCACATCTGGATGCAAGCCACCACAGTGTGTGTAGAATCGAGATGACAATGAACATTCTGTGCGACAGCCAAAGCACTGTGAACGCCTGCTAGGAGTAGGGGAAACGTGTTCGTGACAGCATGGTGTTAGTGCAGGTAGAGCCACATGAGATTCGTAAGGGTCAAGAACAAGGGACAAAGTAAAGGGAATACTGGAAAATATCACATATCCTAGGTGAACATACTTTATTAAAATATATGCAGTTATGTCAAACATTTACTGAGAAGCATGAGAGTACATCCCACAATTGTACCACATCATGGAAATAGTAGGGTGCTTTCTGCATTAGGAACATAAAGCAGAAATTAGCATTTTTAAATGTATTTACTACAGGGTCTACAGGGTCTTACTATGAGGTTCTACTATTTCAGCCTCCCAAATTCTGGGATTACAGGCATGCACTACCACAGCCAGTCTCAATCTCTTCATCAGCTTGCTTTGGAGGTGGGGCCAGGATGGCACACTGGGGATTGAATCAGTTTGGAAATATGAGAAAAATTCAATCAAGTCCAGAATTATAAACCTTGTATTTTCCAGATATGGCATTCATATATTGGCTATTTTATCATGTTTTTCCCATGTATCCTTTTAGTAATTTATTGACTAGAATGAGCTTCTGTGACCTTATCAATAATTATTCTGGGACTGGCCAGACAGCTAAGCAGATGAAAGCTCCTGCTTACAGGGACTAGTTCAGCTGAGAATGTAATTGGGACTGGGCATGGTGGCACACCCCTGTAATCTCAGGGTTCGGGAGGCTGAAAACGGAATAACTATGAGTTCCATCCACATAGAGAGAACCTGTAGACCCTTTACTATATGCATAAATTGCAATAATGCAGATATATTTTAAGTTTCACTCATATTCATTCAGAAATATATAATAATGTTTACATCCCCAAAGATAAATATCAAGTCCAGTGATATTTAAAAAATTTTAAAGGGCCAGCCAAATAGCTCAGTGGATTAAAGCACCTGCAAGCAGGCTCAGGGGTGGGATTCAATCCCTGTGCCTGCTATGGCAGCCCCACCCCCAGGGCATGCTGAGACTGCAACTGACATTGGGTGGGATGGACCCTGCCTGCAAGTAAGCCCAGTTCTTGAGAGGTTACAAACAGGTGGATCACTATGAATCCATTTTAGTGAGATCCTGAACACTCTGTAGACCCTTCCCCCAAAAAAAGCCCAAGTCGTTGTGTACTTTTACTTTGCTAAAGTGTTATGAAGCCAAATGTATGCAATAATAATGATTGTTCCCTAAAATATTGCACAAGTTCAATGTAAGCCATATTGTTTTTGTTTCAAATCACACTTTTTGATCCACAAAGTTAATCTAGCCAAACATTAATTAGCTAAATATCTTAAGTAGCATATGAAAGGGAAAATATTGAAGAAATAACTCATCCTTAAATGAAATGTGTAGTGATTGTTGTAATAAAAGGGAGCAAGTGAGAACTCTTTGCCAGCTTCCTCTCCTAGCTACAAGTGTTTTTCAAGCACTAGCTGTACTTTTATAAAGTATTCAAGTAGATCTGTCTTTTTTTTTCCCATGGAATTTCCCAAAACTTTTCTTAGTCTGTTTTTGTCAGAATGTATAAGGACATAGGCTCATGAAACTTGATTATTTCTCATCCCCAGAACACTTAAATGGGCTGTGTAACCTCTGACATCTATTTTTACACTATGGATAGTTTTCAAGCTTATTTTCCTTGTATCAGTACTAAAATATATGTCCATGATTTTCAAAGACTTTAAAAGTTTCATTGAAACTTCACTGCAAGTTTATCTTAAAGGCCAAGGCTCTAGTAGGCAAAATTTCATGTTGTCCCTCTGGTTAATGCAGTACTAAAAGAATGAAACCATGGCAAGTTTTGAATGTATCATATTTAAAAAATCACAAAATAGGGGCTGGAGAGATAGCTCAGTAGAAAAAGTGCAGGCCTGACAAGTGCAGGGTCCTGAGTTCAATGCCCAGTACCACAAAAATAAATAAATAAATACATACATACATACATACATACACATACATACATACATGTATACATACAAACAAAAATCACAAAATAAGCTGAGCATGGT